>ML793233.1:203866-217317 GCA_009831015.1 Picea engelmannii
CAAGAAAAAAAATTCCATGGTTTTCTCCCGCTTTGGGTTTCCACGTAAAATCTAGTGTATTGTGTATATGTGTGATTGATCATTTGTTCATTGTTTATTTACTCTCCAACTATTGGATGATAATGATACATTGATATAACACTTGCATTTTATGGTGAAAAGTGATTAAATTGATCTATTACTGATTCACCCCCCCCTCAGTAATCCAACAAGAAGCATGCAAGAGGAAAATCAACGTGGCACGCAAGCATGAAAGCTTAATCATGATAGGGTTAGGATTTTTGATAAGGATTGTAATGGCCATAAGCCTGTAAAATAGTATAAATAAGAACATAGGAGGTCTATCTAAGGGGTGGTTGGTGAGTTGATGACGATTATTATGATTTTTGAGAAACTATTAATTGTAATTAGGTTGTAGAAGAGTCGAATAAGCTAGATTTTGAGAGTTAGTTCACAGGATGAAGAGCCTGGTGTGATCTAGTTCGCTTCACAAAGGTTCCTTAACCTCATCATGATTGTATGATTGAAGATGTAATTCGAACAATACTAGATTTTGCAGTAGATTAAATAAAAGAGCAAAGAAGCCAAATCTTTGTGGACGTAGCCCCAGGAGGGGGTGAACCACGGTAAAACTTGCATTCTGTGTGATGTTTCTTAAATGCTTATTTTTTATCAATGATTATCTTATGAATGAATGATTAAATAGATGTATTAGAATGCATGCATAAGGCTAAAGATGAATGAATATTATAAATAGTTGAATCAATAACAAGTTTAATGCATAAAAAATATAGAATACACTCTCATATCCCCACTCATTCCTAGACTACAAACACATGGGTATTATAGTCACCCATAGAGCTATCTCAGGTGAGACTGCACTGTGCACCATGTGTGAAACGTTTCCTTCTAGTTTATGAGGAGGGCCAATAGTTTTATAGGGTTTTGTTGGAAACCTGTTGAGATATGAACCTAGGTCAACCCAAGAAGAAGTAAGAAGTGGAAGATTAACCCAACAGATGTCTAGTCCATGTGAGGATTATTACACATGTTCATGATTGTACACAAATGTATGGAACATGACTAGAAAGACATAGATGCACTTGGTGAAGGATGAATAAGATAATTTATGTACAGAACACAACTACGGATAAGACACAGTGACAGAGGCATAAAAGTGTTTGAGGTTTCAAAAAAGGTAAAAACCCTAGCTTACTAAAGGTGTATGCAGGTTGCAGTATAGACAGGCCACGTACACTCACAGGATACAATATAGATAGAGTGCGTACATACGTGAGATGCAGTATATATAGGTCACATACCTGTTGGGTTTTGTTGGTAAAGGATGAGTACAGGTACAATTTGGCTACAGGTTAGTGGCATAGGTTTGTTACAGGTTGTTGGTACATGTTTACAATGGTATATCTCATAGTGAAAGTGTGGAAGTGGTTTCATCATTTGAAACTTATATTTCAAGGTGACAGGATGGTGCAAGGATAGGTGGTTGTAGCCACCTTCTGGTTTTAGTGGGAGAACATAGGGGGTTGTAGCCTCCTTCTAGTTGTAACCATGGAATTAGGGAGTTGGAGATTCCCTCAGGTTGTAGCCTGAAAATATAGGGGGTCAAAGCCTCCTTCTAGTTGCAGTTGGAGAACAAAGGAATTCGATGCTTCCAAAGAATGTAATTCTTTAATAAATATAAAAAAAAATCATTCTGTGGTTTTCTCCCTGATTGGGTTTCCATGTAAAAATACTAGTGTAATGTGTATGCATATGATTGTTCATTGTTCATGGTTTATTTTCTCTGCACTTATTGGATGATAATTCTATATTGATCATAAATATAAATAACACTTACATACTTTGGTTAAAAGGATTAAAAATATTTATTATCACCCACCCTCTCAGTGATCCAACACATGTCCCCCAACAACTGGAATCACATTTTATTTATTAAAATTCAGAGATACAATTCACATATATATCGCTTGGACACAACCATACATTATATATACCTTATGCATTAATTAAACTGGGGACTATAGTGGAGATGGTACATAAAAGAACTGATGTGTGTTACCATAGAGAATTAATTCAATTGGCTAATTTTAGGTGCACTTATTAAAATATTTGCTAAAACCTTAGCACATACTCCTAAGATAAAAGTAGAACATGGAATACTGCTTATGTAAAAACATCTACAAAACTATGTTTTCCTTGTAGTGAAACCTAATACCATGGATTCATAAAGAGGTTAGAGTTGTCCATAATCAAGGGCCCCTTGCCAACAAAATTGTACTATGTCTTATTCAAAGAAAAATTTAAGAATGCAATTTTTTTTTATTGAGAATATCCTTTTTCAATTCCAAATTTTGGAGAACTGTAAATGGTTAGTACTACTTTTCTTAGATGATCTCTAGCCCATAGTCATTGTAATACCCTAGTTTTGAGTCCCCAAATTAAAAAATGTATTTTGTTTATTTGATGAAAGGCTGGAGTGCCCAAACAATTAAAAAGGGGTTGGAGTGCCTAAGAAATGTAATACTTTGAACATTGCAAATAATAAAATACATCATTGACTAGAAGAAGAACAAGGACAAGAGTTATAGGGGGTTATTATTCCATGAGAGAGGGGGATAAAAGGGATAAGACTTTTATTATTATTTTATTAACCATCTTGATTTTTAATTTAGAAAATAAATTACATGAGCTTCTTTGGGGGAGACCATGTGGTTCTTGATTCCATGCAATTATATAAACTTGTCTTGTGGTTTGTTTGGGGGTTCTTCTCGATTTTTCAATCTATCATTTCATTCATTCATTTTGGCTCTTGGTGGGGAACAGGGGAACAAACTGTTGAAGAAATAATCTATTTTTTTGTTGGATGTAGTAATTGTTGGTGTATTCCAACCATGAATTAGTGCATGTATGCCTGAGATGCATTGACATGTATTAAACCTTGATCACAACTGGAATCCTGAGAGTCTGAGCATGAATATTCTTAACCAGATGCACTGGAGCTCTCGAAAGAAGGGTATAGCTTGAGGGATTGCATGGCAGTGAAGGGGGTTCATTATATTTGGGTTGTGTAGGCTAAAGAGAAGAGAGATGCTGTACTTTGGATTGTTGTGTGGTTGTGAGAAACCTGTGATAAATTGAGTGTTGAATGGATTGGGAAGCTGAGTTTCTCTCTGAAAATCTTCCTTGTGGATTCATAGCCTTTGATCGAGTGTGACACTATTGTTGAGAGTGAATAAAAACAATATCTAAGGTTGGGTGAAATGTCCTTGGTCTCCAAGCAGTTGGTGATTGGTTTTGTTTAAGATAAGTGCTCTCTATCATGGTTTCCTTTGCTTTAATATTTATTTCTGTGGTTTATTAATGATTATATCTTAGATTTGTATTTATAATGTGCATGCTTGTTGGTTGTTGTTGTGCATGGTATATTATGCATGTATTTTATGTTGTAGCGTGAATCTTGATTATTTCGTGTGTGCCTTTCATGCTTATTTATTAATTAATTATTATCAAAGTTCAAAATCAGTTATTGAAGTGCATTTTGAAGTAGTGTGGCCAACTTGATGGTGGTTGGATACATTACAGAGTGGTATTAGAGATGTATTTTACAACACCGGGCCTTAAAGGCCTGCTACAGGATTACTTTGCTATGAAACAATAAAATTTGTTGCATGATGATCTTTGTTGGAAATAGTATGTGAATCGATCAAGACAAAGGGAGTAGAGAATACCCTTGTATGTTGAGGATTATTTGAGTGCAAAGACAAATGTGCATTGTTTAATTTCCAAAGAGTTATGTGTGAAATAGATTTGGGGCTACACAAGATTTAACGAAGTGGAGTGATAGAAATCCGAGAAAATCTCACTACAAAGCTGAGCAGTTTCAAGCTTGGAAGTAAGGTCCCGGTCACTCAGGGCGACATAAATGGATACAACCGATATATATATATATATATATATATATATATATATATATATATATATATATATAAAGGAAAACAAATACAAATAGTTTATAAAGAAACGATAGAGTCACATGGTCGAATGAGAATGGGTGAGTATGGAATCCCGTGTAAGGAATTAATTTTTGTTGTGGAGAATTGTGGATTCGAAGATGGTTTAATAATAATTGTTGATCCTTAGAGATCAATGGATAATATAAAAGGATTAGGTCCCATGCCCGGTAGGCCATATTAGCCACGTCAACATTGTAATAACAACCTCTTCAGTGCCATGTATCTAGTCAGATGAGTGCTACATCAGAGGGAGTCCATGTCAGTGCTATAATAAGTAGATTTTTAGTTTCCATGTGCAGTGCCACATGTCAGGACACATATCAATACCATGTCATCTAGAAAGTGAAGAATATGCCATGCGTAAGACACCTCATCTACAACATCGACACAATATATTTTGAAAAATGACTAAGTATCAAGACATCATAGAGATGGGAGAATGACGAAGAATCAAGAGTGTGTGAAGAATGGGCGTGGACCCGCAGTGAAATTATTGAAATTCGACTATATATGGAGGATCAGTCAGACAAATGATACTACAAAGGATTGAATGAAAGTGTTGTAGACCCACGTACCCCCGGTGAAATTCTTGAAAAATGATGAAGTATCGAGAAGTGATCGGTAAGATGAATATGTCCCGCGGAGCACCATGAGACTTTAAAAATTTTCAAGTATGGAGGATCAATCATATGGACGAGACCACAAAGGATTGAATAAAAGTGTTGTATATCAACGAACTTGTAGTGAAATCTTGAAAATCAACTAAGTATGGAGAGTCGGTTGGATGGATGAGGTCATGAATAAGAGAATAACATAGATGTCATAGAGCATGGTGAGATATAAAAAATGCCTAAGTATCAAGAATCGGTCAGATGGAAGGGGTCACAGATATAAGAATTGGGAAAGTTTCGTAGACCCGTCACCCATACTGAGATCTAGAAAATGACTAAGTATGGAGAGTCGATCAGACGACTGAGAAGGTCACCACTTTTCATAGATCGGATGACCTAGGAGGTCACAACATGTCACAGGTTGGATGGACCAAAGGGAGAAAGATATGATGGCTTAGGATGTCTCGTAGACTCACGATGAAATACTTAGAATATTTTCTAAGTATGGGGAAAGTGAGTGTGGCAGAACTTGAGGTGTAATTTGGAGGTTGTGAAAGTTTGAAATGAGGAGGAGATATAATTTAGACCCATGATGAATCCATCAAGACAGATCAATGATCAATGTTATATTTGGAGGAATGATCGGATGGCCGTTGAGCATTGAAGCTATGTTGCATGTGATAATGGATATTTCCTTCATTTCTTTTTCCATCAATAACTTTATTCTCAACACTTCGAATTGAGAAAGAGAATAGTCATTGAAAATCGAGTTCAAATAATAACAACTTGGAATTATTTGAATTGGGAGAACTGTGATATAATTCTTCATGAATTAAGAAGAAAAATGACCTATAACATTAATTGACAAATTTCTATAATATGCAAATTTCTAACAAAAATGGTTGCTTGCACATTTTGCATAATTCAAGGATATTAACACATTAATTCAAGATAAGAATGTATATTTGGGACATGGAGGAATGATATGTAACCTTTAGTCATGAGAAAGAATCCAAAGGTCAAAATATCAGTGTTGGCAATGCATAGACAAAATCAAATGGGCACATGAATAGAGGGGGAAGAGGAACATCAATAGAGACTATGAGAAGCTTGAGGATAGAAGTGTAGAGTTACAAAGCAGACAATGAGAAGTTGATGAGAGAAAAAAAATCAAATAAACGCTGAAGTGATGCAAATCCTAAATTAATTGCATAAGAAGGAAAATAATAGATCAAACTCAAGACATTAGGAAGAAGGAAGTAAACATGAAAGGAGAGATAACTATAGAAGAGTTGGTCATTCAAGAAGTAATGACATAATTCATAGATATCACTCACCTACTTATTCAACAAGGAAAGTGTATGCATTTGGAGACTACATAAGTATTCCAGAAGTGTCTCCTGCTAGGAACCAAAGAAGAAGGCATGAATTGGACAGTTTACAAGGAGAGTTGGGGAAGCTTAAGCCATCATCCTTTGATGGTGAAAGAGAATGGGAAAATGATTCTAAAGCATACTTGTTGGGAATCATGAAGTATTTTCAGTTGCACAACTATTCATCTAACCTAGAAGTCAAAATTTCCACATACCATTTGCAAGGAAAAGTTGTTATGTGGTGGGACCAACTTAAGCAAGTTGAACACATTAACGAGAGTAGGATCACTTTGAATTAGTTCAAGATATATTTCCAAAAGGAGTATATTTCATATAATTTCTATGACAAGAAGATGTAAGAGTTCTGTTAACTCTGGTTGGGAAGCATGACCATGGAATAATATGAAAATAAGCTCTTGGGATTGCTAAAGAAAGGGTACATATGCCCAAGTGTGTCACCTTGGGGAACATCGATACTCTTTTTTAAAAAGAAGGATGGAACGTTAAGACTATGTATTGACTTTAGATAGTTAAATAGAGCCACTTTGAAGAACAAATACCCTCTACCCATAATTGATGACCTCTTTGATCAACTAAGAGGGGTAAAGATATTTTCAAAAATAGACTTGAGATCAAGATACCATCATGTAAGAATCAAGGAAGAAGACATTAGTAAGACAACATTTAGAAACATATATGAACATTAAGAATTTGTAGTGATGCCATTTGGACTGGCCAACCCATGAGATCTATATATTTTCTTAATGAATGAATTTTTTAGAAATTATCTTGATAATTTTGTCATTGTGTTTTTGGATAACATACTTATCTATTCTAAGTCAGAGGAAGAGAATGAACATCATTTGAAGTTGGTGTTGCAAGTGCTAAGGGAACATCAATTGTATGCCAAGTTAAGCAAGTGTTCTTTTTACCAAGAACAAATCCATTATTTGAGACACATTATTTTAGAAGAAGGTATAGCAGTAGATCTTGAAAAGATTGAAGCCAATAGAGGATGTCCAACACCAAGAAATGTTTCAGAAGTCGGATATTTTATAAGATTAGTTAGATACTACAGGATATTTGTATCAATATTCTCTAATATTTCTCATCACATCACTTCTTTACAAAATACTGGAATTAAGTTTGAATGGACAACAAAGTGTGAAGAAAATTTCAATTTGATGAAATAATTACATACTAGTGCACCTATTTTAAACATTGTTGACCCAGATGAGATTTTTTTGGTATGTATAGATGCATGCAAGGAAGGACTTGGTGGAGTCCTCACTCAAAGTGGACATGTAATTAGTTATGAGTCTAGAAAGATATAAGAAAAAGAGAGGAATTATGCCACACATGATTTGGAGCTTGCTTCCATAGTTCATGAATTGAAGATGTGGAGGCATTATCTCATGCGAAATAGATTTGAATTAAGAACATACCATAGTGGTCTAAAATGTCTTTTTGAAAAAACAAATTTGAATTTCAGGAAGACAAGATGGCTATAATGTTTAGGTGAGTATGACTTTGACATCAAGCATATCAAAGGAAAATAAAATAAATTTGTTGATGCACTCAATAGAAGGATACATCTAATGATTGCTACATCCATTAGTATGCATATGTTAGATTTGAAGAACAAAATTTTAGATGCAGATAAAAAAAACAGAACCATGCAAGAGATGGCCATGACCATGTTGAATAACTCCAAAGTGTCAGATATTTTTTGGAAAGAAGTGGTACATATATTTGTTCATATCCTAAACAAAGGACTACTTATATCAAACAATGGTAAAACATCATATGAGTTATGGAAAGGTAGACCTGCAACAGTCAATTACTTTAAGGTATTTGGAAGCAAGTGTTCCATAAAAATAAATGAAGAAAATTTGGGAAAATTTGATTCCAGAATAGATGAAGGAATTTTTCTAGGATATTCATCCAACACTAAGGCCTATAGATGCTACAATTTAAGGCTAGATAATATAGTAATGAGTGAAAATGTAAAAGTAGATAATGAAAGGTCACATCAATCAAATCATAATTCAAAAGAAGTAAAATGCAGAAGAGAAGATGAATATTTGGAAGGAGGAAAACATGAAGAGGAACATGAATAAGAACAAACTAAGGAACAACAACAACAACAAGAAAAACAAGAAGTAGAACCGGAGGGGGAGGTCCAACAAAAAGATGAAGAGAAGGAAACATAAAGAAGAGACCCTAGAATACCTTCAAGATATGTACAAAAGAATCATCCTGAAAGTCAAGTTTGCATTATCAAATCGATGTCAAGTCTGCATTCCTAAATGGAAATATAAAATAAGAAGTATATATTGAGAAACCTGAAGGATTCCAATTATCATAGAATAGAGATTATGTATGAAAACTCAACAAAGATCTCTATGGGTTAAAGAAAGCTCCTAGAGCTTGGTACTCAAGATTCGACAAGCATCTACAATAGAAAGGATTTAAAATAGGAATTGCGGACTACAACATCTATATCAAACTAGAAGATAAGAACATGGTAATTATTGTTGTTTATGTGGATGATATAATTTCTTGAAGTATCACTAAAAAATTGAGTAAAAGGTTTGTTAAATAAATTTAGAAGGAGTTTGAAATGTCAATGCTTGGAGAATTATCATTTTTCTTAGGACTACAAATTTCTTAATCTAGAAAAGGAATATTCATATCCCATAAAAAATACATTAAGAAGATGCTCAAGAAATAAAAAATGGAATACTGGAAGCCAATGAGTACACCAATTATTACAGGAAGCAAGTTAAGCAAAGATGATGAATCCATGGAAGCAGACCAAAAATTGTACAGATCTATGATTGGCAACTTATTATATATGACAGCCTCAAGACCAGATGTCATGTAGAAAGTTGGAGTTGTTGCAAGGTTTCAACCTAGACCAAATGAAACTCATGTGCAAACAATTAAGAGAATTTTCAGATATTTGAAGGGTACTTTGGATTACAGATTATGGTATCCAAAAGGTGAAGAATTTACATTAACAACATACATTGATGTTGATTGGGCATGTTGTATAGATGAACAAAAAAGCATAAGTGGATGTGCGTTCTTCTTAGGAAATTGCTTGGTGTCCAGGTTGAGTAAAAATAAATCATCAATCTCTCTTTCTACTATAGAAGCATAATACAATGCAACAACCGCCTATTGTGCACAATTCCTTTGGATGAAGAAGGAATTACAAGATATTCAGGTTTAATACAGACAACCAATTCCCATATTATGTGAAAATATTAGTGCAATAAACATTTCAAAGAACCATGTCTTGCATTTAAAAACAAAACACATACCTATCAAGTACCATTTTGTAAGAGAACCGGTTGTCAACCAAGTTTTTAAATTGGCTTATGTGACTATAAAAGAACAAATTGTTGATAACTTTACTAAGCCTTTTCCTAGAGAAGCTTTCGAGTATCTCATATGAAAATTAGGGGTGGTGTGCCATCCAATCACCAAGTGTTGTGGGGGAAATCTCCCTACGGACTAGCAAATAGAGTTCAAACTTTGCATGTAGATATAACCGAAGAGAAACTACTTTTTACCTTCATCCCAATATTTAAATCCCCTTTTCTTAGTAAATGCATGGAAATATCAACCTACCTCGTTCCCAGCTTTTGATGTCGATCCTCCGTTGTGCTTGATTACTTGTTCGCAATACTCCTTCTAAAGCTAACCTGCATCCAAGACAAGCAACAACTATGCATGCATACTACTTATATACTAACGGGTTAGAAATCCAAACATATATTGATCAAACTATAAACAGTTCATGAATTGGGACGGGAAAATCATTTTCTTTATTACTTTGAATGAGTTAACTTACAAAAGTTGAGACCGGCTACCGCTCCTTGAACCTGATCCTAGGCTCCTCTTCTTCTTTCCTCCAACTGCTTTGCTTTGAATCTCCTTTGGCACAAGGAAAGGCTAAAGGGTTGGGACAATGGGAATACGTAAATGGGCAGAGTTTCTTTGCTATATTTTTCCTCCTTCCAAATGGGACCCCTGCCCCTTCTTTTATAGGCTAGAAGGAGCTAGGTATTTGGACGAACCCTCGGCCATGCATGGTCGGGAGTTTGAGTTAAATCACCCATATCTTTTGCGTTCCGTCGACAACTTTCATTTTTTCATGCTTTTTTTGGTCCACGCGGGATGTTTTGGGTCAGCGAGCGTGTACACGCGTGCAATAATGGATTAGGGCACGTGGGCCTTTATAAAAGAGGATTTTCAAAGAGTTGTTCAACAATGCTTTGGCAAAGAAGGGATATGAGTTGGCCTAATTCCAGGTAAGCATGTGTGGTGCAATTTAGGGTTATAATAGATGCCCCCTAATGTGTGAGGTCAGAAGAGCATCTGATGGCCGAAATACATTACCAATCTTTACTGATGTGCCGAACAATTGAGCCCAAAGATTAGGAACCGAGAGGTGTCGTCTGTAAAATAACAAATGTCTCACCGAGGTGGGCATACCCATGCTTGGGATAAAATAGAACCATGGCTACCAATCAAATACATTGTAGATCCATGTCAAATAATTATAAAGAGTAGCCACAAACAATACACAGCGGAGCTACATCTCGAAATCAGAAAGATATACATATAGAGTATCCATCTTCCAGAAGATGATTCAGCCTGATGGCTGGAGATGAGATCTTCAGAGCTCGAGAAACAACTTCAAAATCTTCAAAACTCGGGTAGGAGTGTAATATCAGTGTACGACTGCACTACCCAGAGGTCTTCAATGGCTCGTCGGTCATGGACTTGATAATATTGATGATCAGACTGAAGGCTTCAGTGATTTCGAACAAGGACTTGATTGGATGTTCAGGATAGCCGGGTATGAGGACAAGAGACATATTCCAGAGGGGCCAACGCAGGCTTGGTGACAAACTTCCCTTGGAAAATAGCATGACAAATGATGAGACTCGGGCAGCATGTATGTTAATCATAAGTCTACGAAGCAGGAGGCAACACAAACTCTCCATATGTTTGGAAGGATAACCAAACAATGGAGGACACAACTCTTTATAACGAGAAAATATTCCTAAGGTCATACTACATCCCATAGTCTGATGAACAAACGGACATATGTGTTTTATCCAAGGGCGACTCATTATGCTGCCAATAAAGAAAATACTTTTCCCTTCCTCTTTTTGGGGTATATTTGATTTTTTTTGTTTTTTTCAATGATTTTGGAAAAAAGAATAAAGGAATTTTTACGTTACACTGGAGGAATGAGTGTTACAAACATACAAGTGCAAGGCGTGAGGACAAGACTGATGTTCTAGTAAAATGATACTCGGGAAAAATCCTCCGAGGGCCAAAGGTGTTAAGACGCAGCAGCAAATTGTTACAAGGCTGGCATATAAGGTATGCAAACGCGGTTAATAAAACACACAATGGTAACGTTCTTCGATGTAAGTTTAACGAGCCTAGAGAAGGTAAGCTCGATGGTTTTTCATATTTAGAGAGTCTGAAAAAACATAAAAGGAGACTCCATTGGGGTACCTTTTTTGAAGGTAGTCTAGTCGGTTCGAAAAAGGGGTAAACTAGCACCGACAAGACGTCAATTCAAAACCATTTTAACGAGTGTGACAAGGACAAGATCACTCGGCCATTTTTTCATTTTTAAGGAGTCTGAAAAAAGCTTAACTATGGACTCCGTCAGGAATATTCTTCTGGACCAATTCAACGAGTGTGAAAGAATAAGGTCACTCGACGATCTTTTCAATTTTAGGGAGTCTGAAAAGAGCTTAACTATGGACTCCGTGGGGGTTTCTTTTTCATAAGTTTAGTCCCTTAGGCCTGAAAAAGGGATAAAATTATACCTGGGAGTACTCTTCTAAAGAAAAAAAGTTCCATAGAGTATACCTTTGTTCGTACAGTTGACCGTCCGGACCGAAAAATGGGTAAACTACCCCCGGACAAACGTGACTTCAAATTTTAGTTTAACGAGCGTGAAAGGTCACAAGATCGCTCGGCAATATTTTCATGTTTAGAGGGTCTGAAAAGGGCTTAAAAGAAGACCCGTTTAAGAAACGTTCTTTTGGACCAATTGAACGAGTGTGAAGAAACAAGGTCACTCGGCAATCTTTTCATCTTTAAGGAGTCTGAAAAGGGCTTAAAGAAGACTCCATAATGGTTACTTTTCTCAGTTAATCCAGACGAGATCGAAAATCATAAATGCAGTCTCGCTGGATGTTGCTTTCGGATCTCAAAGAGAGCTTGAAAAACAACAAAGTTAGCTCATGATAGACTCTTTTTGGGTTGATGCTTGGCATCTCCTCGGGGGAGTTGTATGCTACGATGAAAACATTGTCTATGACACCAGGGGTTATGGAGATATTGATAGGTATCGTTTCAGCAATGGTTTCCATATTACCCTCAGCATAGATCTTGTGTGTAGCTAAGGGATTAGTATGACAAGACCTATCTCCAATCATAGTCACAGTGAATTCTCTTGCTTCGATTCGTCTTAACTCTGGGAGGAAATATGATCTGTGATGAAGATCTTCCCAAGGTTTGTCTGGACTAGTCATTGCTTCGATTATTGCTTCGTCAGAGGGAAAGACTAAGTCTAACGAATCGATGTTAGTGAGAGAACCATGAGCCCAAATAGGCTCTAGAAGTGGATCTAACTCTTGTGCAGGAGTTGGATCAGTGTTAGTTGAAGCTTGCTGGACTAAAGAGTACGCTACTTCAACAGCGGACAAGGGCATGGACATACCCGGGTGCCCTGCCTCATCCATTGTGGCTGATGGGGAAGGAAGTATCCACAGATCATCGAAGTAAGTCGTGTGGAATGACGAAACTTGAAAAATATCAGCCTTATGGTGATTGGATATAAACTTTATATTGCCTTGAGGGAGTGGGTAATCGAAGGTCCCCATCAAATATGGGCACAAACCAACCCCTACGTTGATGAAACCTGATTGAGGATTATCAATCATCGAGACCGTGGATGCCCCCAATGCAGGGTTAGGTCTGGAGAAAGAAAATTGATCGATGGTCACTATCCGACCCTCATGTGGAAATAACAAGACCCGGAAAACTGTAGCAACCACAACTTGCATGGAATAAGTCCAACTCCTTCCTAATAAGAGGTTATAGTCGAGGGGAGCATCGACTACCTCTACTTCGACACACACGGTCTTCCTTCCTAACTGCACGGGGAAAGAAGGAATGATACCATGTGGTCGGAACGAACAACCGTCAAAAGCGGTGAGGAGAGTAGGTGACGAAGACAAAACGGGCTGGCCAATGGCCTTCCAACATGCCAACGATATAACGCATGTCGAGGCGCCCTCATCAACCACCGTGCAGAAGATATTTCGAGTAAAAGTTTTCATGGGATAAGCCACTACTATTTGAAATGCTACGTGATAAGGCAGATGAGG
>ML793233.1:220071-231780 GCA_009831015.1 Picea engelmannii
GTTTGATTTCGATCCTCCGTTGTGCTTGATTACTTGTTCACAATACTCCTTCCAAAGCTGACCTGCATCCAAGACAAGCAACAACTATGCATGCATACTACTTATATACTACCAGGTTAGAAATCCAAACATATACTGATCAAACTATAAACAGTTCATGAATTGGGATGGGAAAAGAATTTTCTTTATTACTTTGAATGAGTCAACTTACAAAGGTTGAGACCGGCTACTGCTCCTTGAACCTGATCCTGGGCTTCTCTTCTTTTGTCCTCCAATTGCTTTGCTTTGAATCTCCTTTGGCACAAGGAAAGGCTAAAGGGTTGGGACAGTGGGAATACGTAAATGGGCAGAGTTTCTTTGCTATATTTGTCCTCCTTCCAAATGGGACCCCTGCCCCTTCTTTTATAGGCTAGAAGGAGCTAGGTATTTGGACGAACCCTCGGCCATGCATGGCCGGGAGTTTCAGTTAACTCACCCATAGCTTTTGCATTCTGACGACAACTTTTTTTTTTTCGTGCTTTTGTCGGTCCACGCGGGCTGTTTTGGGTCAACCAGCGTGTACATGCATGCAGTAATGGATTAGGGTGTGTGGGCCTTTATAAAAGAGAATTTTCAAAGAGTTGTTCAACAGTGCTTTGGCAAAGAAGGGATATGAGTTGGCCTGATGCTAGGTAAGTATGTGTGGTGCAATTTAGGGTTATAACACCAAGAGTTCATGAAAAGGCACCCAAGATGAACTACAATATGCGGGAAGAGCACATGCTCATGGGGAGTAACAAAGAAAGTTGTTTGACTACATAAAAAAAGAATACATAGTACTTTGTCAGGGGGTGAATATCCCTTTTCCATTGATGTCAAAGGGGGAGAGTACAGAGAAATTCGAAGAGTTATAGGAAGCAGAGGAGCAACGAGATAACTAAGTTTTTTAATTAATGAAAAATAGGGAGATTGTTGAAAATGTGTTGTCATTGATGTCAAAATGAGACTATCTAGTGTATTCCTTCGTGCATCGATGAGTCTCTATGCATGAACATGACTATACGAGAAATCAAGGAATAATATATGAAAGAGAGGAATAGACAAAAATGGCAGTATGTACTTTCCTGCGATCTGTGAAAAAGAGAAATGTTCCCATTCGATGATTATACTATACAAAGGTATGAAGAGATTAAGAGATTTGTAACAGAGCAATCTCAATCCAAAAGACAACCCTATAGAAGAATATTTGTTTGCAGAACAATCTATACAAGAATGAAGAAATGGTGAGATCGATATATCCCACATTCATTAGAAAATTGTGAACAAAAAGGCTTATAATGAAAAGGGGTTATCTCTTAGTTTGAAAAAAAAGTGAGCAGAAGAGCTATGGAACCTTACGTAAAGGATTAACTTTTGAGAAATTAAATCTTGACCATTCATCCTTGAGAGATCAATGGTTAAGATTAAGGATTGAGGCCCATCGTGGGAGCTCAAAAAATGACTAAGTCCCAAGACTCCATGGATATAATGAACATCATGAAGAATCAGAGGTGTGTAAAAAATGAACGTAAACCCGCAGACCGACGGTGAGATCTTCGAAAAATCGACTAGGTGTCAAGACTTTGTGGAGATAGTGAGCACGAAAAAGTATTGGGAAGATGAAAAGAATAAGAGAAAACCCATGAACTAGTAGACCCGCGGTAAGATCTTGAAGAATTGGTTAAGTATAGAGAAATTGACTAAGGGTCAAGAATCGGTTGAATGAAGATGTAGAGAAGAGGAGAATTGAGGATGCACCTGTAGACCCATGCACCTATGGTAGAATTTGAAAAATAGACTAAGTGTAGGGAATAGATTGGACGACCTAGGAGGTTTCCACATGTCTCAGATTGGATGGCCCAGGATGTAGCCACATGTCATAGATACGACGGCCCAAAATATTTCCACGTGTCACTGATTGGATGGTCCAGATGACCCATAATGGAATGTTTTGAAATATGCTTAAGTGTGGGTGCAAAATGAGTGTGACAGAACTTGGTGATGCAATATGGACATCGTGGAGGTATGAAGAGATGTGTCTTAGACCCACGAACCAATGGTAAGTCTTCAAGAAATTGTCTAAGTTTTTGGTAAAGGACAAATCGACGGTCGAGACTAAATGGAGGTCTAGATTGGAAGGTGGTTGTACGTTGTGGTTACATATAGTCCCAATATGCTAAGAAGATCGATGATTGAGATAAGATCAAGGACAGATGATAAGGTAGTTGTACATCGAGCTGATTCTTTGAACAAATCAATCATGGAAAAGAAGGGGTTTGGACAGGCCGTTGCAGCCTGGTTTTATGAAGATCTAGAACCAAGCCCAAATTCTTTCGACATGTGGACAAATCATTGGGTAAATATTTTTGTATAAATATCCATGCTCTCAAAGATTTTGGGTGTGCATTGTGAAGAGATGTAATGGAGAATCTAAGTTTGTGGAAATGAAGATGAGAAGAGTATTAGAAAGAATGAAAGAGGAATGTCTAAGGGTGGTTGGGTGGTGCAAGGCAGTTTAATCAGAAGCATATTTATTTCAGGGTGCAAGGGTGGTGCAAAGAAGAGGATTGGTGTTTTCAACAGATGAACGGGTTGGTGCCTAACATATTGGTGTATGTAGATTGTAAGTTGGTGCTTACAGTGAGGATTGGTTTCCTCAACATATCAACAAGTTGGTGCCTGGAAGATTGGTGTCTGCAGACTATAAGTTGGTGCTTACAATGAGGATTGGTGTCTTCAACAGATCAACAGGTTAGTGCTTGTCAAGTTGGCGCTTGAAAATTTGTAAGTGGGTGCTTACTACAAGGATCCCTCATAGGTTGAATCTTGTAAAGAATGTAACTCTTGATTATTATAAGAGAAAATTTTCATGGTTTTCTCCCTTATTAGGTTTCCACATAAAATATGTGTATTATGCCTTTGTTGATATGTATTTCTCTGCATTACTTATGATTAACTCTGTGATGATTATTTAAAGTGGAAAAAGAGAAAAATATAGTTAAAATATGTCCAATACTGATTCACCCCCCCACCCCCCCCAACCTCTCAATATTGTTGGAACACTTCTAAAATTCCAAACTCAATCAAATTCATTTCCCTCATAAGGTTAGAAAGCTTCAGGTGAATTAGTTCAACCATTATGTCCTCATCCAGACCAAGCACCCTTAAAGAACTCCCTAGATATATAGACACTGAGCTTAAGCTCAAATAAACAAGGTTCTTTTATGCAGTGTAAGTTTTTGTTTTTGCTCTCCTCTTATGTAAGAGTTTATACTTGAAGGTTAACAATAGTGCTTTTGTAAATTTTGTAAAACCAAGATGCTCTTTGGAAATTTGTAAGGTTCTATCTATGCCGAAAGTCATAGAGCATCTTGTTATTTTGTACTCTTCAACTAATTTTGCCTTTGCATGACCTCCTTTATAATAAAAACAATAATTGTTTGTGTTAAAAGAAAAAATATTAATTTTCAAATAATATCTTAAATAATGAATTTCATGAGTTTATTAGATATTTCCATGCAACTACGTTTTTATTTAAATATAAAATATCATGAATTTAATGATAAAATTCATTTTCAAATATTATCTTAAATATGAATTTCATGAGTTTGTTGGAAATTTTCATGCAACTACTCATTTATTTAAATATTAAAACATCATGAATTTAATGATAAAATTAGTTTTCAAATAATATCTTAAATAATGAATTTCATACTTTTATTANTATTATCTTAAATATGAATTTCATGAGTTTGTTGGAAATTTTCATGCAACTACTCATTTATTTAAATATTAAAACATCATGAATTTAATGATAAAATTAGTTTTCAAATAATATCTTAAATAATGAATTTCATACTTTTATTACAGATTTTCATGTAATACTCTTTTATTTAAATATAAAACATCGTAAATTTAATAATAAAATTAATTTTCAAATAATATATTAGATAATGAATTTCATAAAGTTTTTGAAAATTTTCATGCCACTACGCTTTTATGTAAATATAAAACATTATGAGTTTAACGATAAAATTATTTTTCAAATAATATATTAAATAATGAAATTCATTGGAGATTTTCATGAGTTCCTTAAATAATTAGATAATATTAATAAAAAATAATTAAAAAACTTTAATTCCTTATTCTCCATCCTTAAATTCGTCTTCATCTTTAGAGTCATCGTATCATGCTAGTGACGCATCCTTATCATTCGCGCCCATGCCTTCTTAGACAAATCCATACACTTAAATTTAAAATTAATCATTACACTTATTCTATCTTACACGTTTGTTAGAATTAATCATACATGTATATTAATACCACGAACACCATTTCTTAGCTTTTTTTTGGATATATTAAAATTAATTATTTAATTGTGTTAAATTAATAAATTTTATTAATAATATATTGAATTAAATAAATTGATAATATAAAATAATTTTATTAATGTTTAATTATTAAAATTATAAATATTTTAAAAATAATTAAAATAATTATATGGTAATTATTACATACCATAATAACTTATATTATGGTAATTTTAAAATTAATTATTTAATTTTGTTAAACCAATAAGTTATATATATATATATATATATATATATATATATATATATATATATATATATATATATATAATTTTATTAATATTTAACTATTAAAAATATAAATATTATAAAATAATTAAAATAAATTATATGACAATTATTACAATATAAACAATATGGATGACAAGAGATTCTCCAAAATTGTTTGAGACTCATAATATTATAAATATTATTACATCTAAATTTAAGGAGAATATGGGGTGATAAAGAATTAGAGGATAAAAGGAAACTAAGATATTGAACCCTAATTTAGAAGATAAAAGGTACCTCTTAGTTTTGAAAAGTGAAATTAAGAAAATCAACATTGTTAAAATAAGAACAAACTCTCATGAGTTACATGTAACTTGGTGGTGAACAATTCTAAAAACTTTTTTGAGAATGTAGGTATAGAAAATTTGTCTTCTAGAAAGCACTCTGTGACAATTTCTTTAAAATTGTATTTATGTGCTCAAAAATCATTGAGAGAAGCCTTCCAAGATCACCATAGTTTTGATGACTTAGGAGGTTAGGAAGGTCTGTATTGTAGAAAATAATTTTAAATTGGAATCTAATTTGGGAATAGGGGAAATCTAAGAGGATGACTTTTTCATCTTCGACATTCTTAGTGTCACAAAGATGGAAAATTCTTTCACCCCACTGTGTTTTTGGAATTAGTAGTAGAAAATGTGTCTTCTAGATAGCACTGTGTGAGAGGTTTTGAAACATCCAACGTTTCTAGTGGACACTCCACCCATGGTTTTGAAACATAACCTCTCACATAGTGCTAACTAGAAGACAAATATTCTACTACTAATTCCAAAAACACCGTGGGGTGAAAGAATTTGCCATCTTTGTGACACTAAGAATGTTGAAGATGAAAAATACTTCCTCTTAGATTTCCCCTATTCTCAAATTAGATCCCAATTTAAAATTATTTTCTACAATACAGACCTTCCTAACCTCCTAAGTCATCAAAAATATGGTGATCTTGGAAGGCTTCTCTCAATGATTTTTGAGCACATAAATACAATTTTAAAGAAATTGTCACGGAGTGCTTTCTAGAAGACAAATTTTCTAGACCTACATTCTCAAAAAAGTTTTTAGAATTGTCCACCACCAAGTTACATGTAACTCATGAGAGTTTATTCTTATTTTAAAAATGTTGATTTTCTTAATTTCACTTTTCAAAACTAAGAAGTACTTTTTATCTTCTAAATTGGGGTTC
The DNA here is from genome assembly GCA_009831015.1 of Picea engelmannii. Taxonomy (NCBI): domain Eukaryota; kingdom Viridiplantae; phylum Streptophyta; class Pinopsida; order Pinales; family Pinaceae; genus Picea; species Picea engelmannii. The sequence goes on from ML793233.1 coordinate 225,904, forward strand.
AATATCTTAGTTTCCTTTTATCCTCTAATTCTTTATCACACCCCATATTCTCTTTAAATTTAGAAGTAATAATATTTATAATATTATAAGTCTCAAACAATTTTGGAGAGCCTCTTGTCATCCATGTTATTTATATTGTAATAATTGTCATATAATTTATTTTAATTATTTTATAATATTTATATTTTTAATAGTTAAATATTAATAAAATTATATATATATCTCCTATTCCCAAATTAGATCCTAACCTCCCAAGTCATCAAAACTATGGTGATCTCAATACTTTTTGAGCACATAAATACAATTTTAAAAAATTTGAAGTAATCTTTTACCTTCTTAAAATCCATTAAACCAATTAATCTCAATAGAAGTTAATCATCATTATTATTATAAATTATTAAAAATATAAATATTATAAAACTAATTAAATAAATTATATTACAATTACTGTATATCAAAATATATTAATTTGTAATTGTTATCACTATCAAAGAATATACGACTTTTCAAAAATTGTGACAAGGTATACTTACATAAATTTTACAATCAATATATGACTGACAAAATTGCCACTTCAACCTATCACAAAATTATAATAATTTAAAAATAATTAATACATAATCATATTTTTTTTCATGAAAATAAACATATATTATTATAAATAAATTTGAAAAAAAATTAATAATTCAAAATAATTAATACATACTTATTAAATTAATTAAAATATTTTTTTTAGAAACATATATTATATTAAATAAAATTCTCTAAAACATAAAAATTTAAAAACATCATTATTGCACTAAGAAGAAATTCAACTATTTAGAAAAAATGAACCTCCCTCAATAAAGTCTTTAAATTAATATTTTAAACATTTAAATTTTTAAATCTAATAATATACTGATATACAATATACGTGTAAATATNACATATATTATATTAAATAAAATTCTCTAAAACATAAAAATTTAAAAACATCATTATTGCACTAACAAGAAATTCAACTATTTAGAAAAAATGAACCTCCCTCAATAAAGTCTTTAAATTAATATTTTAAACATTTAAATTTTTAAATCTAATAATATACTGATATACAATATACGTGTAAATATCTTTAAAAAAAAAAAAAAAAAAATTCCATATAGCCGACACTATGAAAGCACATAAATTATGAAGGGTAACTATCTTATTAGTCCTTGCAGAAGGCGAGGGACTATAGCTTTCGCTGGGAGGTCAACCATCATCATTGATCGCCCTATTAGTTGGTGCGTTTTGTTAATTAATTGGTGCTTTTTGGTTACTGCATCAAAAAATTTGTATGTTTTTTTAAAAAATAATATTAATTTGAATTCTAAGAAAAATAAAATAATTTTTTAAATATTTAAATTTTGTAAATTTAATTTTCGATTGGTGCAGAGATTGTGATGTGATGTAATTAGCCCCCGTGTAAGTCAAATATTTTACATTATTTTTCAAATATAAAAACTAATTTATAAATACAAATGAAGTGATTGATGATTTGGAGACTCTGACACTGCAGAGCACTCAATAATACAGTTCACTGCAGTCTATGCGATAGACTGCATTGTAGTCGTTGCGCAGTGATGTGTAGATAGACTGCAGTGATGTGTAGTCACCGCCTATTTCAAAGATGTCTCTAGATCCACTTGGATGCTTCCTCTCACCCCCACCACTGCATCATCTATCTACTCTCCTTCTCCTATTGAAGTTAACCTATTCGTCAACCTATTCAATCTCCTTTTCTATCTACTCTCCTTCTCTTACTGAAGTTAACCTATTCATTAACCTATTCAATTTTCAGATGCTTCCTCTCACCCCCACCGTTGCAACGTCTCGTCTATCTACTTTCCTTCTCCTACTAAAGTTAACCTATTCAATTTCTAGCTCATCGTTTTCCATTTTCATGCAGAGTAGATATGGAAATAGATCAATTTGCAGGCCCAACCTCTTTAACAGAGGATGAGTTGATGAATCCTTGGAAAAAGAATCATATCCGTGGGAACCACAATTGTTTCAACTATGTCAGGTTTCCTTACCCTGTGCTTAGTGCTTTCACACTGTTTTGTTATGCCAATATCAACTTCCTCATAACCACGCGACAATTATTAGGCTTAATAGCGTGAACTGAGAAAAATACAAAAAAATGTTATCTTAAAAGAATATAGGATGAATAATAGTTTAAAACTAGTCTATTCTCGCGTACTTGTTTGTTATGAAAAAAAGTTCTTACGTACCTATTTGTTATGAACTTTTTTCTCTTATAATTTGTGGATTTTGTAATACTTGACATTGATTCCTGATAACTGCAGAACAATTATCAACAATATTAAAACTAGAATTTGAGAAAAATATAAACCTAGTACCAATCTATTTGACTGGAGCTACGCAACCCTGACAGGTTCACGCCCAATCATCAGGGCACACAAATGGATTTATTTATTTATTGAACTATACCTTTTATAGTGTTTCCCCCTTTGCTAGGAGGTCAAAAGTAGCCAGTCTCATCCCTAAGACTAGAAGGTTCTACCAACAGTTTGAATCCCACCAACCCTTTATATCTCTATCTAGTAGTGCAACAAAAGTAGTTAAATCTTTGTTCAATCTCTCTAGTTCTAATAGTAATTTAATCCTTATAGTGATAGTGTCATAATAGTGAAATAGAATCAAAGTTCCCCGAATCCATGGTTGGGTTGGTCCGGAGAGGAATAGTATATATTCCCTATAGTGTAAGTAGTAGTGTAAGAACTACTAGTTGGAGATGATTGGGAAAGCCACGCCCCTGGGGCCTGGCACCCCAAATAGACACAGAAAAGGGCTTGTATCCTAAAGGCACCCAGACTATGCAAAAGATGGGCTTCACGGGAGAAGGTGTAGGTAAAATAGGTGGGTGGGGCCTGCATCTCCTCTGATCCATCCTTTAACGCTTTTAACATCCTGGGTATATAAGTGATCTTAGATTAATAGGAAGGAGCTAATAGGGAACCTCTGAGACATAGATCAATACTAATACCGCAGGAATTAATTCCAAAGAAATAAAGTGTTCATCTAGAGAGAAATCATAAGGGATGTCTCGTTTCTTCACAAATTTCCTCTTAAACCATGCTTTCAGAGCAACGAACGGATTTTTTGATCGTTTTATCGAACCCATCTAGGCCTTCTTCGCCTCACCTCCTTCCTCTTCAATGCAAAATTTCATGCATTAAATCCGAAGCCCTATTCGTGCATCTTACGGCTTTTATAAATGAAATATTCATCCTATAGGAAATAATTACAGGTGTGACGAGAATATATCATGGCCCGGGCATTGTATATGGTTTTTTTGAAAAGGGTCGAAATTTTTTTACTGGAAAATAGTGTATTTTAGACAATTTTTAGTCGTTGCAGCCTGCAATGGCCATGCTTTAAAAACTTCACGAACCATAACTGCCATGAATTAATGGCCTATCAGAAGCTTTCCTTCCGAAAAAATCGAAGTCTAATCCCCTGTTTTAGAGTTTTTGGTTACAAAAGGATATTTAAACAACAACTGTGTCAAAAAATTCATGCATTTAAGAATTTCTTACCGCTTTCATTGCGAATTTGAATCCCGCTAGTGCAATGACCGACCTAAAATGTAATGGCGTTCAAGCATGGAACAATGGAGGAGGGGGACCCTACAAATGTTGAAAGTGGTGTGCATGTGCTTGGAAACCATTACATCAGTGAAGGATGAGAAAAAGCATCACAGTCGTATAGATTCTGCATGTGTATAGATTGCAACTTGTCTAAAACAACTTGGGATCCATTTATCACCAACAACACATTCTCACCCTACAACTACCTTGTGCATTGGGGATCGAGCCTCATCAATGCATCAACATGAGTCATCGTTGTGACCTTCCAACTGCATATGCTTTTCATTATTTGTCTAAAAAAATCGGTTGAAAAACCATTTTATTGAATTGAGCTACCTTTTGTCCTTACAAGAAATTATTATTTTTTAATAAAAACTCCACCAACAATTATATCATTTGTGTTATAAATTAACCATAATAATTAACAAACATTATAATTTTAGTTTGACATATATATATATATATATATATATATATATATATATTTAATATTATTAATAAATTATATATTTTATAAAGTAATCACTATATAATATAAACACACATAATAATAGGATAACATAATAATAATATACATAAAAATTTAATGTACTTATTTATCATGAATTTATTTTATTAAGTTATATGAAAACCCATAACAAACATACTTTAACTTCATAAAAATAATAAATAAAAATAGTTATATATATATAACAAACATACTTTAACTTCATAAAAATAATAAATAAAAATAGTTATATATATGACTAGTTCTATATGTATTTGGTTTCAATTTGTTTGGGCTAATAGCATTATTATGTTTCAATTTGTTTGGGCTAATAACATTATTATCAACTAATTAATTATTGACTAGTTCTTTCCTATATATATTTGGTTTTGGTTTCAATTTGCTTGAGCAATTAACATTACTAAAAGGTAAATGTAGAGATTAACTCGTTAGAATCTCTTTTGTTTTATTATAATTGAATATTATATAATATATTTATATTATAAATAATATATTTTAACAATTATTAAATTTAGAATATTTTTATTTTATTTTATTATAGAATTTTATTAATTTAGGTAAAAATGATGCATTAGTAAGATTATCATCTATATGACTATTTAAAAATAGTAAAACGATTTTGAAACATATATAACCACTAAATTTCATAAAACATTTTTATTCTTCTAAGATTTATGTTATGTTGACGATGCATAACTACGGACTTGGGTCTAATTTTTTCGGCGTTTGGTCAACACTGGCGTTCACTACGGTAGGGCCAATAGGCCTTGAGCTTATACAGATTGGACTATTATGTGTTGGTAGCATGTTTTGTATATTTTTTAGGGCATAAGCCCCATGATGTATACGAGATCTTATTTTTTAGGTGTTCACGCCCAACTATGTACTCTAACACTTTTTGACACACACACACACACACACATATTTACATTATTATGTCTTATGGATCACATTTTTTACAATTGTATGTACATGTGTATGTGTGTGCTTATTTTTATGTGTGTGCAACATGCCGATCTAATAATTGATTAGCTATATTATCTGTCATTTGATTTAATCTCCTAGGAACATGGATATACATAATGTAATCAAAATAACGTTCTAAGAGATGTACCCTAAGGAAATGTCGAAGTAAAGTAGGACCATAAACGCGGTAAACTCCATTTAACTGGGACACAACAAAATGTGCATCTAAGTAGACCCGGAGGTGAGATATGCCATGCGTTGAAGTGTCACAAAGCAACTCTATCACTGCATTGTACTCAAAGACATTGTTTGTGGAGTCACCTAGACAGATACCTCCAGAAGATAGCAACTGACCTTCAGGTGTGAAAATCACCCAAGCTGCGGAAGCAAGCCTCCGAATGTGTCATCTCACACCGTCTGTGAACCCAAAGAACACCTCTAATTCACTTGACATTTACCACAGTGAAAAATATGACATAAATAACGACACGTCCATAAAACAAAAAGACAAAAAACTGTATAAGAACTATACAGATATACAAGAAGTCACCTAGGTGACCAACCTAAGAGTAATACTTCTTGAGGTAGATCCCATTTATAGTCTCCACCAAGGCATTTCCCTCAAAGTCAACCAGAAGATAAGTGCCCTTCTTTAAGACTTCTTTCAAAATGAAAGGTCTGAACCAAATGGGTTTGAACTTGCCTGCCCCCAAGGGATCCTTGTCTTGATCATAGACCAGGACAATATCTCCTTTGGAGAAAATCTGAGGA
>ML793233.1:285873-298788 GCA_009831015.1 Picea engelmannii
ATCTTTTACTCCTTTCCTTTTCCTTTCTTAAGTCAACTTAAAAATATAACTTTTAACTTCTTGACTTTTCCCCCCTTCAGTGTGAGACTATGACCTAGTGGGGGTGCCCAGGCCACTGAGTCTCCTCATTACCTCTCTAAGAGGTGGGGGAAATTACATCGCACTTTAACACAGAAGATCAAAGACACTTAAAACGATGTCGAGAAGGGCATGCGAGGCTATAAGGTAGATTCTTTTCATAGCGGCACAGTGTGCCTTGACTATCATTTGATTGCAGGGAAGTTAGTGCGAAAGAACCAAACCACCCAAGTCACCGGTTTTGTAGTCAACCTCACAGGGAAGTGTGCAGAAGGCCTTCAGATGAACTGGGAAAAGTACCTGGTGAACCAGTTGGAACTCGATTGTAGAGAAACACAGGATCAAGGATAAAAATTTCATTTCAGCTGGCTCTTGATCCTTATATATTTTATTTCCTGGGAGATGCCGGAAGGTACAACCTTCCTGGACATCGAGCCTTTTGAACCATTGGCCACGAAGTTCAGTACACTGTGGTACTCAAGCGACATGAATAAACAATGGTAGTCAAATGTTGTTTTTCATACCTACTACAATCAGATGAATATAGCCATACAGTTTGAGCCTCGCATGACTCCGAACACTCTACCCCAGTTCATGACTTTAATGAAGTTAAACTAAGATCGACATTTTATTTACATCACAACATGCGCCGATGAACATAAGAAACGACTTCGGTCCTAGTATAAGATGATAGAGGAAGACTTGGAGGAGATCACAAAGGATTGGTCGGCGAACCTCGTTATTCTAGCAAATCCTGTGGAGATATCTGACATCGGTAGCCTAGAAACAACGCAGGATACACCCGGACTAAGCAGAACAAAGAAGACCGAAGAGGTCCAAGAATTAGAGAGCGCATCCATGAAGACTGATTCCAGATCACCAGAGAAAGGAGGTGATGGAGAAGAGTTAGATGACAAAGAAGTCGAACAAAAGAAAGGAGATGAGGTTGATCCCCTGAAGAAGAGGAAAGGTTTGCCTCCAAAACCTTCCTCCCGAAAGAAATCAAAGGCCACCATGACCAAGATGTAGACTATCCTCACCTCTAATGACTTCGAATTCCTCATAATAGCCATGCAAGATGCTTCGTTGTAAATAACATAGAAACAAGAAGCAAAGCAAGAGGAGATGTATGATCGAATTGAGACTGAATGTCGAGGGGTACAACAGGCCCTACAGTCTAGCCGCGCAGTCTCCACTGTGCCTGGAGAACCAAAATTGGGATATGAGGCAGCTCAACTCCACCGCCTAGCCGATACAGTCGAAGCTCGCTTTCGACGAGCATAGGAAGAAACAACGCAAGCCACCCAGGATTTGACACAAGTACAAGGAGTACTCATAGAGCAATGCAGTGCTGCAGAAAAGGAAAAGATTGATCTCCAAGAGAAGTTTGATGAAGAAAAATCGCATCTACAACAAGAAAAGGAATAGTTGCTCGATGAGAAACTCAAAGTAAAAGAAGCGGTCAACAAAGCACTTCACTTTGTGAAAGTGTTAGAAATCAAGTCAAAAGACTGAGTAACACAATAGGTGAACTAGCTCGCAGAAGCCATCCAGCAGCTACAACAATGCATAGAATATTTGGAGCTACGCACTATACCTGAGACCCCACAAGATGTAAGAGACCAAAGAGACTCAACTACCTAGAGCCCAGTTGACAGGCTAAAGTATCTTACCCTAAAATGTAAGAAACTCACTGATCGCAGTGCCAAGACCTATGAACAACTCACGAAGAACCCGGAACTGAAGGCACTGGAATCACATCTCCAAGAGGAAAAGTATCAAGCCGAAAATATATAGGCGCAGTTGAAGCCCCTGTCAGCTGTGAAAATAATGAAGTGCTCCCAAGAGAAATGCACTGCACAACAACAAATCCATACTATCCAGAGCAAAGTTATGGAGGTAACTGAGAAAATCCAACCCGTACAAGACAAGGCCTATCAATTGTTTACAGAAGTAGAAGGCCAAGGAGCAGAGCTAGAGTAGGTTGTCACTACAGCTGAACAATGTCTAGAGGGACCTATCAATGATGCAGTCATCCAAGAGTTTGTTGAATAGGAGGCCGTAGCACAATAGCAAGTCGAAGCAGCTCGAGCCAAGCTCGAGGTGTTCAAAGGAGAACTAGTTAGACCAAAGTGACTCGGGATGAGTCACAGGTGAGTGTTGGGGGCCTGTTGGCCCTTGAGCAAGTTTTGGAGATCCTTCGTCAAGTTGACCTATTTTGGGACTTCGACAACCTGTCGAAGATGGAGCACAAGACAAAAAAGATATCACGAGATCTTGGCCCCCTTTTGGGTCCTTTTTTGGATTTGGGAATATGTAATGGGTATGGGATGTCATCCCATGGGTTTACCCATGTTTAGGCCTATTTTTGTAAAGTATAAATAAGTATTTAGGTGACATAAGTAGAGAGGCCGATAAGCTAAGTGTTAAGTGCAAGTTGGGTTTGTAAACGATCTATGCATATTGTGAGAAACTTGTAGAGCTAAGTGCAAGTGGTTGTAACAGACCGAGAAGGCTTTGTGCTAGACCTAGCTCGAGGAAGGAGGATCTAGCGAGGTGCACATAGATCTCCTGTCCTATGTGAAGTAGGGTTTTTATGGCTCTATGCATGTAGACAACTGATTGAAGCTAATAAAGAAGAAGAGTTGGTGGACGTAGCCCCAGGGTGGGGGTGAACCACATAACCACTGTGTTATTCTGCTTTGTGCGATGTTCTGATGTATTTATGTGTTATTTGCTAAGTTCTTGATATAGATAGCTAGATATATCCGTTTATGCTTTGTACTTATGATGAATTTGGATGCTAGATCTGATATAGGTGAATGTGCTTAGTGCTTGAAACTGCTATATCTGATCCATTTCCTTATTCTAAGTGCTTAAATACATTAGATTAGGGTGAATGCTGCGATGCTTTGTTTATTTGCGAAGTAGTTATTGGGTAAATAAGGATGAACTAATGGTGCTAAGTTCTCTATTAAGTGTTATAATCATAGACCTGTGTCTCGGCTAAGGTTGTAGACACATGAGTCTTGCAACCACCCCTACCTCTACCTCGGGTGAGACTTCATCTGATTTGCAGGTGTTTCCGAAAGGGCCAATAGTTAGGGTTTTTTTGGTGCGTTGTTGTAGCATTGAACCCTGGGTCTGCCCCTGTGCCAACACATACCATGCCCTCGAAGCCTGCTTGAGGCCATACAGAGATTTATTCAGTTGACAAACCAAAGATGAATCCTGCATAAATCCTTGGGGTTTCTCCATATATATCTCAAGGAGAGAGTTGTACTCCTCCTGCATGGTAGATTCCCAAAAGGGATTTCCAGTAGCCTTGCCATAATATTGTGTATCTTAAGACTAAACCAAGAAAATATGCCTAGGTGGCAATGGTTCAATGGAAATGAGTGCAAGAGGAGGCTCCTCGAAATCAGATTGAGTCCTAGTATCAGTTGGATCCCCAAGAAGATCCCATGCATCCTGAAGAGTAGTATGAACCCACTTGGGCCTTGACTCTAGCTCTACATATGCATCCTCATGCATTGAATCTGCATCTGACTATATTGAATATGTATCTGGATCATCTAAATCCTCTGAATTAAAACTCTCATCTGAAGAAGAGTCGACATGTGCATCCTCATAATCTCTGATAGGTGTAAGAATAAAGGTGTCTGCATATGATTGTTGAAGTACATGTGAGACACTTTCCTTGAATTGGACACTACGCTCAATGATGCATCTGTCTGAGGAAATATCAATAAGTCGGTATCCCTTCACATCATCAGGGTATCCAACAAAGATACACTCTTTTCTCTATGGACAAATTTCCTTCCTCTTTTTAGATGGAATCTGGACCCATGCATGTGAACTGAAAATACGAAAGTGGGTCACTTTTGGTTTGAGGTCACTCCAAGCCTTGTAGGGGGTCTTATCCTTGACAGATCTATGGGGAGATTTTTTTTGGATCTAGGTTGCACAGTTAAGTTCTTCCTCCCATAATCTCCATGGAAGTGACTTTTCATGTATCATGCAAGATGCCATCTCTTTTAGAGATCTGTTTTTTTGCTCAACAACTCTATTTTGCTGCAGAGTATAGGGAACTGTTTGTTGTAACTGAATCCCCGTATCATGAAAAATATTTTGGATCTCATGGTTGACATACTCCTCCCCATTATCATTTCAAAGGAATTTGATTTTCTTTCCTGATTGTGTCTCAATTAGGGATTTGAAATATTTGAGGTGTTGAAAGATCTCTGATTTTTTCCTAAGAAATAAAATCCACATGAAGCATGAGAAATCATCAACAAAAATGAGCATGTACCTTTATTTTTTTATTGATGGATGTAGAAAAGGGCCCATGAGGTCATTATGGATCAGATCTAAAGGAGGAAGCTCTTTGAGTCTTTCCTTTGTCGAATTTCTCTTGAGGGTGTTTTCCAAGAACACATCCCTCACAAATTCCTTTGGAGAAATGGATGTATGGTAGACCATCAACCAATCCTTTCTTGCTAAGTTGTTTCATATATATGAAATTTAAATGCTCTAACCTTTCGTTCCATATCCTACTACTTTATTAAACATGTGTAACAAATAAAGAAGAATCCGGTTTAATAAATTCAGAAAATGTATACAATCTAGATTGATGATTTACCTCACCGATAGCAACCCTAGAATTGGTTTTCATGTCATATATGTCCACTGCATCAGGTGTGAATATTAATTTATTTCAGGTGCCAACATTTTTCATCTAACACACAGAGAGAATATTGATGGAAATTTTGGGAACGTGAAACACATTCTCTAAGCTTCCGTTGGTGAGTTCAATCCTTTGTTTACTGGTGACCTTAACTGGAGAGTTGTCCCCCATCAGAATAGGAGGACCATTGCATGCATCTAATGAATAATAGACTTCTTTTGTGGTATCTATGTGATGTGATGCTCCTGGATCTATGATCCAATCATTGTGAGAAGAGTTGATGGCAATCAAGGTATGGATAGAATTTCATTTCTTGGGATTCTGATCTTCTGGCTTCTTCTTCTTGGAACCCTTAGGGATGCGATATCCAAGGTTATTTTTCTTAAGTGTTTGAGTCATTAGATCTATTTTTTTCTGCATGCATGTAGATTCTAGATGGAATCCTTTATGGCAGTATCTGCATTTCTCCCCTTTTCTTCCCTTTCCACCTTTGGATCTAGAGGCATCGGTGAAGGATTTTGAGTACCCTTCCTTCTTCGAATTTGCATGTGATATCCTTTTGTATTTATATTTATATTTATCATATTTAATACCACTGACATCTTTCACAGTAAGTGCATGCGCCTTTGGGCCTTTGAGTTTTCTCATGTTGATGAGCTTGGTATGCTCTTGTGTCAGAGATTCGATAAATTCCTCAAGAGAAGGCATCTTCCAGGTGGCTCTAGACTCGAATATAACTGAATGAAATGTGGATACAAACACTGATAATTTAGGACTATTTTTGAAGAGAATGGTGAGAACCATTTGTTTCTCCTCCTTAGATTTATCAACCCCGCAAGCCTTGAGTTGCGACAATAAATCCTTAAATTTTGTAAATAAATCTTGGAGATTGTCGAAGCTTTTTGGATCTAATGTGAGAAATTACACCTTGAGCATATGTCCCCTAATATCATCCTATTTTCCAAATATCCCTTCCATGGTGGTCGAGGATTCATTGGGGGTTTTATAGGAAGATATGTGAAAAAGGAGATCGGGAGAAATGAGACTGTAAATTGTTCTGAATGCGTCATCCATTCGATTTAGATACTTGGATTTTTCTATGGCTGATGTTGGTTATGTTTTTGTGTTCATGTTTAACCTATATAATCCTTTTCTTTGAATATGCATGATTATCCTCTCATTCCATGCAAAGTAATTGTAAGGTGCAAGAATGAATTCTTTTGGGAATTCCATTTTTCTGCCGTCATCAATATTTGGTACCTGCAAAAAAAATTTAGTGTGATTTTTTCTTAGCATTCCATCAAATCTCATTCCATGTAAATGTGTTGAAACTGAACATAATATATCTATCTAGAAAATAACACACACATTTGCAGAGACAAATTGAGAAAGAATAAGCAAGAGAGAAAGAATAAAAGAATTCTCATTAACCAAATGAATGAATGATAATTTACACATGATATACTTTGTATAACTTAACCAATGTGCAATGGAGGAGAATTAAATGCACCATGGTGGTGGTCTAGAGTGATATGGACACACACCAATAGTTATAGGAGTAAACTTCCACCTATTCTAGTCTCTCGGGCAGTTACGAGAGTGAACTGCCACCTAGCTAAGTTAACTAGTCTATCAGTATTCAGTTGTCTGACTGAAATAGAGTGAAGTGAGGAGTATATCTGAGAAACATGGGTAATGCACTAATTTGGTGATGAACCCAAGGACAATTCACATTATTTGGTGATGATCCCGATGCTGCATGGTGATAAAACCAATGTAGCATCTAGAATTCACTCAACTGATCAAACTGAATATAATATTGTCCCTAGAGGAATATTCTTCCTAAAATATAGGAGATTGAATAATGACTAATAAACATAGGAAAAACCTTAGGAAAAAGAATTCCTAGGTGTGTGTGAAGTAACTCCAACAATTGCAACTTACTTCCTATGAGTTGATGAAATAGTAAATGCCATTAAAGGATTGGGAGAAGAAATTAAAGATCAAGTTATTCTCCAGAAGATAATAAGGTCTCTTCCAATGAGAGTTATCCTAAGATTTCATACCTATAATAAATAGTATATCAGGGTATCATAAGCATGGATGAGCTACATGGAATATTCATGGCCTATGAGATGACAATAGAATATGATAATCCACTCAATAAGGAAGAAATGTTCAAGGCATTGAAGAAGACAAAGAAGAATAGACAGGAGCCAAACAAAAATTTGAAGTCAGACTATAGTTGCAGTGATGATTCTGATGAATATGAATACATGGCCAACTTCATAAGGAAGTTAAAGAAAGGAATTGGCAAGTACAAAGATAAATTTCCTTTTAAATATTTTAACTATGGTAAAATTGGTCATATTGCTGATAAATTTCCATATGCTAAGAACAAAGAGAATGATGAAGAAGAAGCTCCCAAGAACAAACAAGATAACAAACAAGAAGAACTTTTTCAAGAAAAAACTCTATTCAAAGGAAGACAGTTCATCATCCGACGAGGATGGTGATAGAGAAAATTAATCAGAAAATATAATATTTATGGATTATGAAAATGATGAAGAGGATTATGAAGAAGACAGTGAGGTAGATCTTGAAGAAGAAATAACTGATGCTTTAAGCGAATTAAATAAAGAGAGGAATAAAAATAAAGTGCTCAAGGAAGAGCTAATAAAGATGAAAGAAATCTTTCAAAGTCCTAAATATGAATAAGATCGAGATATGATTTCGAAACTAAAATTACAAGTTGAAGAGGCCAGAAGGATTGAATAAATACTCATAATCCAACAGAAAGTAAAGGAAAATGAAATTGTCTCTCTAAGGAAGGAAACTCATAAAGAGATATGCATCAGAACAAGACCAAAATACTGGATGAAAATATCATTTTGCAAAGGTCGTATCATGACAAGTTTATACTGGGATACAACCAAACACATACAGAGAAGGGTTTGAGCTCTATGACTATAAAAGAGGAAGAATAACAAAGAACTTATTCATAAGTCACCAAAGGATTCACCGGGAAGGGAGAATGCAAGAGCTCTCATGAAAATGATCAAGAAGAAGATTATAGAAGGATGACACCATCTAGAAGACCCATGTTTCGGAATAAAAAATTACCCATGGAAATAAATCAAGAAGAAAAATACATAGGAACAACACCATTCAAAATATTTCCTGGGTATCAAACTATCTTTGTTGGTTCATGCTATTCTTTTAATAATTTTGGGAACAAGGACATAAAATGCAAGGATTATGCTAAGAACAGAAGAAACTATGAAAGTCACTCTAGAATTAATCATCTCATAAAGCCTCATGAATCATACACCATAAACTATAACAATTTTGGCTCACTAAATGATGAAGTAGAATTTTATAAATGCAACAATTTTGGACACATGGCCAAATATTGCAAATTGATAGTTCCTCTAAAGGAACCAAAGAAGGAATCAACAATCATCAAAAGGGACCATCAATAATTTGTATAAAGAAGTTGGATACACTAAATGTTTAATAATGTTCCCCTGCACTACAAGGACAAAGAAAAAGAAGTGATTGGTACATTGGAAATGGTTGTTCAAAACATATGACAGGTGACAAGAACAAATTTATAACTTTGAAGAAATAAAGAGATGGATCAGTTTCATTTGGTAATGACAACTCAACTTGAATTATAGGGAAAGGCACAATCAAGATTGGAATTAAGGATTCCAAGGCATAAAATGTCCTACTTGTTGAAAACATGAAGCATACTTTATTGAGTGTGAGTCAAATGTGTAATCAAGGACATAGACTTATATTTGACTCTAAGAAGTGTGAAATAAGGAAAGAAGGATCAGGAAAATTGGTGGCTACAACAATAAGAACTCAAAACAACATACACATATTAAATGAGATTGGAAAAGAAATATATTGGTTGGGAAGGGAAAATGAGAGTTGGATTTGGCATAGAAGAATGGAACACATGAACTTTGACAATTTGGTCAATATTAGCAAAAAGGAAGCAGTAAGAGAAATTCCTGAAATCTCAAAACCAACCAGTACTATGTGAAAGCATTGTCTACATGGAAAACATACAAGAATGAAATTCAAATCAAAGGAATACTCTACAACAAAGACATTAGAAATATTACACACTGATCTATGTGGATCAATGAGAACAAAAGGACTGAATGGAGAATAATACTTCATGTTACTTATTGATGACTATACAAGGATGAATGTCGTATCTTTTCTCAAAAGGAAATCAAAGGAATTCAAAATTTTCAAAGTATTCAAGGAGATGGTTGAAAATGATATGCATTCTAGAATTGAGCTCTTAAGATTAGTCAATGGAGGTGAATTCATATAAAAAGAATTCATAGAATTCTGTGAAGAGCATGGAATAAAAAGGTAGTTTTCATTAGGCAGGACACCTTAGAAAAATCAAGTTGTTGAAAGGAAGAACATAACTATATTAGAGATGGCCAAAACCATGTTGAAGGATTTCAAGTTGAGTAACATCTTTTAGGTACAAGAAGTGCACACAACCGTTCATATATTGAGTAGAGGAATGATCATAAATAACACTGACAAAACTCACTATGAGTTATGGAAGGGAAGACCAACAAATCTCAAACATTTTAGAGTATTTGGAAGCACATGCTCCATAAAAAGAGAAGATGACATAGTTGGAAAATTTGATTCTTGAGTTGACAAAGGCATATTGGTTGGATTCTCAAGAAAAAGAAAGGCATTGTTGGCACAGGGGAAGACCCGAGGTTCATTTCTAATAGCACACCAACAAGAACTAACAATTGGCCCTTTCAGCAACACCTACAGAGTAGATGCAATATCACCCAAAGTAGTTATAGGGGCTTGTAGGACACAGGTCTCTACAACCAGAGGAAATGCAAAGTGGATCCAGGGCAACACTCTCACACAGATCTAGTGATTCTTTACCTTTATTAAGCCTACTGCGCGAACTATATCTTATATATAACAGAATATTGCATTGACAGTATATCATAGATCAGAATAACACAACATCAATCATACAAAACAACAGGATATACGTGGTTCACCCCGTACCTAGGGTTACATCCACATAACTATGCTTTATAATATATTAAATGAAATCATATAGTTCTATCTGCACTTTTAGCTTGAAGATCTTCTCTATTTCTCTCTTCTCTCTATCTCCTCTCCCCACACACCCAGTTGTAGGGTTGATCTTCACACCCAACTAAATATCTTACGACACAGAATTCTCTCACCACACAATACTTCCCTCTCAACAATAACAAAAATCACTCATCTTCACATAGTCTCTCCAGTCTCTCTCTCTCTAGCCCATCCCAGGTCCTCTTGACCTTTATTTATACATTACAATAGCTCATCGATAACCTTAGGCCGAAGACTAGGTGTCAAAACCCTAGATATCAAAACCCTAGGTGTCTAAAACCCTAGGTCAACTTGACCCATGTTTTCAGGGCTTCACCAGCTTGTCTTTCCTTCCTTCCCATGAGGTTCTCCAAAGCATCTACCAGTGGATTTTTGTTCTTTTTGAGTTTCCCACGATCCACATTCCTTGCTGATATGCCTTCCTCGATCTCCTAGTTCAACGACTTTCTCTCTTGGAATTCACTCCATCTTTTCTGCTTCTTTAACCACTTTGACCTGATCTTAGTCAGCAATTCTTCCACGGAGTTCACATTCCATATTTTCTCCCTTAATATTCGCTTCTTTCCATAACCAAGGGCCAAAAATCCCCCAACACTCACCTGTGACTCATCCCGAGGCACTCTGATCTGAATCTTTTGTTGTACCTTGACTTCAAACTACGCAGCGCAGTCTATGGTTTTTGTCCTATTCCTCCCCACTGTATGCAAACTATCTTTCTTGTGTATGGTACCCAGTCTCAACTTCACTGTGTACTTAGAACCTTCTCCTTTTGTTTTTACCGAGAGCTGCAAGGCATCTGGTTATCATAGTACCATTTCAACCGGCTCCCATCCACCAATCCTTCCTTCCATTCCCCATTAAAAGTCTTCAGCTGTGCAACTCTTCCTTCTGTAACATAGGAAACCTCATGGCCCCAACCAATATGTTCTGAACTTCCCTAGATACTTCATGAACTTGCTATCATATACCAATACCAGATCTCCTTTCTTAAATGCTTTCTTCTTGATATGCCTGTCATGGTAGGCCTTTTCTCGTTCCTTCTAAACCCGCTGGTGAAATCTTGCAATAAATCTGTCTTCTTCTAGTTCAAGCAACTGCGTGAGCCTCTTTTGAATAGTGCCAGTGTCATCCATATCTGTAAATGCTACAATTCTTAAGCTAGGAACTAAGTATTCCATGGGCACCATAGCTTCTAAACCATAAACCAACTTAAATGGGGTCTTCAGTGTCAGCTTCTTGCAAGTAGTTATATAGGCCCATAACACTGTTGGTACTCTCAAATCCCAATCATCTATATTCACATTGCAAATCTTCGCCAACGTTGTCTCCAAGATATTATTGAATGCTTCAACTATTCCATTCGCCTGCAGGTGGTAAGGGGTGCTCTTTTGGCGATGAAATTCAAATTCTCGAGTGAGGGATTCAATAGTCTTATTAATAAAATGCGTACCTTGATCACTCATCAGGGTCTTTGGGCATCCAAACATGGTTATGATGTCATCAAATATGAAGCGTGTAGTTGTAGTTGCACTGTAGTCCTTAACTTCTCTTGCCTCGACCCATCTAGTCAAATACTCTATCGCAGTGATTATGTACCTTGCTCTTGTGCGCTTTCCTGGTGGGTTTATAGGTCCAAAGAAGTCAATGGACCATTTCTCAAATGATTGTAAGGTAATATGGGTTACTAATGACATTTCATCTCTTCTGGAAGGTTTCCCAACTCTTTGGCATACATCACAGGCTCTGTGGTCATCCTTAGAATCCTTGTGTAAAGTGGGTCACCAGAGGCCAGCTCTAAGAAACTTTTGTGATGTTGCTTTTCCTGCGTAGTGTCCTCCTGCGATGCCTTCATTTGATTCTGCCAGAATCAATGGTATTTCTGCTTCCATAACACATCTCCTCAGGATCTCATCTGGTCCTATCTTATATAGTTGTCCAACTATAAGTGAAAATTCTACAACGCGAACTACTAGTTGTTTCTTCTGACTGACTGTGTATTCGGAAGGTTCCATTCCTTTTGATAGGAACTGAACTATCTCGGTGAAGTGATCATCAATATTCCTGATGGCCAATAACTGTGCATCCAACAATGTATCTTCTATACCAGTAGGTTCCTCTCCATGTTCCAACCTAGATAAGTGTCCAGGTCCCTTGTTCATCCTTCCTAGATTTACCACAATTTCAAAATCATATTCTTGAAATAACAGAAGCCATATGCATATCCTTTCCTCCAACACTGGCTTGTTGACTAGGTATTTCAACACAGAGTGATCAATGAAGATCTTAAAATGTCCTCCCAACAAGTAGTGGCGAAATTTCTGTAGTGCATAGACCATGGCTAATCCTTCTCTTTCAGTGGTAGTGTAATTTATCTCCACTGTAGAGAGATTCATTGGTAGTGTAATTTATCTCCCGCTCCGGGTTGTGCTAATAATGCTCCTAATGCAATAAAATATGCATCGACATGCACATGAAATTCCTTAGTCCAATCTAGAAAAACCAGAATAGGCGCAATAACCATTTTCTATTTCAGTGTGTTGAAGCTTTGCTGACATTCTTCTGTCCAATGAAATTGACAATATTTCTTCAACAAATTCTCCATGGGTGTTGTAATCTGTGCATAACCCTTAATGAAATTCCTGTAGTATCCAGTATGTCCCAGTGCAGTGCACAACTATTTGATTGAAGTAGGAGGGGGTAAATCGACAATAATGAAAATCTTAGATGGATCTACCAGTAATCCCTACTTACACACAATATGGCCCAACAACACTCCAAAGGGTAAGAAGAAGATGCACTTCTTCAGGTTCAGGGAAATATGGCATTGCCTGCACTTATCCAACATGATTCTTAAGCATTCAATATGATTTTTCAATAAGCTAGAAACAGTCCAATCATCAAAATAGGCTTCCAAAAATTTATGTAAAAACTCCTTGAATGCTTCAGCCACCACCCTTGAAAATATGGCTGGTGCATTCTTCAAT
>ML793234.1:18061-28684 GCA_009831015.1 Picea engelmannii
AGAGACAAATATTTCCTGAGGAAACCCATGCAGGGTAAAAACCTCTTTTTCTTTATATGATAAGTAATAGTTACATTCTTTACAGTATCATACATATGAGCACCAACTCATAATGAGGCTACAACCTCAGTTTTGCAAGCTGCCACTTGCTGAGAGCACCAACTCTCTGTTTTCTCTAGCACCCACTAGAAGGAAGCACCAACTCCCTAGTTTCTCTAGCACCAACTAGAAGGAAGCACCAACTCCCTGGTTTCTGTAGCTCCAACTAGAAGGAAGCACCAACTCCCTAGTTTCTCTAGCACCAACTAGAAGGAAGCACCAACTCCCTGTGTTCAAGCACCCACTTGAACCTTTGAGGACACCAGTCCTCCCTAGCTCCTCCCAACCACCCTGAAATATAAATCTTTTCTACTGAAACTTATTACAGTGATATGATGTTCAACAATGGCTTACTAGACTTATCACTGTTTTGCTGTATTTCGTTTCTTTGTTTGCCTCATTGCCTTTCTGCACACATCACTTGCGCTGTCTGTTCTTCCACTTTTTATGTTCTATGCTCCATGTCCATTCACTGCATAGTTCCTCTTCTGTGCTATTCAGCTACTGCACTCTCCTCCTTCTTCACACATGAATCACCTTCACCAACAACAACCACAACAACCACCAACAACAAAAACAACTTGTTCTCTTCTCTATACCGTGTATATATATAGCTTCTGTGCATATTGTACATGCAATATTTACCATTCCTATGCATGCTCATACCACGCCAATCTCCTCCACCTCTCAAGTGCTCTGTGTGATCATCATCGTAACTCTTCATCTTCTCTAGCCGTCTTCCCACGTGTTCAACATCACTGGATGTTATGTTGAGATTCCTCAGCCTCTTTGGCAGTTGGGACTCTTTGTCTTCTTTGTGACAGTCGAGCTCACCTTCTCTGTTTTAGTTACAGGCTTCCACGCTCATCCATCTATCAATCCCTTCTAAAAATAGTCTTCCTTCACTTGGACGAAGCTTGGAGACTCTTCATCTCCTCTGGCGATCACACAAGGGTTTCTTCCAATTCTCTAGCAGACGCCATCAATGGTTTCTGGTAGTTTCACTGTGTCGTGCATCAATAGCCCTCCGATCAACACTTGATCTGACGGTTCAGATTATATCACGATTTCACCTATCGTGATATCGGGATTCCTGATGTCAATTTTCTTTGACATGTCTAACTCTCGATCCCGGATGCCTCTCCATTGACTGGAATCAACGGTCCAGATTTGATCTTGATTCAATGGCTGCGATTTAAGTCGCGATTTTGCATATCGAGAAATCAGGATTCCTATTGCAATGTTTCTTTGACATTTCCAAAACGCGATCCTCGAAACTCCAACGTGGTGTCCATCTGCTGACGTCACACGTGGATTGACACGTGTTGAATACTGCCACGTGTCACTCTGATTCGTGACTTACATGTGCCTGAAATGTTGAATCAGTCTGACACTTGTCATTACCAGGTTGTGCCACGTGTTCCTAGCTGAGGTGGTCTGCTGATGTGAGTCGGGTCGACGATCTAGATCACATCTTGATCTGACGGTTCAGGTTCAGTCGGGATTTCACACATCGCAATTTCAGGATTCTTGATGTCAATATTCTTTGACATCTCCAACTCTCGATCCTCGAAACCCTGACAGGGAGTCAGATCAACGGTCCACATAACCCCCTGAGATGGACGGTCCTCCTGCTTCCGGGATTTGTGAGCCCTCTACTCCTTGCACTTTTTAAAGATCGTGCAGGTTTTCCTCGATCCAACGGTGGTCGGACCCTGCGCTCATATCTAATGCCTCTAAATTTAATTAGCCCTCTGGCTAAGATCGTGGTCCACGTGACCTCCCCCTATATGACCGTAGCCAAACCTCCTCATCGGGGTTTCGGACTTTAAAATGTCAAAACATGTATGTCCTCAGGATTCACGATCCCTTGATTCCCGACACGCTCTTTACGCACTAGCTCTCCTGGCTAGGCTCCTGGCCCATATAACCGTTATCCCCGTGACCGCAGTCTTACCACTCGTCGGGGTTTCGATATTTTCAATGCCGCAATGCATTGGCTTGCGGGATTCCCGATATGTGAAACCCCGATGATTCAACACTCCTTTCAGGATTTCACCTTGGCTTTTCCCGATGGTAAACTTCATGCAACTCCTGTCCAATCTGATGGCTGACGGGATTTCTGAATGAGATCCAATGGCTCTCAATATCTCCCTTCTATAGGCTTCTCCTGAGCTCCTCCTGGACGTAGAAACCAATGGTCAAGATATTCTTCTTCAGTCGATCTAACGATGGTTGTGCTCCCTCCTGAGATTTGCACACTTTCCTACCAACCTTGGGAGAATTACAAGTTCTCAATGGCCTCAACCTTTGTCTTCCTTCTCCTCTGTGAACTTCTGTATCTTGAGCTTTGCTGCGCACGTTCTCCTCGACGTTGATCCTCCTGAGCTTTCACTTCCGAATCCCCAAGGGATTCTTTGACTTCTGCGCCTCTGCAGAGTCTTCACATGCACACTCAGTGCTTTCTCTCCTGAGATTCTCACACGCTCAGATCCCTAAGGGATTTTATCCTTCTTCCTTTCTCCTGTAAATGGAGAAATATGGATGCCCTTAATTTTATCCTTCTACCTGTTAAACGCACTGCATTCGACTCTGCGCTAATTCCTCCTGAGCTTACGTTGTTCCTGTTTTTCCATCGATGCACACTCTGATCCTGCCATCTTCACTGTTGTACTTGCCATCAATGACAAGCATATGCTACCTATTAAAATTTTTCCAACAAAAACATGTTCAAGAAGATCCCATGAAGAAACCTTCCAATTTCCCACAAAAGACTTTCAAGAAGTTCAAAAGGAAGGACAAGAAGATCGCTACAGTAATGAGACAAGGAGGAAAACCATCTTGCACTCATTGCAAGAGGAGCAGTCATGATGAAGAAAATTGTTGGAAACTACATCCAGAAAAGAAATCGAAACAATTCAGTGGAAAGGGGAAGACAAAGACTGTTGCTACAATTCAACAAGATCTTGGTTCTGAATAAGGAGATGAAGGAAATATCATAGTGTCTGGAGTACAAGGTAAAGATTCTCTTCATGCTAGTTCAAGTTCCAATGATGAATCTCATATTGATGAATTAAAGATGAATGAGTTATTTCATATATGAGTTGTATCTAAACATACTAAGATAGATACATAATTTGATTCGGTTTCCCAAGTAAACTTAATATATGAAGCACTTGTTAAGAAGATGGGTCTTGTAACGAAACCACATCCAAAGCCTTACCCTCTTGGTTGGGTTTGTGACAAAGAAAAACTCAATGTCACCAAACAATGTAGGCTCTGATTTTCTATTGCTTTGAAGTTGATTGATGAAGTGGATTTGGATGTTGTACCACTTGATATATGTGGCATAGTGTTGGGAAGTCATTATCTTTATGATAGAAAATCAGTCTTCTTTCGTCATGAGAAAAAATACCACCTTACTAAAGGGGGAGTGGAATATATTGTTAGATCTCACAACATGAGTATAAATACAACACGTGTTAGTGTTGGGCAAATGAAAATACTCATAACCACAAATAAAAGATATATACTCATGGTTGTCAAAGAGAAAGATGTTGGGACATCCGATGCTTTTCAAGGGTGTGATCCATCTCATAAACAAGAATTAATTGATATTGTTTCTAATTATGATGATATTTTTTAGGAACTAGATGGATTACCTCCTAAGAGGGAAATACAACATGAGATACATATTCAACATGATTCTCCTCTTCCTAATGTGGGCATGTACAGGATGTCAGTTGTGGAGATGATAGAGATCAAGAAGCAGGTACAGGGCTTATTGGATCAAGGGCTCATCAGGCCCAGTTCATCTTCTGGTGGTTCTTTGATCACGATGGTGCCAAAGAAAGATGGCACATGGTGAATGTGTGTCGATTATCTAGCTTTAAATAAAATCACGGTGAAAAATCGATACCCTCTTCCTCGCATAGATGATTTAATTGATCATTTGAAGAATGTTGTTTATTTCACTAAGTTGGATTTGTGCAGTGGATATCATCAAATCAGGGTCCCAGAGTAGGATGTCTGGACTGCCTTTAAAACCAAACAGGGATTGTTTGAGTGGTTAGTTATTCCGTTTGGGCTTTGTATTGCTCCAACAACTTTCATGCATGTGATGAATGATGTATTCAAGCCTTTCCTGGATGAATTTGTGATTATGTATTTAGACGACATTCTTGTTTTTAGTGGGACTTGGGATGAACATGTAAGTCATGTAAAAAAATTATTGGATACTTTGCAAAGAGAAAAGTTGTATGTGAAAATGTCTAAATGTGAATTTGGCAAGACTGCACTTGTATACTTAAGTCATATTGTAGGAGGAGGACAATTGAAGATTGAGCTTCCAAATCAAAGTGATTGTAAAATGGCCTGAGCCAAAAAGTGTGAATGAGATCCAGAGCTTCTTGGGTGCAGTCCAGTATTGGAGGACATTCATTCCCAACTTCTCCTTTATAACAACTCCTTTGCATGCCTTAACCAATGTGAAGAATACTTTTCAGTGGGAAGAAAAGAAAACAAATATTTCAACATTTTGAAGGAGAAGATCAGTACCACACCAGTATTAGCACTGCCGAATATTCAACAACCTTTTGATATAGAGATAGATGCCAATGAATACGCCATGGGTGCAGTATTGATGCAATATCGTAAGCCTATCTATTACCACTCTGAGAATTTTAACAAAGATTTTGTTGACTATCCTACATATGATAAAGAGTTTTATGCATTAGTTCAAAGCGTAAAGAAATGGAAGCACTACTTGTTAGGGAAAGAAACCATCACCCATATAGATCACTAACCCTTACAGTATCTTCAAGCACATACCAAACTACAACAATCTCAGAACTACATATGGATGGGTTTTCTACAACAATTTCATTTGGTAATCAAGTACAAGAAGGGTACACGTAACAAGGTAGCCGATATGCTTTATAGACATCCTATTGTTGCTTCTATTATTTTGAAGAATACTTCTTTATCTCATGATAGCTATGCAGAACAATATGCCATCGATGAAGATTTTAAAGAAGTATATGAGAAGATAACCCATGGTGAACAGGTAGAGAACTATTGTCTAAAGGGAAAATTACTCTATCATCTTGGGAAGCTATGTATTCCTACAAGTGAACGAGTCCATGTAATACAAGAAGCTCATACTTCTCTTGTATCTGGGCATTTTGGGGTAGGAAAAACTATGGCTCATTTGTAGAGGTTTTTTTATTGGTCTCAAATGAAAGAAATTGTAACTAAATATGTAAAGGGGTGTGTGATGTGTTCTACTTGTAAGCCTAGTAATAGAAAATTGGGGCTATACTCACCAATTCCTGTTCCATCCCATCCATGGGAAAGAATTTCCATGGATTTTTTAGGGGGTTTACCTATGACCAAAGGGGGTCATGACTATTTGTATGTTGTAGTGGATAGGTTCAATAAGATGTGTATCTTGATGCCATGTAAAAAGAAGATCATTGCTGAGCAGAATGCTAATCTCTTCTTTCAACATGTTTGGGTTCACTTTGGGTTACCCACATCCATTGTCTCAGATCAAGATACTCGATTCCTTGTGGAATTTTGGACTAGCTTATGGAGAATGATGGACACCAAATTGAAGAGGAGCACTACATTAAATCCACATACCGACGGATAGACAGAGGTGGTAAACAAAACAATGGTACTTTTTCTTTGAGGCTACTACAACAAGCATCCTAAGTTATGGGATGAATAGATACCCTATGTACAACATGCATATAACCAAGCTTTACATTCATCCACTCAGAGTTCACCTTTTGAGACATGTTTTGGGTACCTACCAAAGGTTCCTTTAGACTTGATGTATGGGAGAGATGCTGATGTGAATGAATAAGGAATAGAGGATAGAGCCCCCAAGTTCATCCAGAGGATTCAACATATACACCAGGTAGTTAGGGAATAGTTGGAGAAGAGTCAAACACAATATAAATCTCGGCATGAAAAACACATGGTTGATCATCAATTCTAGGTTGGAGACTGGGAATGGATTCACATTAGCAAGGAACGATTGAAGGGTGAAGGAAAGAAATTCAATCCCATCCGAGCTTTCATACTTAGTTCATATTGTAGGAGGAGGACAATTGAAGATTGATCCTTCCAAATCGAAGTGATTGTAAAATGGCCTGAGCCAAAAAGTGTGAATGAGATCTAGATATTCTCGGGTGCAGTCCAGTATTGGAGGAGATTCATTCCCAACTTATCCTTTATAACAACTCCTTTGCATGCCTTAACCAGTGTGAAGAATACTTTTCAGTGGGAAGAAAAGAAAAAAAAAGATTTCAACATTTTGAAGGAGAAGATCAGTACCGCACCAGTATTAGCATTGCTGAATCTTCAACAACCTTTTGAGATAGAGACAGATGCCATCGGATACGCCATGGGTGCAGTATTGATGCAATATTGTAAGCCTATCTGTTACCACTTTGAGAATTTTAACCAAGCTTTTGTTAACTATCCTAGATATGATAAAGAGTTTTATGCATTAGTTCAAAGCGTAAAGAAATGGAAGCACTACTTGTTAGGGAAATAAACCATCATCCATACAGATCACTAACCCTTACAACATCTTCAAACAGAGACCAAACTACAACAATCTCAGAACTACATATGGATGGGTTTTCTACAACACTTTCATTTGGTAATCAAGTACAAGAAGGGTACAAGTAACAAGGTAGCTGATATGCTTTCTAGACCTCCTATTGTTGCTTCTATTATTTTGAAGAATACTTATTTATCTCATGATAGCTATGTAGAAAAATATGCCATCAATGGATATTTTAAAGAAGTATATGAGAAGCTAACCCATGGTGAACAAGTAGAGAACTATTGCCTGCAGGGTAAATTACTTTATCATCTTTGGAAGCTATGTATTCCTACAAGTGAACGAGTCCATGTAATACGAGAAGCTCATACTTCTCTTGTATCTGGGCATTTTGGGGTAGGAAAAACTATGGCTCATTTGCAAAGGTTTTGTTATTGGCCTCAAATGAAAGCAATTGTAGCTAAATATGTAAAGGGGTGTGTGATGTGTTCTACTTGTAAGCCCAGTAATAGAAAATTGGGGCTATACTCACCACTTCCTGTTCCGTCCCATCCATGGGAAAGCATTTCCATGGATTTTGTAGGGGGTTTACCTATGATCAAAGTGGGTCATGACTATTTGTATGTTGTAGTGGATAGGTTCAACAAGATGTGTATCTTGATGCCATGTAAAAATCATATCATTGCTGAGCATAATGCTAATCTCTTCTTTCAACATGTTTGGGTTCACTTTCGGTTATCCACATCCATTGTCTTAGATCAAGATAATCGATTCCTTGGGGAATTTTGGACTAGCTTGTGGAGAATGATGGACACCAAATTGAAGAGGAGCACTGCTTTTAATCCACAGACTGACGGATAGACAGAGGTGGTAAACAAAACAATGGTACTTTTTCTTCTAGGCTACTACAACAAGCATCCTAAGTTATGGGATGAATATATACCCTATGTAAGACATGCATTTAACCGAGATTTACATTCATCCACTCAGATTTCACCTTTTGAGACATGTTTTGGGTACCTACCAAAGGTTACTTTGGACTTGATGTATGGGAGAGATGTCGATGTGAATGAATAACGAACAGAGGACAGAGCCCGCAAGTTCATGCAAAGGATTCAACATATACACCAAGCAGTCAAGGAACAACTGGAGAAGAGTCAAACACAATATAAAGCTCAGCATGACAAGAACATGGTTGATCATCAGTTCCAGGTTGGATACTGGGTATGGATTCACATCAGCAAGGAACAATTGAAGGGTGAAGGCAAGAAATTCAATCCCATCTGATATGGACCCTTCATTATTTAGGAGAAAAGAGGCACTAATGATTTTCGTTTAGATCTTCCACCTTATATGCAGATTTACTCAGTTGTGAACATAGAGAACTTGAAATTTTTTGAGCCTCCCATGATCACGGATCAGGATGAGGAAGTTTCAATACCTTCAGTTGATGAGTTTTCACCTGAGTACTTGGATGAATCACATGAAGATATCATCCTGGACATAAGGATGAGGACTTCACATAGGGGTGATGTTGATTATCTTCGAGTAGGCTTAAAGGGAACACATCCAAGCAAGATAAAGTGGATTGAGAAGGACAAAGTGAGGGGACTCTTCCCTCACTTACCCGTTTATTAATTAAAGCTTTTGGTGGTCCAAAAATATCTTAGTGGGAAGGCATGATCCAAAAAGAATCCAGAGAAGGCTAAGAACAACTCAGAATGCACAGAGGCAACTTAGGACGCTTAGAATGGCTTTAGCAGACAACAAAAGGGAAAAACTTCAAAGTTCCCCAAACTCAGTTAAAACGGTATGATCGCGAAGATTCCATCGCAATATTTCTAACGATGCAAATGACTCGTCAAATGAAGTTACAGATCAAAATATATAAGCGGTCAAAGTTTTTGTCAACCTAGCCCAGTCAGCAGGGATGAGTCAGCATCCGTACTGCTGACGTCAGTATCAGTATGGATGAAGACAACGTCTGTACATCCTACGTGGCAAGAACATAGGATGAAACGTGTCACGATGATATCAAAATTCCACATGGAAACAACAGAGGCTGCCACATGTCACTCAAATTTTGATGTTTTAGGGCACCATGTGGACCAGTAAAAAAGTGCCACGTTGCACCCATAGGTGGCACCACCCAGAATGTGCCGTGTGTCCCAAGGTGATGTGGAGGTGATGTCAACTTACAGGTGGGAAAATAAGAGGATTCCATGTGTCCCAAGGTGATGTGGAGGTGATGTCAACTTACAGGTGGGAAAATTAGAGGATGCCACGTGGACCAATAGGAGGGTGCCATGTGGCACCCTTGAAATGCACTAGGAGTCTTCATGACCGAATTTAAAAACAAATATAATATTAGAACTCCGCCAAAAATGGCGACAGTTTCGATATATATATATTTCATATTCCGCCATAATTAGTAACCACCAAATGTGTGCCAAAATCTCTGCCATCTTCTTAGCAACATTCTTCCATATCTGGCATGTTCCGCCAAATGTAACCACCACCTACTAGATTTGGCGAGGCACGCCAAAATCTTGTTGTAACCATTACATAAAAGGGGAGGCCTGTGGGATTCAACCCCGGGACCTCCTCCTAACCAAGTTCTAAATTTATCTCTGCCTACCAGCATGCCAAGCGTACTGTGTATGTGTGTGATTGTTTATTTCTTATTGCTCATTATTGGATAATAATTCTACATTGATATAACATTTGAAGAAAAAGGATTATAATTACGCTATCACTGATTCACCCCCCCTCTCAATAATCCAACAATTGGTATTAGAGAAGGTTCCTTAAGAAATCCGTTTAACCACTGAAAGGTAGATCATGGAGAGTACCAACTCGTATAAAAATGGAATACCACAGTTTGATGGACAAAAGTATTATTTTTGGAGCATAAGGATGAAGACGTTGATCCAGGGGATGAAATTTTGCTCAAAATTCAAAGTGCTCGGAATTGCTTCAAATCGAATGGGAGCGTAGGCCTCGTCGTTACAAAACCAACACAACTCATTGTTGGAAATATGGCTATAGCAGAGATGACGCAGACTGTCAAGGTTGTCATTGATGGCAATCGGTTGGTTTGGTTATTGTCATTGATGATGGCAATCGGTTGGTTGGTTATGGAGCACGCACAAGAGAACTGGCAGAAGAAGCTAGATAATGTCAGAGCAATATCCCAGTGGGGACGTTGAGATTGGGTTCCTCTTAGCGATTTGTTCTACAAAGAAGAGACCCATTGCGTTTGGTTATTCAAGAAAAAAGGGAGTAAACCCATTTTGAAATGGTTGAAGGGAGGTCGAGTTATTCAAGAAAAAAGGAGGGAATAAACCCGTTTGAAACCCTTTTGAAATGGTTGAAGGAATGCTCCAGTCGTTCCAAGCGCCCCCATTGAAACAGAGCAGAGGCAATGGCGAAAATAGAGGTGATCCAATTGGCACACGTCTATAAAACAAGAAGGACACGTCTATGGCACGCTGGCTCTCCCTTAGCCACGGCCATGATTAGCAGCAACAGTTACCAATCGTTTTTTTGGTAAGAAACGCACAAATGATGCCATTCACAACGCCCTTGGGTTACCAATCGTTTCTTTTTGTCTAAGAAAAGCACGAATAATGCCACTCACAACGCGATTGGTGTGGCCAGCATCAAATGGATATAATGCATAACCAATGGAGCTTAACATTGCGAAATCCAGGGTTTTGCGGGGGTCCTTCATCTGCTTTGACAAGTCTGGAAGTTTTTGCCAGTTGGGTTTCTCTAATCACTCTGGACGGTGAAAGGACGTTTAGTCTAAAATTAGACTGGCAGTTAAGACAGGAAGAACACAGCGTTGCATGATGTGGCATGTGTAGAGGAGGCATGCAAAGAGCCAGTTCAGAAAATCAGGGAGAATGCTGGCATGCGAAAAGCAGAAGAAAGAATGAAAGAAA
>ML793234.1:65117-101634 GCA_009831015.1 Picea engelmannii
AAGTGAATACAAAATAAATTATTTCAATAATAAATTTAATGGAGAAATTAGAAGTGGGTTAACCCTAAACTAAGGAAAGTGGGCCAAGTGACCTAGAAGATGTTTTTAAGGAAGCTACTTGGAGAGTATAAATAAGAGGAAAGTCTCTCTCATTTTAAACAAACTTGAGCATATTGAATATATATAGGTGTCTAAGGTAACCAAGGATATCTAAGCCAAATTTATGAGGGAAGGTGAAGAAAAGAAGGCTAAAATGCAAGGAAGGATAAATTCTTTTGATGGTGCTTTCTAAGGTATGTTATTTACAGGTCATCTCACCATTTTAGCTATAAAGCTTTTTCTATAATGCTTCAGAAATTGAAATTAATATGCCATTGAGAAAACATACCCAAGTATTTATGGTAAACAATTTAGCTTGTGGGTCATTGTATTTTGGGAGTTACACTCCGTGGAAAATAGGGTTTGTGGCTAGTCCTGAAACTAGTCAAAAACATGTGTTTTGGGTAAAAATGTCATAACTTATTCATAACAGATCCAAATTTAGTGAGAAAAAATGTGTTGGCTAGGGTAAAGTCTTTAGTATTCATTGTAATAGTTTTGGATCAATTAAATGAATATTTCATGCGGGGAACGCTCTACAATGTCCCTCTCTAGAATAATCTAGAATTCAACAAGGTATGCCATTTTTGTTATAAATTCTTTTATGAGAGGTTCCAAGTAGTGAAACCTGGAGGAATTTCATAAAACACACTGAAAAACATTATGTATCAGTTTTAGATATTTATACATTACAGGTTCAAAGTTATGGTTACTTCAAGTTAGGGTTGTTGACTAATACAAAACTAGGCATGTGAGACTAAATAAAAGTTTGATGAAAATGCTAGTCTCTTGTTGTTAAAGTTAAGGAAGGTTTGCAGGAATGTGATCAGATACACCAGGTCTATTATAGATCTACACATCAGATTTGGATGATGAAATTGATGAGGGATTTTGGTTGAGGTACATGTTAAGTACATGGTTGAGACAAGTAGTTGATGAGTTGGCACATACATGAGGTATATAGTTGATGATGTTGGTACATATTGATGAGTCATAGTTGATGAGTAGTTGACACATTATTGGTACATACTTGGTGCATGGTTGGATGCACTTGTTTATGGTATAGGTTGATTACAAGTTGTTTGGTACAGGTTGGTGCATGGTTGATGCACTTGTTTATGGTACAGGTTTATTACAGGTTGAGGTATAGGTTGATGCATGGTTCATATTTATTGGTATAGGTTTACAACTATATATATCACAGTGATAGTGTGATAGTGGTTCCATCATTCTACTTCTACTTCAGGGTGGCAGTACGGGGAAATGACAAGTGGCTGTAGCCACCTTTCGGTTGTAGCCGGAGAACATAGGGGGTTGTAGCCTCCTTCTGGTTGTAGCCAGAGAATTGGGGAGTTGGAGCTTCCCTCAGGTTATAGCCTGAGAAACTAGGGGGTTGGAGCCTCCCTCCAGTTGCAGCTAGAAAACAAAGGAATTTGGTGCTTCTAATGAATGTAATTCTTCAAGACATATAAGAAAAAGCATTCTGTGGTTTTCTCCCGATTTGGGTTTCCACGTAAAACACTAGTGTACTGTGTATGTG
This sequence comes from Picea engelmannii, assembly GCA_009831015.1. Taxonomy (NCBI): domain Eukaryota; kingdom Viridiplantae; phylum Streptophyta; class Pinopsida; order Pinales; family Pinaceae; genus Picea; species Picea engelmannii. The sequence continues at coordinate 66,757 of ML793234.1, forward strand.
TGTGATTGTTTTTTTCTTACTTCTCATTATTGGATAATAATTCTACACTGATATAACATTTGAAGAAAAAGGATTATAATTACACTATCACTGATTCACCCCCCCTCTCAATAATCCAATTGTATTTTGCACAATTATTTTGTGGAGTTAATAAAAAGACCTACCCATTTGAGAGCAGGACCCAATGACGTAGTCCACCAGGGACAAACTCCATTATCAAGTTCTTTGTGTTCATATTTAATGCTTATGTATCTTTCCTTTTGAGCTTTTCCTTATTTATGGTGTACTTTAGTTTACGCTCATTTAATACAATTCTTTAATAAGTCACCCGAAGAAAAGATCCTGGATCAATCAATGTTCACGATTATACAAGCTAACTACCATCAGATTATTGTGCATATAATGAAATTCATTAATATTCCTATAATGGATTTATATTTGACCGCTAATATATTGATAATAATGGAGGCCACTCAATGTAAGGTGAACTAGGTCCATTATATTATGAAATAAGGCCCACTATGGTAGTTAGATATACTAATGTGAACATAATAAATGTAAGAGGACTTCTTATAAGATGTGGACTAGGTCCACTATGTTATTAAATAACTCCCACTATGGTAGTTGTTGATTAAGGTTGGTTTTCATTGATGTCAACCCTTGAAGAAAGCCCCGTAACACAAAGGTTGGGTAATGGACCCAAGTTTGTTTTATTTAAAGATGAATCGTTATTGTCTTGTCATGGTTGATAATAAGTAGAAATGGGTGAACTCCAAAGTGGTCTCCTTATGGTGAAAGCCCTCATGGGAAGACACTTTGCGGATTGAGTTATCCTAGAAGTATGGTTAGAGAACCCATGATTATTTTTGGAATAATGAGATGAAAGCTAGTGAATTTTTCAGTGAAACTATCCTATATGGATATTTCTTGTCATGCCATTTCCGGTGGTATGTGGAACGTCACATAACTCCTCATGGTTAGAGAGTTATGGCCATGAGAAGTTGGAGAAACCAAGTTTGGGTAATGGACCCAAGTTTGTTTGATGGATAATGGTATGAGTTTTGATATATTTTTAGGTAATAATATTCTATATGTATAGTACATATCATTCCATTTCTGGTGGTGTGTGTAACATCACATAACTCCTCACGGTTTGAGAGTTATGGCCTTACGAAGTTGGAGGACGCTCATATGCTATCTAGAAGCCCCAAAAGGTCAAAGTAGTCAAAGTGGTTTAATAGATTTTAAAAGGTAAATAATAAAGTGAAGTGATGAGTGTACTATAATTCAAAGTGAATACAAAATAAATTAATTCAATAATAAATTTAATGGATAAATTAGAAGTGGGTTAACCCTAAAATAAGGAAAGTGGGCAAAGTGACATAGAAGATGTTTTTAAAGAACCTACTTGGAGAGTATAAATAAGAGGCAAGGCTCTCTCATTTAAGACACACTTGAGAATATTTAATACCTATAGGTTTCTTAGGTAACCAAAGGATATATAAGCTGAATTTATGAGGAAAGTGAAGAAAATAAGGCCGGAATTAAAGGAAGGATAAATTCTTTTGATGATGCTTTCTAAGGTATGTTTTTTTCCAGGTCATCTCACCATTTTCGCAATAACATTTTTTATAGAATGATTCAGACCATGAAATTTATATTCCATTGAGGAAACATATCCAAGTATATCTGGTAAAACATTCATCTTGTGGGTCATTGTATTTTTGGTGTTACACTCCGTGGAAAATAGGGTTTGTGACTAGTCCTGAAACTAGTCAAAAACAAGTGTTTTGGGTAAAAACATAATAAATTATTCATAAAAGATCCAAATTTAGTAAGACCAAATGTGTTGGTTATATTACAGTCTGTAGTATTCTTTGTAATAGTTTCATATCAATTCAACAAATATTCCCTGTGGGGCACACTATACAAGGTCGCTCTCTAGAATAAGCCAGAATTCAACAAGGTGTGCCATTTTTTCCATAACTCATTTCATGAGAGGTTTAAAGTAGTGATACTTGGAGGAATTTCATAAAACACACTAAAGAAAATTGTGTATCAGTTTCATATCTTTATTCATTACAAGTACACATTTATCATTATTTTAAGTTAGGGTTGTTGACTAATCCAAAACTAGTCTTGTGAGACTAAAGAAACGTTTGATGAAAATGATAGTCTCTTGTTGTTTAAGTTAAGGAAGGTTTGCAGGTATGTGATCATATACAAAAGGTCTATTACATAGCTACAAATCATATTTGGATGATGAAATCGATAAGGCATTTTGGTTGAGGTACAAGTTGGGTACATGGTTGAGACAAGTAGTTGATGAGTTGGCACATACATGAGGTGCATAGTTGATGATGTTGGTACATATTGTTGTAGGTGAATCTGTCTGCAGAAAAGTGGATTCCCTCTTGGTATATAGACTCCTAAGGCCAAGACAGAAAAATTCTTAACATGGACACTGAATTCCTTTTAGATCTAATCAAGCTAATAAATGAAAGAGAAGGAGAAAGATATGTACCTTTTTAGCGACGTTTATCCTTGCAAAGTCCTTGCTGAGCTTCGATCCTGCTCTCCCTGATAGGTCTTGTAGAACAAACAAAGATACAATGGACTTCCTACTCTACTGAGATTATCTCAAATATAGATCCATCTACTACAGACAAACTCATATGGAACAAACATAAGTTTGAAAGAAACATGCCAAGCATTGATTATTAATGAGAACAAGTAAAAGTACTTACAATCCTTTGATGAAGGTGCAACAACTTCTTCCAGTTCTCCTTGTCCAACCCTTTTTCTCAAGTAATCTCCATTGATTTCTTTGATGACATCTCACTCATGAGATCATAAGTTTGATGTAATTCTCAATCTCCATCCCCTTTTCACCATGAAGAGGCCTCCTTATATAACCTTGGAGAGGCCCAACCACTTGAGAGATCTTTGGGATAAGTTGAGGATTCTTCTCCTTCAGTTGAGGATATTCCCTAAGATCATTCCTTGAACATCTATTCGAATCCAACCACCTTCAGGAATTGAAGGATTCTTCCCTGATTTGTCTCAACAAACCCAAAACTTGCCCAGAAAAGGGTAGTGCTCCCCCAAAAGGGTGCACAGAGCGCTCCAAAACTCCCCTAAAGAGGCTTAGGGAGCGCCAACACTCCCTGATAGTGGGTAGGGGAGTGCTCCTCTCCAAAATCCATTTTTTAGTGGTTCTTTTAGTGGAAAAAGGTTTGTACTCCTTGTCAACTAATTTCTCTTATTCAAAACTAGTCTTTGAGGTGTCTTAAGTGTCTTTATGATGTCGTTAGAGGAACGACATAGGCAAGATGACAGTATGATGTTTATGACACTTGCAACACTTATGTTCAATATGCGACACTTGAAGACAAGATGCGACACTTACAACACTTGTAATGACAACACTTGTGACACTATTGAAGTGAGTAATTTTGAGGTGTAACAGATTACCCCCCAAAGTACGAAGTTAGAAGACGATGATGACTGAAGTAGTTTGTAGACTTTTTCGAGCAAGGGTATGGATGTAGAGATACTGGAAAAATATACACACAACCATCAAACAAATTATATGACATGTTTCAAACCCAAGGCAGGCATACCTATGCTTGAGTGATAACAACTTTTTAGGTATGGCCGCCATAAAATACACTGCGGATCCATAATTATATTGACAAAATGGTATAGCCACTGAAGATACAATGTGGATCTATACTCCTATGACCTAAACTGATCGTAGCCATGAGGAATACATAGTGGATCTACGAGATGACAAGACATAGCCACAACCAATACAAAGTGGATCTATGTAACAATATATGTGTCATAGTTCAAAAGAACTCCTTCACAACCTGGGCAAAGTATACATAAGAGTGGAAATATCAACCCACGGTCTTCTTACCGATCCTGATGTAGTATGAATCTAACCATGTGAATAGATGTCCTGATGTCAAACATGGCAGAAACCACTTGATTATCGGTCAATGAGGTAAACCGTTAACAAGCGCTAGGGAAATCACCATTGATGTTAATGATTCCCAAGGTACTCTAGTACATTCTTATGAATGTGAATATATGAGATGAAGTCGAACATCCATGGAATAATCCGATCAGAGGTCAATGATATAAACCCATTTTTGGACACGAGAAGGCCTGCCATTGAGGCATGCAGGTCCCAAGGTAATAACTGGTTTCTAAGTCTAACTCCTAGATAATGTGCTGAAGTTGACAGGAATAGACTCATCGAAGGAGGGCCTTGATGTATTCCCCATCAATGACACGAAACTGACACAGATATGTAATTGGTAGATCAAATGAAAATGGATTGACACGAGTATTGAAACAAGATATTTGTGATGGCTGACTCCTGAGGCACAATAACAGAAACGTGACATAGACCAAAACTTGATGATGCAGTGGATGTTGTGCCTTTTTTCTGGTGACCCAAAGGAGTAAAAGAAACTCAGAGGATTGGCTTAGTGTAGAGGTTCAACGGATTAAAATGTGTGAAAAGACAAAGTGCTATGTTCAAGGGAGACCGTAAGAGCTACTGGTAGTGTTCTCAAAAAACTGTTTGGCTTGCTTCTTTCAAATTTTTCCCCATCCAGATAGACGAACACCTCTCCTTAATTTAATGAGCTCAAGGAGGGTAACACATGATCGATATGAATCAACTTCGGTAAGTCCCTCTTCCTTTTTTTAGTGAACTGGAAGAAGTAAGGGTTCGGTCTCATATGATCCCTTCAATGTGTAATTGTTTAACGAGTCCAGAGAAGGTAAACTCGATGGTTTTTCATATTTAGAGAGTCTGAAAACAACTTAAAGACAACTCCAATGTTGTCCTTTTTCATAATGTTAGTCTCGTGAGGCTGAAAAAGAGATAAATTATCACTCGAAAGATGCCCTTTCAAACCTTTTAATGAGTGGGAAAGGAAGAAAGATCACTCGACAATATTTTCATGTTTAGAGAGTCTGAAAAGAGCTTAAAGATGACTCCAGGGGGTTCCTTTTTTGTTTAACCATGCGAGTCTGAAAAAGTGATAAATGTTTACCCAATTGCATTCTCATGTATTTAAGAGCACGAAAAAGAAAAAAGACTAATGTCGGTATGCCCCCAGCTTGAAAGCTAGTGGCTTAACTCCAGAATGATCATCAAAGGCCGGAGACATGCCCTGCAAGCTTCAATTCATTCACCAACTTTGAGTTTGTCACCAATTTCTCCACTAGATGGAGAAAAAGGATAAAGGTGGATGAAATGAAGGTTCAAAAGAGGTGACTGTTTCATTTTTTTAACGATCTTTACATAGGAAAAGAACTATGCTCAGGGATTTGGGTTCAATCCCTAGATTGATGTTTCATTTTTTAACGAGCTTTCTATAGAGAGGAAAAACTGTGCTCGTGACCTCTGTTTCATTTTTTATCGATCTTGCTACAGAGAAGAGAAACTATGCTCCTAGACTCTTCTTGATCATGGCTTCCAAGAGAATAACATGCTTGAAGGACACCATGTCAAGGGACAAAACTCGGTCCTGTCTTCCAAGCGATCTTCACTGGATGGAAGAAAATCACTCTGGAAGGAATACATGTTGAGGGTCTTGTCAAGGGTAAGGAGATCAGGCTCCAATAGCCCTACTGAAGAGATCACCATGTCAACTACCGGATCCAAGCCATCATAATTTGAAGGCATGGGAGACGATAGAAAATCGACATTAGGAGGGGAATTAGAGTGTATATCTCCCTGAATTTCTTCACGAGGGGGAAGAAAATAAGATCGATTATGGTTATCATCCCGAGGTAGCTCATCAATTATCAACATTTCCATAAGAGATTCATCAGAAGGAAAAATTGGGGAAATGTAGTCGTTCGCAAACGACAAGGAACTTAATCATGATGGCATCAAGTAAATGTCAGGTACCAACAGATGTTGGTCATCTGAAGAGGGAGAAACAGATCGGACAACAATGTATGATGTTTCGTCTAAACTAAGTGGCACTATATCACCTAGTAAATCGAATTCCAAGGGACTAGGTACAATCCAAGGGTCAAATGATTCCAAATATTGATAAGCCATGATCGAAATCATATCGACGATGGAAATATGATGTGTAGTCGGTGGAAGTGGTGTAGGGAAGGTACCCATAAGGATAGAATATTTTAGTAAGCCAACACCAATGCTTTCATACGTGATCTTGTGGTCTCCCAAGAAAGGAATTTTGTTGGTAGAAGGAGTGCGAGCATCGGTCGTGCATAAATCTAACTGATCAACAGTGACAATTTTTCCCTGATGAGGAAATTGTACACATCGAAACACTAATGAGGCAACGACAGTCATAGCATAAAAACAACTTCTATCAAGTAACAAGTTTTAATCGAGGGGAGCATTGACCACCTCGACATCAACAGTGATGGTTTTTCCACCCAATTGGATGGGCAGGGACTGTAAAAGTCCATTGGGATGAAAACCTCACCCATCGAATGTGCATAACATCATTGGGGATTTGTTAAGTGCGGGTGATTTGTTAAGGAATCCTCAGTGGAGTCACCAATTTATTTTGTAGGTGAACCCTCCTGTGGACAAGTGGATTCCGTCTTGGTCTCTAGACTCCTAAGGCCAAGACATAAAAGTTCTTAACATGGACACCGACTTCCTTTTAGATCTAATCAAGCTAATAAATGAAAGAGAATAAGAAAATATGTACCTTATTAGCGACGTTTGTCCTTGCAAAGTCCTGGATAAGTTTCTATCCTGAGCTCCCTAATAAGTCCTGTAGAACAAATAAAGATACAATGGACTTCCTACTCTACTGAGATTAGCTCAAATATAGATCCATCTACTGCAGACAAACTCATATGGAACAAACATAAGTTTGAAAGAAATAGGACAAGCATTGATTATTATTGAGAACAAGTAAAAGTACTTACAATCCTTTGATGAAGGTGAAACAACTTCTTCCAGTTCTCCTTTTCCAACCCCTTTGCTCAAGTAAACTCCACTGATTTCTTTTATGACATCTCACTCATGAGATCATAAGTTTGATGTAATTCTCAATCTCCATCCCCCTTTCACCATGAGGAGGCCTCCTTATATAACCTTGGAGAGGCCCAACCACTTGAGAGATATGTGGGATAAGTTGAGGATTCCTCTCCTTCAATTGAGGATCTTACCTAATATCATGACTTGACCATCTATTCGAATCCAACCACCTTTAGTAATTGAGGGATTCGTCCCTGATTTGTCTCAACAAACCCAAAACTTGTTCAGAAAAGGGTAGTGCTCCCCCAAAAGGGTGCATAGAGTGATCCAACACTCCCCCAAAGAGGCTCAGGGAGTTCCAACACTCCCTAACAGTGGGTAGGGGAGCGCTCCTCTCCAAAATCCATTTTTTAGTGGTTCTTTCAGTGGCAAAATGTTTGTACTCCTTGTCAACCGATTTATCTTCTTCAAAACTAGTCTTTGAGGTTTCTTAAGTGTCTTTATGATGTTGTTAAAGGTACGACATATGCAATATGGTAATATGATGTTTGTGACACTTGCAACACTTTTGGTCAAGATGCGACACTTGCGGACAAGATGCAACACTTACAACACTTGTAATGACGACACTTGAGACACTATTGAAGTGAGTAATTTTGAGGTGTAACACATATTGATGAGTCATAGTTGATGAGTACTTGAGACATGATTAGTACATACTTGGTACATGGTTGGTTGCACTTGTTTATGGTATAGGTTGATTACAGATTGTTTGATATAGGTTGGTGCATGGTTGATGCACTTGTTTATGGTACAGGTTGATTACATGTTGAGGTACAAGTTGATGCATGGTTCAATTTTATTGGTACATGTTTACAACGGTATATATCATAGTGATATTGTGACAATGGTTCCATCATTCTACTTCTACTTAAGGGCGGTTGGACAGGGAAAGGATAGGCGGTTGTAGCCACATTCCGATTGTAGCCAGAAAACATAGGGGGTTGTAACCTCCTTCTGGTTGTAGCCAGAGAATTGGGGAGTTGGAGCTTCCCTCAGGTTGTAGCCTGAGAAACTAGGGGGTTGGAGCCTCCTTCCAGTTGCATTTGGAAAAAAAGGAAATTGGTGCTTCCAATGAATGTAATTCTTCAAGACATATAATATAAAGCATTCTGTGGTTTTCTCCCAATTTGGATTTCCACATAGAACATTGGTGTACTGTGTATGTGTGTGATTGTTCATTTCTTATTTCTCATTATTGGATAATAATTCTACATTAATATAACACTTGGATTATTTGGAGAAAAATGACTATAATTACGCTATTACTGATTCACCCCCCCTCTCAGTAATCCAACAATTGGTTTCAGAGTAGGTTCCTTCAGAAATCAGTTTAACCACTGAAAGGTAGATCACGGAGAGTACCAACTAATATAAAAATGGAATACCACACTTTGATGGACAAAAGTATGCTTTTTGGAGAATAAGGATGAAGACATATATACAAGCACAGGGGTTTGAAATTTGGCAATCAATTGTAGATGGATACACACTACCAACAGTTCCACCAACAAATGACAAAGCAGTGAAACTTGGTTAGAATAATTTGAAAGCTACAAATTCACTTTTGAATGGTCTCAGTGAAACAATATTCACCAAAGTTGCGCATTGTAAATCCTCCAAAGAGATTTGGGACAAGCTTCGAAATATTTATGAAGGAGATATAAAATTTAAAGAAACAAAACTTCAAACTTACAGAGGTGAGTTCAAACAACTAAAAATGAATGAAGATGAGAGTATTGCAGGCTACTTCTTAAGAGTTGACGAAACGGTGAATGCAATCATAGGATTGGGAGAAGAAATTGAAGAATCTGTAATTTTTCAGAAGGTACTAAGATATCTTCCTATGAGATTCAACCCTAAGATATCAACACTAGAATAAAGATCGGATCTGAACTCAATAAGCATGTATGAACTGCATGGAATCGTCATAGCATATGAAATGATAATTGAACAGGAAAATCCATATGTAAAAGAAGCATGCTTCAAAGCATCCAAAAGATCAAAGAAAAAGAAAAAGGAACAAGAAGAATATAGTAGCATCAATGACATCTCTAAAGATGATGAAGAAGTGGCCAACTTCTTCAAAAGACTGAACAGGGGAACCAATGGTAGGTATAGAGGTAAGCTTCCTTTAATTTCTTTTAATGTTGATGGTATTGGTCATTTTTCTAAAACGTTTCTTCATAATAAAAAGAGAAATGATGAAGGTTACTCAAAAGGAAAACACACATATAAAGTCAAAATAACTACAAAGAAATATTTCAATAAAGGCTTATGCATCAAAGAAGACATCTCATAATCGGATGAAGATGAAATCAGTGACAGTGAAACAGGAAAAGTTCTATTCATGGCAGTAAAATAATTTGACAAAGAAGATTCCAAAGAAGAATATGAAGAAGCCGAAGAAGGATATGAATAAGTCGAAGATGAAATTGAAGAGAAAAAAGTTGACTACCGAGAAGAATTAATGTGTTCCATAGAAGTTATTAGAAGAGAAAAGAAGAAAAAAAAGAAACTACAAGCAGAACTAGACAAGAAAAAGGACACTCGAGAACTAGAACAAATGATCACAAGATTGAAGGTTCAAATAGAAGAAGATAAAAGAATTGAAGAATCACTCAAAGAACAACTATAAGAAAAGGACAAGATCATTGGAAACTTGGAATCAAAGATTGTCGCACTAAGAAAGGATATTCAAAATAAAAATATGAAGAATATCTCAAAAGTTCTGGATGACATTATCAACAGTCAAAAATCTCATATTGACAAGTCTGGACTTGGATAAAATCAGACAGAAAAGGGATAAAGCTCCAAAACAACAGAGAAAGAAACAAATCCAAAAAGATATGCAGAAAAAATCAAAGGGGATATGAAGATGTACAAGGAAGATTACAGGGACACTCCTCCAATGAGAAGATTCAGATTTTAGATTCAACAATAGATAGATAGGCCTCAAGAAGAAGAAGGATTCACAAGAGCACCTTCTTTCAGAATATCTTCAACTCCCAGGTTTCAAACTATATTTTTTGGTTTATGTTATGCATATAATAATTTTGGACATAAAGTTGTGAATTGCAGAGCTAACGACATGAACAATAACAACTTTGAGAGTCATACACAAATGGGTTACTCAAGAAGACCTATTGAAACACAAAGAAGAAGTTACAACAGGTTTGAATCTTTGAGAACTGAAGTGGAATGTTACAAATGTAAAAATTTTGGACACGTGGCCAAAAATTACAGACTGACAGTCCCTCCTAAAGAACCTCAATAGAATAACAACAGTCATAGACAAGAACCTCAGAAAATGACATGGATAAGAAAGAAATATCAGTATAGCAATGAAGAATTCACAATCACTCTACAAGATAAGAAGAAGAAACACGGTTGGTATGTTGACAGTGGGTGTTCAAAACACATGACAGGTGATAGAGACAAATTTCTTACATTGAGAAAGAAAAGAAATGGATCAGTCTCCTTCGGAAATGATAATTCAGCCAAAATCATTGGAGAAGGCACAGTCTAAATTTGGAACAAGAATAAAAGGGAACAAAATTTTCTACTGGTAGAAGATATGAAACATAATCGTCTAAGTGTGAGTCAAATGTGTGACCAAGGTCATAAAGTTAATTTCGATTCACAAAAGTGTGAGATAAGAAGAGAAGGTTCAGGGAAATTGGTTGGTACAACTGCAAGAGTTTCAAACAACAGATATGTGTTAAGTGAAATTGGAAATGAAAAGTGTTGTCTAGGAAATGAAGATGAAAGTTGGCCATGACACAGAAGAATGGGTCACATGCATTTTGATAACCTTGTCAAAGTCAACAAAAGAGAAGCAATGAGAGAAATGCCCCAGATCACGAAACCAACCAAGACTTTATGCAAGCATTGTCAACAAGGAAAGGAAACAAAGACCAGGTTCAAATCAAAGGAATATTCAACAACAAGGCCACTGGAAATTGTGCATACTGATCTAGTTGAAGAAACTACAACAAAGGGCTTAAAAGGTGAGAGATACTTTATGTTATTAGTTGATGATTATACAATAATGACTATAGTTTTATTTCTCAAGAATAAGTTAGAAGCTTTTGAAAACTTTAATATCTACAAGGAAATGGCTGAAAATGAGATGGATTCAAGAATCAAATGCTTGAGATATGATAATGGAGGAGAGTTCACTTCAAAGGAATTTATGGACTACTACAATAGTCATGTAATAAAAAGACAATTCTCTGTTGCTAGGACACCTCAACAGAATGGAGTTGTTGAAAGAAAGAACATGATTGTACATGAAATGGCTCAAACAATGGTAATGGATTCCAAATTGACAGATATATTTTGGACACAGGCAGTGCATACAACAATTCACATTCAAAAAAGAGTAATGCTCAGAAACAACACTAATAAAACTCCCCATGAGCTATGGAAAGGAAGACCAACAAATGTGAAGAACTTTAGAGTTTTTGGAAGCAGATGCTACATCAAAAGAGAAGATGGCAGAGTGAGAAAGTTTGACTCTCGTGTGGACAAATGAGCACTTGTTGGTTACTCAAGTACAAGGAAATCATACAAGTGTTACAATATAATATTGGACAAAGTTGTGGAAAGCATCAACGTAACAATTGATGAAACATGTAGACCATAATCAAAGGAAGAAGAAAACAAATCAATGGAACAAATTTTCGAAGAAGAAGAAGCTGAAGATGAAGTAGAGGAGGAATATGAAGAGAATCCGATAGAAAAAGAAGAGCAAGTTCAACAAGTATCTCCAAAGAAACCTAGCAAACGAGTACATAATAATCATCCTTTAGATCAGATTATTGAAAACAAAGATGCAGGAGTTGAGACTAGAAGAAAAAATGGTTCACCAGAACAAATACACCTAACACTCTTATCTACAATTGAACCAAACTATTTTGAAGAAGCCAACAAGGATGAATTTTGGAATAAGGCCATGAATGAAGAATTGGATCAAATAGAGAAAAATGACACTTGGGAACTGGTTCCAAGACCAAAGAATAAGAATGTGATCAACAAAAAATGGGTTTTCAGGAATAAATTAAATGAATATGGACAAGTTGTAAGGAACAAAACTAGATTGGTATATAAAGGATATGCATAGATTGAAGGAATCGACTTTGAAGAGACATTTTTCCCAGTTGCCAAAATGGAAGCAATCCAATTTCTTTTAGCCTATGCATGCTCCAAAAATGTTAAAGTATATCAGATGGACGTAAAATCAACTTTTCTGAATGGGGAACTTGAAGAAGAAGTCTACATTGAACAACCAAAATGATTTCAGTTGTCAGAGAACGAAGATTATGTGTGTAAATTAAAGAAGGCCTTGTATGGTCTAAAACAAGCTCCTAGAGCATGGTACTCTAGACTGGATAAGTATCTGCATCAGGCAGGGTTCAGAAAAGGAAGTACAGACAACAAACTCTAAATCAAGGTAAGTGAAGGCAATATTTTATTAATTGAAGTTTATTTTGATGATATTATTTTTGGTAGTGATGTTGACAGGTTAAGACAGAAATTTTCAAAAGACATGCATAATGAATTTGAAATGTCGTTACTTGGAGAACTATCCTTCTTTTTGGGACTTCAGATATGTTAAAGAAACCAAGGAATTTTTATTTCTCAAACCAAGTATATTAGAGAATGCTAAAGAGGTTCAGAATGGAAGATCACAAATCAATTATCACTCCCATGAAAACCAATTGCAAGTTGAGCAAATATGATGATTCGAAGTCTACAGATCAGAGGAAATACAGGTCAATGATTGGCAACCTACTATATGTGACATCATCCAGACCAGATGTAATGTAGGTAGTTGGAAAGGTGGCACGATTTCAAGCAGCACCAAAGGAGTCACATGTGTTAGCAGTGAAGAGGATTTTTAGATATCTTAAAGGAAGATAAGAGTTTGGATTATGGTATCCAAAAGGAAAGGATCTATCACTTATTGCCTACATAGATGCAGATTGGGCAGGTTGTATTGATGACCGATGAAGCACCAATGGGGCAGTGTTCTACTTGGGTGAGTGTTTTGTATCATGGATAAGAAAGAAACAATCATCAGTATCTTTATCTACAGCCGAGGAAGAGTATATTGTAGCAACATCATGTTGTACACAGGCTCTTTGGATGAAACAAACTCTGAGAGATATACAGGTTGAGTATGGTGAGCCCATTCCAATATATTTTGATAATACAAGTGCTATCAATATCTCAAAGAACCGGGTGATGCACTCCAAGACAAAGCACATTCCACTAAAGCATCACTTTCTACGGGAGTAGGTTGCAGAAAAGAACATCAAAATTGAGTATGTGGGCACAAAAAAACAAGTGACAGACATATTCAGAAAACCGCTTCCACTAGAATCCTTTGAATATCTTTTCCAGAGACTTGGAGTTATTTCTACTCCAAAATGAATTCTTTTTGAATGCTTATCTTATATGTCTTAGATTTACATGAGTAAGCACCATAAGAGGACAGTTCAGTCAGGGGGAGAAACCTCGGATGGAAAGATACCTTTTCCATTGATGACAAAGGGGGAGAGATTTATCATATGCAAAGGACAGAGGCATGGTTCCAAGGTGAGCATGAGTGATATGATTTTAGTATTTCATCAGAGTGTTTCCATCAATGCCAAAGGGGGAGATTATTGATTGAGGTTGGTTGTCATTGATGTCAACCCTTGAAGAAAGCCCCATAGCACAAAGTTTGGGTAATGGACCCAATATTTTTTGATGTAAATATGACTAATTATTGTCTTTTCATGGTTGATAATAAGTAGAAATGGGTGAATTCCAAAGTGGTCCCCTTATGGTGAAAGCCCTCACGGGAAGACACTTTGTTGATTGAGTTATCCTAGAAGTATGGTTAGAGAACCCATGCTTATTTGTGGAATAATGATATGAAAGATAGTGAATTTTTCAGTGAAACTATCCTATATGGATAGTTCTTGTCATTTCATTTTTGGTGGTATGTGGAATGCCACATAACACGTCACAATTAGAGAGTGATGGCCATGAGAAGTTGGAGAACCCAGGTTTGGGTAATGGAACCAAATTTGTTTAATGGATAACGGTATGATTTTTGATATATTTTCAGGCAATACTATTATATATGGATAGTACATTTCATTCCATTTCTGGTGGCATGTGGAACATCACATAACTCCTCACAGATTGAGAGTTATGGCCTTACGAAGTTGGACGACCCTCATATGTCATCTAGAAGCCCCAAAAGGTCAAAGTAGTCAAAGTGGTTTAAGAGATTTTAAAAGGTAAATAATAAAGTGAAGTGATGAGTGTACTATAATTCAAAGTGAATACAAAATAAATTAATTCAATAATAAATTTAATGGAGAAATTAGAAGTGGGTTAACCCTAAAATAAGGAAAGTGGGCAAAGTGACCTGGAAGATGTTTTTAAGGAAGCTACTTGGAGAGTATAAATAAGAGGCAAGGCTCTCTCATTTAATACACACTTGAGAATATTGAATACCTATAGATTTCTTAGGTAACCAAAGGATATCTAAGATGAATTTCTGAGGAAAGTGAAGAAAATAAGGCCGTAATTAAAGGAAGGATAAATTCTTTTGATGATGCTTTCTAAGGTATGTTTATTTTTCAGGTCATCTCACCATTTTTGCAATAAATTTTTTTCTAGAATGATTTAGACTGTGGAATTGATATTCCATTGAGGAAACATATCCAAGTATATGTGGTAAAAAAATTAGCTTGTGTTTCATTTTAGTTTTGGCGTTACACTCCGTGGAAAATAGGGTTTGTGGCTAGTCCTAAAACTAGTAAAAAATAAGTGTTTCGGGGAAAAACGTCACAAATTATTCATAACAGATCCAAATTAAGTAAGACTAAATGTGTTGGTTATTATAGTCTTTAGTATTCTGTGTAATAGTTTCATATCAATTCAACAAATATTCCGTGCGGGGCATGCTATACAAGGTCCATCTCTAGAATAAGCCAGAATTCAACAAGGTGTGCCATTTTTGCCATAACTCCTTTTTTGAGAGGTTCCAAGTAGTGAAACCTGGAGGAATTGCATAAAACACACCGAAGAACATTGTGTATCAGTTTCATATATTTATTCATTACAGCTACAAAGTTATGATTATTTCAAGTTAGGGTTGTTGACTAATCCAAAACTAGTCTTGTGAGACTAAAGAAACGTTTGATGAAAATGCTAGTCTCTTGTTGTTAAAGGTAAGGAAGGTTTGCAGGTATGTGATGATATAAGCGAGGTCTATTATAGAGTTACAAATCATATTTGTATGATGAAATTGATAAGTAATTTTGGTTGAGGTACAAGTTGGGTACATGGTTGAGACAAGTAGTTGATGAGTTGGCACATACATGAGGTGCATAGTTGATGATGTTGGTACATATTGATGAGTCATAGTTGATGAGTACTTGACACATGATAGGTACATACTTGGTACATGGTTGGTTGCACTTTTTTATGTTACAGGTTGATTACATATTGTTTGGTACAGGTTGGTGCATGGTTGATGTACTTGTTTATGGTACATGTTGATTACAGGTTGATGCATGGTTGATGCATGGTTCATATTTATTGGTTCATGTTTACAACGGTGTATCTCATAATGATAGTGTGACAGTGGTTCCATCATTCTACTTCTACTTCAGGGCAGTTGGATGGGGAAAGAATAGGTGGTTGTAGCCACCTTCCAGTTGTATCCAGACAACATAGGGGGTTGTAGAATCCTTCTGGTTGTAGTAAAAGAATTGGGGAGTTGGATCTTCCCTCAGGTTGTAGCTTGAGAAACTAGGGGTTTGGAACCTCCTTCCAGCTGCAGCTGGAAAACAAAGGAAGTTGGTGCTTCCAATGAATGTAATTCTTCAAGACATATAGGATAAAGCATTCCGTGGTTTTCTCCCAATTTGGGTTTAGACGTAAAACACTGGTGTACTGTGTATGTGTGTGATTGTTCATTTCTTATTTCTCATTATTGGATAATAATTATACATTGTTATAACACTTGGATTATTAGGAGAAAAAGGACTATAGTTACGCTATTACTGATTCATTCTCAGTAATCCAACAATAGTTAGATATACTAATGTGAACATAATTAATGCAAGAGGACTTCTTAGAAGGTTCTTCTTCTAGAAGGATCCTCATCTAGAATGTTCTTACGTGGTTGGTAGCACTATATAAAGGGGTTCAAACAATATAATGGGAATTCAAGAAGAAGTATTGTATTTGGAGCATGTATCTCATTAGGAGGTTTCCCTTTCGAAGAGGCAAGTGAACATGAGTGGATCCCTTCCATAACATGATCTATTGTATGGTGTTTCCCTACCCTAAGGGTTTGATAATAATAATTTTTGGGTTTTATATATTTCTCTTGGATCTTTGTATGTGATTGTGTATTCATATCTACTTGGTACTTAACATTTTGCATCCATTAATAAGTTCTTAGGACACCAATAATGGAAAATAATGTACAAGAAAAAGATAAAAATATAACATCAAAATATGTACATATAATATTTTAATATTATATTGTACATCGTGTAGCGAAACTATTAGTGAATAATAATGTAGAGCCACCTCAAAATATAGCTGGAGAGAGGTTATTAGGGCTCAGAGAACAAGCTTCATTGAGTCTTAGAAATATTCCATTTTACACTATTAGAAATCTCATTGCATTCATTATTTACAAAGCGAAAATTGAATTTGTGGCATTGATCTCTTCTTTGTCAAGGTCTCCAACCGATACATTCATGGTGTAATTTCATCCCAAAATGTAATCTTGCAACAAAGGGTTGCCTATTATCCTTAGTGTTAGTCAAGGTTTAGTCATGTGTTCAACTCCTTTCTCTAAGAATATAGTGATTCTCGTGCATATTAGTTGGTAGGCATAAGAATCCCACTGATAACTGACATGGATAATTGATTTAAAATATACATGGAAGCACAAGAATATCAATGGTAGATAGTGTAGTTTGGAGAGTGGTAGTGATAACCAACCTAAAGAGCAATTGATTAATGATAATGATTATTCAAGCTATTTATTCTTGGATTTTTGTATGTGTTAGTTGGTAGCATTAGGGTATTTAGACATTTAGTGTAACACCCTATTTCCCCACAGCTTGTAATTATAATTATGAATTAATGTTGATGTTAGTTGTGACAGGGATATTTTCCCAGTGATACTATAATGGGTTATTTCAAACATTGTAAACATATTTTATTAATGAAATTATTCCGCACAACTGACTAAAGGGTGGAGCACCGATATTGACCTCGATACCATGAGTGGAAATTGGTGAGGGGGAATACTTTTCATAATATCCTTAGTGCCAATAGCCAAAATCGAATTGAAGGAGTTTTTCCTCTTTTCCCTTTTTCCCAAAGTTAGTTAATAAAGGGGAGGCTAGGTAGTTGAGGATCCAAACACCCATAATAAAGAGGTATGGAGAGAGAGGGATCGACAACTGAAAATTTTCATCTAGGTACAACAATACCATCCTTGAACCTGCAAACTCCTCTGACAAGTGAATTATTGGGAACCTTTAGGGGAAGAGGGAATAAGAGTCATGAGAGTGTGAGAGAAAGAGGGTAGCCATAAAGTAAGCAAGTGATTGCAAGGAAATCATGGTGTATGATGAAGTAATCTAGCAAGTGCCAAGAAAAATATGAGAGATGAAGCTAAGATGAGGTAGTAAGAAGAGAAGACACAACATGGGTTATGCCGATGAACTTGAAGAGTCTACATGCAAAGATATGAATTGTAGGAATGATCCATGAGCTATTGATCCAAGATAAGTCCTACGAGGCATTTCCTATTGTGGACTATTGTGAAGGAGAGTGGCCATCATACCCAACCTTGATTTCCTTTAGAAATTAAGTTTCCCTAGTGGTATCATGGTCTTTCATGGTGGTCAATTGTTGCAAAGAGGAATAGTGCAACTGAGCCTATGGTTTGGTGGAAAAGAGTTCATCCTTAGTCAATTAGTTTGGCCACGTATTTTAAACAAGTAAGTGTCCACTATGCCCTATATATTTATATGTTTTTGCATCAATTGTTATTGATTTTCATTTCTGAGTTGCTATGGATCTATGGACATGATGAATGAATGTATGAACAATGTAATTTTTCATGTATATTAAACACATTCCATACTAGTTAGTTTCTATTGAATGTATGAATAAGTAACCTATGATTCATGGCATCAAACCTTGTGAATGGCATGAATTGTTTTGTGTATAGAATATATAATTTAAACAGATTAGAGACTCATATTTATTAGGCATGAATGTAAAGGATCCAAGTTTTCTAAGATCCCTATTTTCCTCTCTAAATCCTGTAATGGAATGTCATGGTGGATCCCTCAAATATGGATTGATTTGTAGGTTGTAGAGCTGGTGGATATCAAGAAAAAACATGTACATGCTTAGGATAAAGAAGCCAGATATAAATAATCTTGGTGCATGATCAGTATAAATAGAACCATGACAAAGGAACCCTGAAATTTTGATTGTTGGGGATCTAGGATTTCCAGAAAAAGGAACTTATTCAAAAGTCCAGGTAGTTGATATACTGAGGTTTCACAAATGGACTCAATTAGAAAGTCCATATTCCAAATGTGGGACCCAACCAAAGAATAGTGAGTTGGTGCAGAACCTTGATGCAGTATAACTAGCGTATTGTGTTAGATGACATGCCAACATATGGTTTTAGAAGTGCCATGTCATCTTGTTGAGTCAGCATGCCACATCGACATGCCATGTCAAAGGACATGTTAGAAAAGATCTCATCAGTGGATCCATGATGGAAATCGATAGGGTGGATTCCATATGGTGGAATGGTGTAGTGGAACCCAAACCATTTGGAAATACAAAAATCCAATATTTCTTAAAAATGGGCTTCTTGTAAATTGTCATATGTTGGATGAGGAACCATGAATTAGTGGAAACTTTATCCCTTAAAATCTAAAGGAGAATTCTAGGTGGCTATGACATGTCAGGATGATGTGGATTCCATGTAAGACAAACCCAAACTGTGAAAGCATATGAAATATGGTGTGGAGTTTCCAAGTGGAGGGTGGGATGTGGAGAGAATAAGTGTCCTTTTGTGGTGAAGTCAGGATGAAGATGAGAGGTTATTGGTCGATCATATTTAAAATCCTCCTTGATTTAGACTATTATATGCGACAAATATCAGTCATCAGATCTTTTGGGGTCAAGAAGTTTGTTAACTTTCACACAACTTTGAGCCCAAATTTAATCAGTCACATGATCAGATTGTCCTTAGTAGTCATATATTTTGGGATTAAGTAATATCGTTAATCATCATACAACTTTAAGACTGATTTTAATTTGGACTTTTGATCCATGCAATCCTCCATTGTTCGATCTAGTGAACATGAAAGTTGCACACCAGAGGTAAAATGGTAAAGGAAGGGACCCACCCATTCTCGTAGCCTATGGATAAGTGCTAAATGGAGGCCTGCCATTGGAACACATTAGTGAATGTGGGTAAATGAGTGAATGCCATGTGGCAGTTGGGTACAAGTGGGATTTTCTATATTAATGGAATGGGAAAAAATAATTTGAATAAGTGTTGGGAGTTAATCCTGACCATTTATCGGTGGTCTCATTGAATGTAGATTGTCCATTTTTCTAGAGGTTTGTGCCATCCCATTGACTCGATAGTTATCGGTGGTGTTGTTTTAGTGATCATCGACACTTTGGCCCAATGAATTGACAATGTAACGAACCAATGGTTATCGGTGGTGACATTTTAGTTCTTATAGACACTTTGGCCCGATGACCTGAAGGTGTATCAACCCAATGGTTATTGGTGGTGACATTTAGTTCCCATCGACACTTTTCTCCAATGACTCGATGGTGCATCATCCTGATATTTATCATAGGTGGCATGTAGTTCGTATCGACCCTTTAGCCTGATGAACCATCGATGATTTTGCCTTATCAACCATCGGATTTCTTGTTTTGTGTACATAGGAACCTTTGGACCAATGCCCCATTGACCTTGTAAAAAGGAAGAATCCACATCAGATGGAATGTGAGAGATAGGCCCACGTAGATATCCTATAGGATAATGATGTTAGATGACATGTGGAGTGGGTCCATATGGATGCCACATGGACATGATGAAGTCAATTTGAGGATAATTGCTCAATATTTTTTAAGGATCATAACTTTTTGTTTGTAGCTCATAATTGAACATAAATACACTCATTGGAGAACTCCTGAAGAGTAAAATTGATCCTTGGGATTAGATTCAAAGATAGAATAATGGTTGAAGAGAGAAATCTTGGAAGATTTTGTACATCCCACCACCCTAATGATGTTTATGGGGTTAGGTGTATTACAGAGTGGTATCATAGCAGTGTTACAACACTCGAGATGTATGGGACAAGAACCAGTATCAGAGAAAGGAATTGCAGGGTTTCCTGCAAGGCTCATTTGACAAAGTTACACAAGAAGTCAAAATTTATCTTGTGATATGAAATTTATTCTGTCCTTTGTCTCTGAAAAGACAAAATTTCCAGCCATGTATATTTTAATTGAAATAATGTTGATGTACACTAACGATAGAGTTAAGTGTGAATGAAAGCATGAACAGATCCCAACTTGGGGTTGTTGTGAGGGAACAAAAGCCTTATCAGGGCTAGTAATCATGTACCTATCAAGTGTTATCATTAACTAACAGTGACATATTTTTTTAGCACTAAGAAGGCATGGTACAATGAAGAAAATAATAGCAGGATGGTGTAGAAAGGCATGTAAGAGACGTCATGCATCAAAGACGAGGGATCAACACAGGGGAGGGTTATGGAAACTCCTCCAGGCTTGGTAGATGTAGTGAGAATCCTGAAGGCCAAACTTTAGAGTTACAGGGATGATAAGAGAAGTTTATCAGAGCTGTGGTTCAAACATTAGACCCGAGTCATTGAAGATAGACCACAAAGGAATGATTGTTAATCCTGTTTTGGAAAAAAAATAATCCTATTAGGGCCAAAGAAAAGTATAGAATCATAGATATAGAACAAAGAATACGACATTGAGGTTGTGCAACCTATGAACCTGAAATTGAATATTGGTTGCAACATCAAGGAATGTATGAGTCCTAGATAATGAATTAAATTGTTTCATAACTTTAATTCTTCCTACAAGAATAGGTTGACAGATCCTCTTGTGATATTGATTATTTCCTATGTAAAGGCTAGAGCCTATATGAACAAACTCCTCGTGATTAAGAAATTGATTGAAAATTTATATGTTTAGTCAATTTGGTATGGTAATGGAGGATACCTGTTGTTGGACATCCATTTAGGTGTGAGTAAATGGATTTTGTGACTAGAATGGTTGTAGGGGCCCAAGAGTTGTTAGAAAGGAGAGGTCACAAGTTTGGGTAACAAATGTGACAGGTCTCTGTTAAACATATTTGTACATGAGTGCAATGAACATGCTATTGGAGCTCAATGAAGGCCATGGTCAGGATGATGATTGGTGAAGAATAGGGCCAACTGATACAACCCTGATAATGAAGGGGAATATCTCAACTTATTATTTTATATTTGACCTTTTCCATAACCTTTAAAAATTGTTTTATATGTTGTTGATTAAGATAATGTCAACTAGAATGCATATGCACTAATAGGCATGATGATAGTAAAGTGCTAGGTGCATATAGATATGTTTCAAATTCATATGATAATGATGAGTATACACCTAACTTGAATATAGACTTATTTATAAGTCCGTTGATATAAATTCTCATGATGAATAACCATGATTGATGATAATTGATAACAAGGAAGGCTTGAAAACATGGATGCCAATGTTGGGGATGCTAAATACAACATTGTGATGAAAAATGATATGAACTTGAGGTGTTGATCCAAATTTTAGGAAAGGAGTGAATGAACCTACCTGAGAGACCAATGGATCAGGTGGTATCCAATGATGGATGACAACCATGTAAATGTATGTTTTTAGTATGCTCAAGTAATGAAAGGAAATTTAGGTAAGGATTCCCTCAACAAAGGTTTGATGATTGAACTGGTTGAGCATCATTGGTTGAAAGAATATAGTACTTTTTATGAACTAGGTAATGCCATGATTACCTAGTGATTCCTGACATATGGAATTATTTTGTAACAAGTGTGCAAGAGTGATCTCTTGCTAATTGATGCCACATGAAGGAGGGAAACACATTTATCAATATTCCTGTCAGATTTTTCATGTGAAAGACTATAATAATGATAGTAAGAAATGTGCAAGTAGTGCACATGCATACTGGTATCTAGGTGTATATATATGCTTGAAGACATGGTTTGATTGTATTTACTTGGATTCCTAGTATGAATTCATGCATGAGAAATGTCACTGTGAAGGACAAGTAATACTTGCTATGTTTTGGGTAATGATATTGATACATAGCTGAACCTGTCTTAAAGGGTATTCTTTATAATGTTTGAATACTATCTTGAAGGGGTTGCATGTCATTCTTTAGAAGAGATGGTATGAAATGCTAAAAGGGAAAGTGTGAAAAATGCTTCGTTTCTATGAAAGAATGCAATATACATATAATTATGCCATTAAAATTTTCATGTGAATGATTGTGAGAAATCATAAGTTAGAATGATTTAAATAGATGTGCATGAAAGTGTACCAATTGTAGACATGCATGTTGAGGAAAAGATATGAAATTATCCTACTCAAGAATTTTCAGATCTTGCTTGGCTAAGGAAAGATAGACAAGAATATCACCCTATGTTTATAGCCTCAAAAAATTATTTTCTAATCCACAAGTATTAGTTACAAGGGCTTAGGCTGATTTTTTAGAATAAAAGATTGTTGTAAAATTAAACATTTTTATATAATTTTCTGAATATAACAGATGCAATAGTAAATGTGGAGACAAAATAAAAAATACCAAGTCACATATTAGCACAGATGTGACATAATATCAATCACTTATTTCATTCCAAGAAATCAAAATAATAGTTCTCTTTACAAAAATCCCTGAGGGAGTTTGGACCAAAGTCAAACTTAGATGTCCCCGATGAAAACTATACAAAAGGACTCTGACAAGAAGTAAAAAAACAAACATTAAAAGATGGATCAACTTGCCACATATTTCTTCCCACTCGACTCTGTACAATATCCTTTATTAGTCATGAAATTTAATTCATAAACAGAAAAGTCAACACAGACTATCAAAGATAGATCAACACCTCTGAAAAGAAGTGTTTGAATGATGTAATTCAACTTTGAATCTTGCTGTCTACAATAGGACCTTGCTGTCATAAAAGAGAATTAAGATTTTAATTAATTGAAGAATGAATGAAAACTGAACTATCTCAATAAAACTTAAGAGCAAACCTTAGTATGATTTCTCCTTCTATTGTCCTTCTATTCTTCCTTCTCATTTTTCTTTTATGCATCCCAAATTAGTTGAAGTAGTTCAACTACTTCTTCTAGTTAAGTTAACTAAACTCAACTAACTTTTAGGTAGGGGAATAATTAATATAATAATAATAATAAGGGTCTTTTAATAAATAATAACTAGTAGGTGGGACCCCTTGTGACTCCCTTTAGTTTTTTAACAAAAATAAACATAACTAGTAAATCAATCAAACACATCCCTCCTTGTCGCTCCCATAATCATTCTCATTATTTGAAAATTAAATATCAATGATATTTTAAATCATATCCAAACATATAATATCCAAAATATCCAAAAATAGTATGATGTCCAAAAACTTTAGCAGTCAACTGTTCTCAACAAAATAATAATAAAATATACTCAAAAACCATATTTGCCACTTTGGGAGGCAATTTTCCCTTTGTTCTTGCTATCTCCTTTTGAATTTCCCGAATTAGCCTTATGCCATGTGGAGCCTTGAGGCTTGATCTCACCGATGACATGAGAACAATCATCTCTCAAGTGCATGTAGGATGAAACTAATTTGGCTGAATCACTTGAGGGAGAGGAGGGGCAACACCAAATTTTCCTTTGTCATGCATGTGGTGGGCTTTGATTTTGAGTCTTTTGCTTATGTGGGAGGACTGTACATGTGATTGTGTAGGGGAAATTTGTACATTTGGGTTAACAGGTGGAGGAGGAGCAGGTAGAGACAAATTTGGCCAGCCATGATGTTGGGAGACTGCCGGGTGAACAAACTCCTGCCATACGTCATTCTCAGGAACTTTAGGTTGCAATGAAACATGAGGGGGAACAGGGATACCTGGGACATGATGGGGTTGGAAGGGAGGCCTCTCTGGTGTAGGTTGGACTACCCTTTGTCCAATCCAATTGAAAAATCCATCTTGGAAAAGTTGGTTTAACTCTTGAGGATTTGGATCAAAATGTATCGAGAGTCTTGTCCTTTTAGGCCCTCTGTTCCAATTCCCTCTGCCCTTGTTATTTCGGCCATAGCTTCCTCTACTGAAGAATCACATCCTGTATGCAACGTTTATTAGAAAATATCTTCTTAAACAAACCATACATGACATCTCTTAATATGAAACAAAGTTTGGCTCAACAATCACATCAGACCCATGCAATCCAATCTAGAAAATTCATTTAATAATTTTCAATGAGAAGGGGGTGAATAATGGTTCTGAGATATCTAAGGGGGTTGTATTGAGAAGAAAAGTGATAAAATGAAAGGGAGTAAGAACATGATTACTGCTCAACAATTCATTAAATAATCGATTATGCAACAATAACAAAATCATATCAACTGTGATCCATCTCTGTGTTATTTCTTAATCACTGTAATACATAGTTTCTTTTAATTTAATTTTAAGAACAGGGCATGCAAAATGAATCTGGGATTGTGAGGGGAATTTTATTGAGTGAAAAAAGTGAGAAAATGATAGGGAATTTCATGGATACCATTCATAAAATAAATTAAATAGATCAACAATCATAACTTTGTTCAACATCAATCCAAAAAGAACCAATCATTCACTTCTCCTCAATTGTATACAAAGCTTCTTGCTGTTTCAATAACTAAATTTCCCATAATTCCTTAATTTATAACAATCTGTGCAATAATAACATAAAAAAAAACTTTTTCCATTCAACAATATTGTTTAACAAAACGTTGATCCCTTCTTCCTTTTTTTAAAAAAATAATCAAAATATACACAACAATATGCTTAACATCTATCCCTGATAATCCATAATGCACCATGATAACAATCAACATCCACTGTTTACCAATCAACAATTGGGCCCAATTAAAATGTACACATGTCTCTTTTCAAAACATTAATAGAATTCAAAGCATGCCCAATTATACATAGGTATTCATCATATCAATCGACAAAATCTTGAAATGAAACAACAGTCAACCCAAACATAAACCCTGAACCTTATCTCTGTGGGTATAGCTTCCTTTTAAAAGAATTGACAGTCTGTACGATGATTCCAATATAATATATGAAGCAAACAGAACCAAACTAACACAAAGACATATTTTAAACTTTCCAGAACCCCGATCGAGCTCAATAAAATTCATACACAGGTGTCTTCTTATGCAATCAAGAACACTCTGAATAAAACATAGTAAGTGAAACCATAAAAAATAGGAAGACAACCCTTGACTGTATGCAACCTCTCATTTTCATTTTATTTTGTTCAAAATTTTTTATTATAGAAGGACCAGACAAAGACTCGACAAGAGGGCATGTGTCTTAAAGACATCCATAATCATTTATTTGATAACCAATACTTGACAACCCCATAAGGTGACCGAAGAGAGAAAAGACAAGTTGGAGTCTAAATCGGGCTCTGTCAAAATCAAATGTAGTAAGGAAACAAGAGCCCATTCATATTTTAAACAAAAACACAAAGAGATGACAATCTTCCAAGACTTATATCAACCACAGGAAAAAATACATTTCGAACAAGACACAACAGTTAACCAACAGTCTTTACTTATTACTCCAACTCCTGGAAACGAAAACAATAGTTAATACCCGAAGAGAGCAGAGACAATAATAGTAAAATAACCCAATGCACCTAGGTGCCTCTAATAATTTCTATGAAGGGACGAGGTTTAACTTAATAGTGGCGGTTATTAAAAAAACACAGAGATATAACATATCTTTCCAACCCTCAAGAGACGAACAACCTGACAACAACAACAGTGAGGATGCACATGTCCTTTTGATAGAATGCCAAGATACAACCCGTATCAATCCAATACCCACACAGGACTGTATTAGTGTTCGGGGCCAACCAAGACTGGATCTTGGGACACTTGAGTGAAAATACAGTAAGAACATGCCATCAACCATGACTCGGGGTTTGAACAAAAGAACACAAAAAATGTTGGCAATTTCTTTGTGACTAGGTAAGGGTTACCACAACGACTTAGAGGAATGAGTCAAAAGACACTGATACATAGAACAAAATCTCTCAATCATCAAACCAGATCCATATTGCACCATTGTTACTTATTATTCCATAGAAACCCATCATAAAACTACACCGACTGAGAAAACAGCCAATGTGCAACTTAACAATTCCCATTCCTTTTCTTGCAGTTCCCAACATTTTGTAGTCATCATAGAGAGCCATAACACCACATTTACACACAGTCGAAATTCTCAAGAACACATAGAATCCAAGCATCACTGAGCCATCATTTGGTTCATACAACAAAGAGTACATCATGGATGGAGAGAAAAGAATCATACTTATGGAAAAAATGCTTTAATGCCGAGTTGGACGAGCTTCCCTTCCAATAACCTGAAAATGCGGACCTTGACAACCAACAGAGTGAAATTGCAACAATGCAACAATGCTAGGGCGACGAGCGATAGGGAAAGTATGGAGTGATGTGCAGTAAATGCATGTCGCTTAGATCACTTTGCCCCATTCAATTTGAAGTACTAGACAACCCAATAAGACTAACATCCACCAACAATCAAGCCATACAACCAATACATAATCAATGTCAAACCATCGTGAGATATGATATGATATCCATTGCATAGTGCGCCACCCAAGATAGTTTACAGGTCAACCCTTGCATTTACTCCACTCAACAACCCATATTAACAATGCTATATGCGCCTCCATTTGAATCTAATGAAATTCACATAGTCCATTAACCAAATAGATAGTATACCAACTAGGATTAACACTAGTATCCATTAACTATTTTATTTGAAATTTGCATGTAATCCTTTTACATAGTTTCTTTCATTTTGCTATACTTTAGAACCTTTTCATAGTTTGTTTCTTTGTTTTGATCATGCTACCATTAATTTATCCTTTGCATATATGTAGTGAAGTAATCAATCATAAGAATTAGTAACAAGGTTATGACATGACAACTGTAAACAACATACTCCTCATACCCATATAATTGTCCCGTGTTGCAAGTGATTACCAAAAGCATTCCATAATAATGCATTATCCACTTATTATCACACCAAATGAAACCAAGAATGCATCGTCAAAATGTAGGACTGTGTAGGAAACATCAAAACAACAAAAAAACATGTGTAATATGTCTATCCTTGCACCTCTAGTCTACAAGGGGGTCCCACCTACTAGTACTATATTATTAGAATAGTTAAATAATAGCGCTTTAGCAATACTTTGCGGGCAGATTTCATCATTTTGATTTTAATCGTCAACAAACTGGCGACTCCACAGGGAAATCTGTTTTCAACAGATTAAGAACTCAAAATGTCTAGTTTTGCAGACCAAGTAACATCATATCAAGAAGATATAAATCATAATGATTATGCAACAGGGGGAAGTGAGCAGATTTAAGGGAAAAATGACCGGGAATTTGGGAATAAATCATGAAAAGTGTTAAGTATGAGGGGGTTTATCCTTGTAAGAATAATCATTCAACTAAAAATTGTTCTTGACTTTAAGGAGAATATTTTTCTAAGCTTGATATTTTGAATCTTGAAATGGATGAAGAACAGGGAAGCAGAAGAGGGATAAAACCAACTATCTTATAAAACAACAGTGGAAGAAGATAACAATTTCAATGATGCTTTTAAGGGGAATATCATGAAAACTATGTAATATTAATTGTTATTGATTAACAATACTTTACATAAGCCTCTATATGGAAAAAATGATCCAACATTTTATTTTGACAAGAAATGAAGTCAAAAAGAACAAAAGGCAAGAAATGTCATAGCAAAAATGAAACAACAAAATTTAAATAAGCATAAATTAAATGATAGAAATTGAAAACTAGAAATGTAAAAACAGAAATGAAAAACTACTAACATACAGAAAAAATTCTATATAGCATTAAACTTTTCAATTTGGTTCCACACAATGCTTTTAGTGAGAACTGTTAGTGCTGTAGGAAAACAATCACTCTTGTAAATCTTTTAGAATGTAAGAATTTGCGCCCAGGAAAAAAATGATCTTAAAAAGACCCAACCATAATTTTTGAAACTTTGAATGCCTTCCTCTATCAACATGAGTTGAATCCCACAACAATACCTTCTCATTGAATTTAAATTTGACATCTTTGACACTCTTGTTGAAATGTTTTTTAA
The DNA here is from genome assembly GCA_009831015.1 of Picea engelmannii. NCBI lineage: Eukaryota > Viridiplantae > Streptophyta > Pinopsida > Pinales > Pinaceae > Picea > Picea engelmannii. The sequence goes on from ML793234.1 coordinate 95,396, forward strand.
CAGTCTGTTGTCTTCTCTTTATATTATCCAAGGAAAATATCATTTTCTCCTCTAAAGCCAAAAGTGCATTCATTGTTTGAGAAACATTAGAAGAATTTAATTCTTTGACCTGTAGCATTAATATTATGGTGGAAAGTTCCAACTCAATAGGCAGAATGACTTCTTGACCATAAACAAGCTGGAAATGAGTGAAACCAGTGCTCACCTTGGTGGTAGTTCGATCTTCCCAAAGGGCGTAAGTGAGGAGAGTGTGCCATTGACGAGGCTTATCTTCAATGAGCCTTTTGATAATTCTTACCAGATTTTTATTGGTAGACTCGACCTGCCCATTTCCCTAGGAATAATAAGCTAACGAGGTAAATTTTTTAACCCCCAACTTAGCTAAAAATTGGGTTAGCTTAGCAGAAATAAAAGCGGGACCATTTTCTGTAATAATTTCCAAAGGAATACCAAATCTAGAAAAATTGTTATTTTCAAGGAAAGAAATCACCTGCTCATCCTATGAATGTTTAAGTGGGACAACTTTAGTCCATTTTGTAAAATAGTTTGTGGTTGTGAAGATAAAGACTTGTCCTGCTGAAGACAGAGGATTAATAGGACCAATAAAGTCCAAACCCCATTTTGAAAAAGAAAATTCCAAGAGGACAGGTTGTAAAGGCATGGCTGAAAGGCGTTCTTTCCCAACAAATTTCTAGCACTTGTCACAAGATATCAAAAAAACATAAGAATCACGAAATATTGAAGGCCAATAGTATCCATTTATAATAATCTTAAAAGTAGTGGTTTTAGCAGAAAAATGACCTCCTACATGAATAACAAAATTTGAGGAACCATGAGTTTCTTGCAACAATTTTTGTTCTTCCTCATTATTTACACAGTGAAGCAACATATCATAGACATATCTTCTAAACACGAAGTCTCCTATAATAACGTGTCTAGTAGATTCGAGATGGAGCCTTCTTCTTTGATGAGTGTCTAATTTATCTGGACATCTTTGATTTTGAAAATAGTAAACCAAATTTTTATACCAAGGATGTTCAGATAGAGTAAAGATTTGATTATCAATGTAGAACAATGTTGATAGAGAGCTATCATGTTCATCAATTTATTCACTAGTTTTAGCATGTTGAGCTAAGTGAAGGGCTAAGTCATGTCCCTTGATGGTTTTAGAAGTAACGATAGTTAAATCATGCTCCTGGATCTTGGCAAGCCAATGTGCAAGTTTCCCTGAAAGATAAGTCCATGAGAGAAAAAACTTGACAGCGGGTAAAGAGAATTTTACCAACGTGTGCTTACCTAAGATGAAGTGGTGAAACTTTTCAATAGCTTTAACAAGAGAGAAAGCATGATTTTCAATAAAAGAATATTTAAACTCATCATCAGACAATCTTTGACTCATGTAAGCCACCGGTTTTTCATTACTTTGGTCATCATATTGAACGAGGATAACATAAATTGCTTCCTCTGTGGCATTAGTATATATCATAAATTCTTTCTCAAAATCCAGCTTCACCAAAACCAGTCTGGAACTGATTGCTTTCTTGATCCCTACAAAATCATTTTCGACATCATCTGTCCAAGAAAAGGAATGATCTTTCTTAATTTGATTATGAATTGGCTTGAACATTACATCAAAATCAGAAACAAACCTACGAAAAAAGTTAATAACACCCATGAAAGCTTGAACCTCCTTCTTGGAAGTGAGAGTAGGAAGATTTAGGATAGAAACAATCCTTTCAGGATCAATGCTTATTCCTGAATCAGAGACAATGTGTCGAAGGGGCTTTCCCTTGGTAACGCCAAAAATAGACTTAGAAATATTTAGAGAAATGCCAAATTTCCTGCATCGCATCAGAACTCTTTAAGATGACCAAAATAATCTGATTGATTTTTAGAATACACAGTTAAGTCATCAAGATAGATTTTTAGAATACACAGTTAAGTGATCCATCTCTGTGTTATTTATTAATCATTGTAATACAAAGTTTCTTTTAATTTAATTTTAAGAACAAGGCATGCAAAATGAATATGGGATTGTGAGGGTATTTGTATTGAGAGAAAAAGTGAGAAAATGATAGGGAATTTGATGGATACTATTCATAAAATAAATTAAATAGATCAACAATCATAACTCTATTCAACATCAATCCAAAAAGCACCAATCATTCACTGTTCCTCAATTGTATACAAAACTGCTTGTTGTTTGAATAATTAAATTTCCCAGAATTCCTTAATTTATAATAGTCTGTGCAATCATAAATTATAATTTTTTTTTTCCATTCAACAGTGTTGTTTAACAAAACGATGATCCCTTCTTCATTTAAAAAAAAAGAAATCAAAGCATGCACAAGAATATGCTCAACATCTATCCCTCATAATCCATAATGCACCATGATAACAATCAACATCCATTGTTTACCAATAAAAAATCGGGCCCAATTAAAATGTACATAGGTCTCTTTTCAAAATGTGAATAGACTTCAAAGCATGCTCGATTATACACTTGTCTTCATCATATCAATCGACAAAATATTACAATGAAACAACAGTCAACCCAAAGATAAACCCCGAGCCTTATCTCTATGGGTATAACTTCCTTTTAAAACAATTGCTAGTTTGTATGATGATTCCAATATAATATATGAAGCGAACATAACCAAACTGACACACAAGCATCTTTTAAACTTGCCAGAACCCCGATCGGGCTTAGCAAAATTCATACACAGGTTTCTTCTTATGTAATCAAGAACACGCAGGATAAAATACAGTAAGAAAAACCATAACAAATAGGAAGACAACCCTCGACTATATGAAACCTCTCATTTTCATTTTATTTTGTTCAAACAACTTTATCATAGAAGGATCAAACAAAGACTCGATGAGAGGGCATGTGTCTTAAAGAATTCCATAATCATTTAACTGATAACAAATACTTGACAACCCCAGAAGGTGCTCGGGGAGAGAAAAGACAAGTTGGAGTCTAAATCAGGCTATGTCAAAATCAAATGCAGGAAGGAAACAAGAGCCCATTCATATTTTAAACAAAAACAAATAGAGCTGATGGTCTTCGAAGACTTATATCAACCACATGAAAAAATACATTTCGAACAAGACACAACAATGAACCAACAGTCTTTACTTATTACTCCAACTTCTAGCAATGGAAACAATAGTTAACACCCGAGGATAGTAGAGACAGTAAGAGTAAATAACCCTGTGCACCTAGGTGCCTCCAATACTTGTTGAGAAGGGACAAGGTTTAACTTCACAGTGGCGGTTATTCAAAAAACACAGAGATATAAAATCTCTTTCCAACCCTCAAGAGACGAACAACCTGACAACAACAACAGTGAGGACAAACATGTTTTTTTGATAGAATGCCAAGATACAACCCGTATCAATCCAATACCCACACAGGCTTGTATTAGCGTTCAGGGCCAACCAATACTGGATCTTGGGACACTTCAGTGAAAAGACAGTAAGAACGGGCCATCAACCACGACTCGGGGTTTGAACAAAAGAACACAACAACTGTTGGCAATTTCTTTATGACTGGGTAAGGGATACCACAATGACTGAGGGGAATGAGTTAACCGACAATGATACATAGAACAAAAAACCTCAATCATCAACCCATAGCCATATTGCACCATTATTACTTATTATTCCACATAAACCCATCATAAAACTACACTTACCGAGAAAACAACCAACGCGCAACTTAATAATACCCATTCCTTTGCTTGTAATTCCCAACATTTTACAGTCATCATAGAGAGCCATAACAACACATTTACACACAGTCGAAATTCTCGAGGACACACAAAATCCAAGCATCAGTGAACTATCATTTGGTTCATACAACATAGAATACATCATGGATGGAGAGAAAAGAATCATACCTGTGGGAAAAACACTTAAATGGCGAGTTGGTTGAGCTTCCCTTCCAAAAACCTGAAAATGTGGAGCTTCACAACCAATAGAGAGAAATTGCAACAATGGAACAATGCTAGGGTGATGAGCGATAGGGAAAGTATGGAGTGATGTGCAGTAAACGCACATTGCTTCCATCACCTGGCCCCATTCAATTCGAAGTACTAGACAACCCAATAAGCATAACATCCACCAACAATATAGCCATACAACTGATACATAATCAATGCCAAACCATCGTGAGATCTGAGACGCTATCCATTGCATAGTGCACCACCCAAGATAGTTTACACGTTAACCCTTGAAGTTACTCCACACAATAACCCATATTAACAATGCTATATGTGCCTCCATTTGAATTTAATGAAATTCGCATAGTCCATTAACAAAACAAATAGTATAACAACTAGGATTAACACTAGTATCCATTAACTCATTTGTTCGAAATTTGCATGTAATCCTTTTACATAGTTTATTTCCTTTTGCTATACTTTAGGACCTTTTCATAGTTTGTATCTTTGTTTGATCACACTACCATTAAATTATGCTTTGCATATATGTAGCGAAGTAATCAATCATAAGAATTAGTAACAAGGTTATGACATGGAAAATGTAAACAACATAATCCTCATACCCATAAAACCGTCATGTGTTGCAAGTGATTACCAAAAGCATTCCATAATAATGCATTATCCACTTATTATCATGCCAAATGAAACCAAGATTGCATCGTCAAAATGTAGGACTGTGTAGGCAACATAAAAACAAGAACAAAACAACAAAACAACATGTGTAATATGTCTATCCTTGTGCCTCTAGTCTACAAGGGGGTCCCACCTACCAGTATTATATTATTATCATACTTAAATAATAGTGCTTTAGCAATACTTTGCGGGCGGATTTCATCGTTATGATTTTAATCGTAAACAATGCACACACTATGTTGATGCATATGATTGAGTGCATGTTTGAAAGCATAATGTGAATGCAACTGATATAGTATATGCGCATGATTGAATGTGTGGTTTGGATGCATAATAAGAATACATTCTCTTGTTCTTTATGAAGATAATTTCAAGAGCTAATGGACATGCAATAAGGAAGTTGCATGATGAAGTAGTCCCATGTGGATGGATTGTGGAAAGACCCTATCAGAGGACAAAGCCATAAAAAAATGAACAAATGTTGAGAATCATGTAGTTGGTTACATAAGCCTATATGTATAAGAATCCCTGATTACATTTTGAAAAAATTCTTGTGTGGAAGACATGCATATGTTGAAAAAAATGTTGATGATTCTGATTTTATTTAGTTAATGTGTAGAATGCGCTTTGCTGTGATTGAAATTCTAAGATAACCCTGATGTTTAGTATGTTGTTTCCATCCAGGGAAGGTAGGTTCTCTAGGTGAGGAAATTTCAACAGGAACTTGACTGGGATTGCTCAAGGAAATGGAGAATCCAGGTCCTAAAAGGGACATAATGAAGAATAAAATTTGGAGAAAAGTGCACCGGGGGGGGGGCGCACATTTTTCATTAAAAAATAAAAAATTCAATTGTTTAACGAAGTTGTATGTTTTTAAAGAAGAAATAATAACTTGTGAAAACAAATAAATCAACATAGAAGTTTGAATGACTATGATGTCTAAATCCATAGTATGTAAATGGCAATAAGGTCATGGGAATAAATTATCTAAGTTGAAAATTACAGACCGTGCAGAGGAGTTGGAAAAAGGGAGAATTCCTTGACTTGTCTCTTGTTGTTATTTATATTGATATAAGATTGAGGAAAATGATATATGTGCACTATCTTATGCATGAGAATGTTGATCATTGTATGAAAGTAGAATAGTTGAAATTATTCTTATATTTTCACTGATGAATATGATAATATTTGCCGATTTTAAAAGTTCTATGGCACATACATTATGATTGGCATGATAGATATGGTGGACAACCTCGGGAAAAGGACAAATACAAGAGGTTTCTTGTTGAAAGGTGGATGAAGGAACCCTGTGAGCTCCCATGAAGCATCCATTGGTCAAGTAACATCAAGAATGTTGTTGGAAACTAGACATGTATAAATTGATTATGCCAATAAAGCATGTGACCTGAAGGGAATTGGGTAAGAATTCCTTCAGGCATGCTTTATATCTTGGGTAATATGTATATGAAAATGAAGGACTATGTGTATGTCATTGATACTCCACCTATTGTAGATTTTAACCTTGTACAATTAATTACTTCAAATGAACTCATCATAAAAGAAGAAAAGATACAATGACACACACACACACACACACACACA
>ML793234.1:102138-122665 GCA_009831015.1 Picea engelmannii
TATATGTAGATGCATTGTATGCCCAAATGAGGTTGTTGGAGGAGTATTGTTACTGAATAGGAGGTAGCTGCAAGTTAATTAGAAATCCTCATAGGAGGAAATAGGAGATAGAATAGTTCTTTGAGGGAGATTGAGAGAGATGAGACTTTGTTATAGTCCAGCCTATACATATTGTAATCAAACATTCATCTTAATAGAAAGAAAGAAATTTTTCTTGCATATGAACTTTTTGTGTGTTTATGTGTATCTGATGAATGTTGTCTGTGTGTGTTTATGTATGTTGTATATGTATGATAGATTTCATCTGCAGTAGGAATATATATTTCTCTATATTTGTCAATTTTGAAATATTGTTATGGGTTCTTAGGCTGTGAAAGGAGTGCACAATAGAACATTGGAGGTTCTATAACCAACATAAGGAGTGTGCATCTGAACGTCGTGGAGTCATAAAATAACGTGCTGGGAGGGCACACTAGAATGATAACAACTCAGGGGAAGCCTCTATGTTTTTGAATACCTTAGAGGAGAAACTGTGCACATGACACATAGAGAAACATAGTCACTGAGAACTCTGTAGAGCTCTACGAGGTGGGCATAGAGCAGGTGAAAGCGTGCACAGAAGCAATCTATGTTGAGTTCAAAGAGAAGAGTATCAGAGGAAGGTACTCACAGAGTTGCTGAATACTATGTAAGCTCTGCAAGTGTGCATTGAGAGAAATTTTTTGAGAAGGCACAAGAATTCCTTTGAGGAGTAAAGGGGATGAAACCTTAGAACTTGAATAGGAAAAATCTCAAGAGATACAGTACAAGGAGTGAAAACATAAGTGAATTTAGTTAAAGTTCACAAGATGAGGAGTAGTGCAAGTTTTCACGCAGAGTGCAAGTGTGTGCAAGAGTCGAGATCAATTTTCATTGTCAAAGCTCAGGAGGAAAAGAGGAGTCGAGAACCTAGCAACTGGTTCCATAGCAAAAGGTTCAGAAGCCGAATCCTTTGAACACTTGAAAATTTTTCCTAGTTTGGGAGAATGAAGAAGCTCAGGAGGAAGGGAAACATCAGCTGTTAGATTAGTTGTAGGAAGAGATATGGACCATTCAATCTACGTCCAGACATAAGAAGGAGCACGTCAAGGAGAAGAACAAATCCCAGCTATTGGATCTGAGCACGAGGGATCGACATTCGTTGGATCTGGGTAAAGTACATGAGCCTTAAGTCCTTTGAGAGTGCACAAGAGAGAAGAATTGCTTAAGTCTTGAACCCTCGAAGCTAGTTGGGACCATCCATCATCCAGGGTGACAGGTGGAAGAATATCCAAGACTTCAGAGTGAAAGTACTTCAATATTTCTCGGATAAGAGGAAAGCGAAAACACCGAAAAATCGAAGGCCGAAGTGGATCCTGACTGTTGATTGCTAGGGGGTACGTGTCAATAGATCTGAGTCTTCGGGTGAAATCACTTCGGGAGGAATGAGTGTGCAGGAGTTGAAAATCCTGAACCTTGAAGATCCGAACTAAATCTGGACCGTTAGATACAGAGGGATGCGTGGCAAAAATCTGTTGTCTTCGAATGAAATCACTCTAGGAGGAACAATCACATAGGAGTTTGAAAATTTTGAACCCCAAAGAGTCGAAGTAAATCTAGACTGTTAGATCCAGAAGGACAAACATTGACGGATCATGAGCTCCAAGAGAAAGTGAAGGTGGGCTGTTGAAACTCTTGAAGCCCGAATATTCAAAGTATCTGGGAGCTGTTGATTTGCGGGAGGACATGTGTCATTAGATCGTGGACTCCGGGTAAACACTCTGGGAGAAACAAAGCATGGAGAATTTGAGACTTCTAAAGGATGAAGTCTCGAAGAGGACCAGGGCTGCTTATTTGAGGAGGACGTGTCGCGGAAGATATTCCATTTTGGAGAAAGTCACTCTGGAATAAGAAGGAGGGTGTTGAACAAGAACTCCCAAAGGCTGGAGAGCTGGAGTTCATCTGAGTCGTTCATTTGCTAGGGACAGGTGTCAATAGATCTTTCACTTCGAAAGATAGCCATTTTGGAGGAAGCATGATTTGAGATTTGAAACTCCCGAAGCTTGAAGGGAGAAATCAATCATAGCCATTGATTTGAGAGGAGGGCATGCGTCAATAGATCGTGAGGTCTGGGAGTGCATGCATAAGGAGGAAAAGGGTCGTTAACTGAAAGTTGACCAAGGCAGATAAAGGACAGATTGTAGCTGTTGATCAAGAGGCATCACCCGATATTGAAGATCAACGACCATGATTAATTCTAGGGCCAGAAAGCGCTCGGACTTTAAAAACTTGAGAGTGGGCAACAATAAAAACCACAATATTGCAAAAGGGACACATGGTGATTGGTAATGAATTGTGGGGAGAAAAGGAGTGTGGTATCAAACCACTCTTGGTCATGCTCGCAATCACATGTTTATGTGAGGTCATATCTTGAGGTCACATGAAAGGAAAAAGGGCCCAGAAGAAGGAGCTAGCACTCACAAATTGACAAGTTCCCAGAGCGTTGTAGAAAGGGACCACGGGTTTGACATAACCTTCACTTTGAAGGAAAGGGGATCTGTGTAGAATGATTTGGGTCTAATAAAGGCCTAAAGAGTTAATTCGACTTCTTGATTTGAATGATCCTAGACCGAGAGGTTGAGCAACCTCGAGGGGAGAAGGGGGGTCTGCATCAAGTGGTATCAGATCTTGATTTCATCTGTAGATTTCAGGTGAAGGAGACAAAGGAGATAGTGTGATAACATCAAGTAGTATCAAGAACTTGATTTTGTTTGTAGACAATAGACAAAGGAGACAAAGGTATTTTGATATCATCAAGTGATATTAAAGCTTAAAATTTCTTGCAGACAACAGACAAAGGAAAGAGAAGACAGTCTGACTACATCAAGTAGTATCAAGAGCTGAATTTTTTCTGTAGATTATAGGAAAAGGTGAGAAGGTGAATATAAATAATCTGATGACATCAAATAGTATCAGAAGCTGAAGTTCACCTGTAGATAGAAGGTGAAGGGAGACAAAGTACTAATGCTCTGTGAAGATTTTCACAAGGTGTGCAACAAATGGTAGACAACCAGGTGGGCTGAGGTAAGAGGAAGATGGCTACTAAAGGCCATGAGTGTGGTCGAAGAGGGGACCACCAACAAAAAAATTAAAGAATAAATTGACAAGGATCTCATTGATATAAGAGAAAGAATGGAACAACTGACATTGAAGATGTTGTAGGAAGAAAAGGTACACTAGACATATGAATGGCCTTTCAAGAGGAAAATGAAGTGGCATGTCCAGAAGTTGTTAGCTAGAAGGCAACAACAAACAGTGAGGAAGTGGTTGAGGCATGCTGAAAACCTCAGTGACACAGAGGAGAAAGTGATTCACATTTGTGAGATATAAATTGGAATAAACCTCAATGATGAGGAGGATATGAGATCAACTAGAGATCTCATGAACTTGCAGGAGGGTAGAGATAAATTCTTGAATTTCCAGGTGGGAAATGAGATGAGATCAATTGATGGTATCATACACTGTCAGGAGGGAAGTAGGGGAAATTCATATTTCCCAGGGGGAAATGAGATGGGATCAATGGAGGATCTCATAGATTGCCAGGGAGGCAATAGTAAAATACCAGACTTCCAGGTGAGCAAGGGAAAGGAGATGAGCTCATAGGTGAATTCATATTATCAAGGAGAGATGATGGAGGAGGATCATAAATGCATTTTGATCATTGGCGGAATTCAAATATTCCTGCCAAGTAGTCCAGCAAATCCTAGTACAAGTGTTGCACATGAGGAGGTGGTTCAACAAGAATCCAAGAAAGAGGCCATGGGATAAATGCTTTTAAAGATAACTGTGTCTGTGATGCAGGTGTAGTAGAGGAAATACAAATAACAAGGACTGTCAAAGAGGAGGAGAAGGATCATACATTGATGTCTGCCCCAACAAAAAAAGAGGAGAATTCAGATGAATTGCTCACTCAATGGGAGCAAGAGATGAAGATGCTGGAGGATTGGTTGGACAATATAGAACTAGATGAGTGCTTCCAGGAGACAGTCATGCGGATTGCAAGAGAAGAGAATTAAAAAAAAAATGTTCAAAAATTTCACCCCGGGAGATGAACAAGAGATGACTGCAGCACTGGAGCCTGCAACAGAAGAGGAAGCATACAACATAGATTTTGTTGAGATGTATGAGGATATAGAAGCCCTGGAGAGAAGAGTAAGTATGCAGAATAGGCATATACAACAGGCTAAGTTGGAAATAGGTGGAGGAGTATACCATCCTGGGGAGAATATGGAGGAAGCTGGAGTTGAACCAACACAAGAGGAGATGACATAAGTCAATCTATCAGAGGATGAAGCTGAGCAACAACTCAATGGTGAGACTACAGAACTGGATACTACAACAGAGTGGCCATCTAGTGCCACAGGAGATGAAGATAACATCAAGGTTCAAATTGATCAGATTAGTAAGGAGGAGAAATAACACATATTTCATTATGCCCAAGAGATGGAGAAAGAAGAGCATTCGGTGGAATTTCTCAAAAATTTCAACCAAGGAGATGAACATAAGGCAACTGTAGAATTGGGATCTACATCACAAGGAGACGAGCATTCAGATGAATGGCTTGAAAATTTCATCCAGGAAGTTGATCAAGAGATAAATGTAGAATGCGAACCTACACCTGAGGAGGAAGCAACATATAGCATGGATATTGTTGATATGTGTGAAGAGCTAGAGGCCCTGGAGGGAAGGGTAAAGATGCAAAGGCATCGTATCCAACAAGTTAAGTTGGAAACTGATGGAGAGAAGATGAAATAGAGAAGACTGTAGGAGGAAAGCCAACTAGTGGACCAGCTAGACAAAGAAATAGAGGATATAAAGAAATTTATGTTGGAAGAAGCATAAGAAGTAGTCATCAGAGAAGGATGGAATAGAAGAGGACCTACAGGAGCAGTAGGGAAACATAGGAAACAAGGAATAGGAGAAATTGGACAACTCCAATTTTAGGTTTGGGACCCTGGAGGATCTCAACAACATAGTAGAGGGAGCCATGAGAAAGAGCTCATGATTTTCCCAGCAATGGAGTATGATGCAGGAGCATCGTCAGCAAGAACACGTGGAGAGACAACTCATTGCCTTAATGTTCCTTTGAATCATTTTGGAATATGAAACACTGGCGTTTCCTGCAAACAATTTTTTGAACTGATTGAAAACTGAAGAAGATCAAAAAGCTCGAGATTGAATGATCATGAGTGATCTGGGATTTTCACTCCTAGAATTTAATGTAACGATGCTTAAGGGGTAGTTAGCTTCTTTTGATAAGATAGGTTGTCGGGGGGAACCCTAGGAACCTTCCTGTATATGTAGATGCATTGTATGCCCAAATGAGGCTGTTGGAGGAGTATTGTTACTGAATAGGAGGTAACAACAAGTTAATTAGAAATCCTTAAAGGAGGAAATAGGAGATAGAATAGTTCTTTGAGGGAGCTTGAGAGAGCTGAGACTCTGTTACAGTCCAACCTGCACATATTGTAATAAGACATTCATCTTAATAGAAAGAAAGCAATTTTTCCTACATATTAACTTTATGTTTTCTTATGTGTATCTGATGAATGTTATATGTGTGTGTTTATGTATGTTGTAGATGTATGATAGATTTCATCTATAGTAGGAACATATATTTCTCTATCTTTGTCGAGTTTGAAATATTGTTTTGGGTTCTTAGGCTGTGAAAGGAGTGAACAACAAAATATTGGAGATTATGTAGCCAACACAAGGAGTGTGCATATGAACTCTGTGGAGTCAGAAAAGAGCGTTCCAGGAGGGTGCACCAGAGTGATAACAACTCAGGGGAAGCCTCTAGGTTGCTGAATACCTTAGGGGAGAAACTGTGTAGAGGAAGCATAGAGAAATAGAGTCATCGAGAACTCTGTAGAGCTCTTTCAGGTGGGCATCGAGTAGGTGCAAGCGTGCACAGAAGAAATCTCTGTCGAGTTCAAAGAGAAGAGTATCAGAGGAAGGTACTCATAGAGTTGCTGAATACTCTGTAAGATCTACAAGTGTGCATTGAGAAAAAGTTGTCGAGAAGGCAAATGAATCACTTTGAGGAGTAAAGGGACTAAAAACTTAGAAATTGAATAGGCAAAATCTCAAGAGAGACATCATAAGGAGTGAACATAGAAGTGAATTTATTTCAAGTTCACAAGCTCAGGAGGAGTAGTTCAAGTTTGCACACAGAGCACAAGTGTGCACCAGAGTAGATATCAATTTTCATTGTCAAATCTTAGGAGGAAAAGAGGAGTGGAGAACCTAGCAACTAGTTTCGCAACAGAAGGTTTAGAAGCTGAAGCCTTTGAACACTTGCAAATTTTCCCAAGTATGGGAGAACGAAGAAGCTCAGGAGGAAGGGAAACATCATCCATCAGATCATCTATAGGAAGATATATGGACCATTTTATCTACATCTAGACATCAAAAGGAGCATGGTGAGGAGATGAAAAAATCTCATTCGTTGGATCTGAGCATGAGGGATTGACATCCGTTGGATTCGAGTAAAGTGCATGAGCCTTAAGTCCTTTGAGATTCCACAAGAGAGCGGACTTTCCAAAGTCCTGAAGCTATTTGGGACCGTCCATCATCTACGGTGATAGGCGACAAAATATATGAGACTCTGGAGTAGAAGTACTTCCAGAATTCTCAGATAAGCGGAAAGTGAAAGCGCCGAAGAACGGAAGGACGAAGTAGATCCTAGTCGTTGATCACCAGGGGGGTACATGTCAACAGATCTGAGTCTTTAGGTTAAAGCACTCCAGGAGGAATGAGTGTGCAAGAGTTGAAACTCCCGAAGTTGGAAGAGCCAAAGTAAATCTGGACCGTCAGATCCAGAGGGACACGTGGCAAAAATCTGTTGTCTTCAGGTGAAAGCACTCCAGGAGGAACGAGTGCGTAGGAGTTTGAAAATTACTAACCCCTAAGAGTTGATGTAAATCTGGACCATCATATCCATAAGGACACACATCAACGGATTATGAGCTCCAGGAGAAAGCGAAGGTGGAGTGTTGAAACTTCTGAAGCCTGAATAGTCGAAGTAGCTATGAGTCGTCGATCTGCGGGAGGACACACGTCGTTAGATTGTGGACTCTAGGTAAAATGCTCAGGGAGAAACAGAGCATGGAGAAGTTGAGACTTCCAAAGGTTGAAGTCCCGAAGAGGAACAGGGCCTTTGATTTGAGGAGGACACATGGTGAAATATCTACCATTTCTGAGAAAGTCACTCCGGAAGAAGAACGAGGGTGTTGAATAAGAACTCGCAAAGACTAGAGATATGGAGTTCATTTGAACCGTTCTTTTTCTAGGGAGACGTGTCAATATATCTTTCACTTTGGAAGATAGCTGTTTCGAAGGAAGAAAGAGTTGAGAGTTGATACTCCCGGAGCCTGAAGGGAGAAATCAATCATAGCCGTCGATTTGAGAGGAGGGCATGCATCGATAGATCGTGAGGTCCGTGAGTGCATGTGGAAGGAGGAAAAGGGTTGCTAACTAATAGTTGACCAAGGCAGATAAAGGATAGATTTTAGCCATTGATTAAGAGGCATGTCTCGATATTGAATATCAACGACCATGCTTAATTATGGGGCCAGAAAGTGCTCAGACTTTAAAAAATTGAGATTGGGTCACAATCGAAACCACGGTATTGTAAAAGGGACATGTGGTGATTGGTAATGATTTACAGGGAAAAAATAAGTGTGGTCTAAAACCACTCTTGGCCGTGCCCGCAATCATGTGTTTATGTGAGGTCATAGACCGTGGTCACATGAAAGGAAAAATTTCCTAGCAGAAGGAGCTAACGCCCGAGAATTGAAAAGTTCCCAGAGCATTAGAGAAAGGGACTCAAGTTTGACAAAACCTACACTTTTAAGGAAAGGGGACCTATATAGATTGATTGGGGTCTAATAAAGGCCCGAAGATTCGATTCGACTCCTTGATTTGAACGATCCTAGACCGGGAGGTTGAGAAACCCCGAGGGGAGAAGGGGGTTCTGCATCAACTTCCTATTTGAAAACATCTTTAATTTTTCTAAATGCCACATCTCGACTATACACTACCTTCTTGGTTTTTGGGTTTCAAATCTTATAACCTTTTAGACCATATTTATAGCCAATAATGATGCACTTTTCATCCTTTTTATCAAACTTACTCATGTTTTCCTTTGGAACTTGAACATAGAAATCACAACCAAATACCTTGATATGTGTAAGAGAGGGTTTCTTAATAGTCCATACCTCACGTGGAGTATTGTCATCCATTGTTGATGAGGTTGATTCATTGACTAGGTAACATGTAATACTTACTACCTTTTCCCATAATTCTTGTCCTAACCTGACACCACTGAGCATGCTCCTTTCTTTTTCTGTTAGCATCCTACTCATCATTTATGCAACTCCATTCTACTGAGGCGTGTATGGAGTATTATTCTGAATTTCTATATCACATGTCTTACAAAATTCCTCCAGTTCATTTCCATAGAATTCTCCACCATTATATGGCTTCAACACCTTAATTCTTTTCTTTTTCTAATTCTCCACAAGAGCCTAAAACTCTTTGAATTTTTTAAAGACTTCATATTTCTTCTCAAGGAAATAAATCCATGTATTCCTCCAGAAGTCATATATAAATGAGAAGTAATACATAGATTTTCCCAGTGATGGAGCTAACACATGTCCAAACACATCATTGTGCATCAACTGTAAAATCCTTTTTTCTTTTGTAGCACCAGAGGATAATCTTACATGCTTTTACTTCCCTTATAAACAATTTTCATAGAAATAAAAATCCATAGAACAATTTTCCAAACCTTCAACCATACCTGTTGATCCCTCAAAACATACTGTTTTTTTCACTATTCCATCCTAAACATTCATCCAAAGCCTATACCTATGAACCAATTTTTATCCAATTTTATCCATTTTTACCATAAATGATCCAAAAGGATCTAGAACACTCAAAAGAGGTCCAAGAAGATCCAAAATGCTAAAAAATTCATCTTCTCAAATGCTTTTGAAAATGACTTCATTATGTATATCTCGACAATAACTTTCCAATGATGCAAAAATCACCTCAAATAGAGCTCGTATGCAAACGCTATGGCTGGTCAAAGTTTGGTCAAAACATGACACAAGTCAAAGAGGAGTGCCATGTGGTAGGACCACAGGCTACCAAGTGGCCTATCCATACAGGACGTACAACTTAAAGATGATGTCATGTTGACATCAACATGGCAGGTTGCCATATGTCACCCGGAAATGGATTTTTTAAGGGTGCATTTGGATAAATCCAAAAGTGCCACGTGTCATCCATACGTATGGCGCAACATCCATATGATTACATGGAAGGTACAGTTGGAATCCAAGTGGAATATCTGTAGAGGTACAGGTGGCAGATAGGATGACTAGTGAAAGGATGACACATGGACCAATCAGAGAGTTCCACATGGCACTCTCTGATTGGTCCATAATGGATTAAGGAGAATCAAAATTTGTTGGAGGTTGAATAGAATAGAACCTATGACCTATGGAGGAATATTTGAATATTCCAAAGAATATTCCTTATTCTTAACCATAAACCTCCTACCAATATTCCATGCATGTTAATTGTTATAACTAACATTAAATATTAAACCAATTTTTCCCAAGATTTCGGTCGGTGGTTTTGCTGTCCTAGGCCTATTTAATGGGCACAAAAACCAATGCTCGAGACATGGAAATTCATTCCATATTGGAGCATGTTTCATTGAAGTTCTTGCCAACTTATAGTTTCCTCATTTTGCATGCAAGAGGTGTTCTTGGTTTTGATTTGCATCATTTTGTGTGCCATTGAGTTCTTTGAGAAAGGTATAGCGTGTTTATACTCATTTTTCTTGATTTTTTGAGATGATCATTATGGTAATGTTATATTTTTATAAAAAAAAATTATATCGAAGTCTTAGTTCATATTGACATGTATGAAACCCGTAGTCTCGTTATACATGGAAAAATGGATTTCCTGACAACTGTTCAAAATGTAGTCGATTTTATACTCATTCTTCTCATAATTTCGTAAGGATTTTAATGGTGACTACTGTTTCTAGGTTGGAGTAGCCGAATTGAAGGGTGTATTCATAATTTTACATTTTTAAAGACCATTTCATTGCAATTTTTGGCATTTTAATAATTAATAAGAGCTGTCTAATTCTCTCCATTTTGGCACTCATTATTTCCGCAAGTTATATTTATTAGTTAATGAAGTTTATGGATAAGTAAGACATTCACATGATATTATGAAAATAGTCATTTCGATCTTCAATTTCCCGAATATGGTCGGATATTTATGTGTATTTATGAGCTAATTGACATCTAAGGATTTTCAGGCTGAATTGGTATTAGAGTTCGTTGACATTTCGAATCAAGTTGGTATCATAACTCATTTGGTATTTTCAGATCATGTGGTATTAGAGTTGGTTTTGACGTGTATTTGCAAGTGAATGCTTAGGAGGTCAAAACTCAAGATTGGTGAAGGATCATTTGAAGAGTACATTCGTGAGATTGGTTCGAGGAGTGTATTTCAAAAGCAAGAAATGGATTCAACAAAAGACATGGATTCTTCTAATCCAAATCCTTTCGGTACTGAAGAGGCATTCTTTTCTGCATTCATGGAAATGAAATCCATGGGGAAGAAATGTATGAGTATTGAAATAAGGCCAAGAGAAATGGTAGTAAAAGCAAAGGAAATCCCCATAACTTCAAGAAGCAGTCGATGGGAAAATGGAAGAGTAAGAAGACAACTATAGTGAAGAAGGATGAAGATAAGAAGAATACATTTTCTCACTGCGAGAAGAAAGGGAATGGTGAGAAGCATTGTTGGAAGTTGCATCCATAATTGAAGCCAAAGTGGGATTAGTCTAGAAAGGGTAAAAATAAGACCATGACCATAGTTAAGGATCTTGGATCAGATTTTGAGGATGAATCTAAGGTTAGAATTATGGGAATTAAAGGTAAATATTCTATTGCAAGTTTCAGTTCACATACTTCTTCAAAAAATTCTAAAGTAATCCCTGATGGAAGGAAAATAAAAGAACTATTTCATTTACAAGTTATCTCAAAACACACTAAGATTGATACACTTGTTGATACTGGATCACAAGTATATCTTATTTCAGAGCAAGTTGTTTAGAAGTTGGGATTGGAATCTAGGCCTCATCCGAGACCGTATCCTTTGGGTTGGATTTGTGATAGTGCTCAGGTACATGTAACTAAGCAATGCAAGTTACAGTTTGAGATCCATCCAACTTAATTGACGAGGTATAGTTATATGTTGTTCCACTCGACATTTGCAGGATGGTTTTGGAAAGTCCATAATTGTATGATAGGAATGCCATTTTCTACAAGGAACATAATAAGTATCATCTTTGCAAGGATGGGATTGAGTTCATTGTGAGAGCTCATGATATGAAGACAAATTTGATAGTTTTCACTACAGGGCACATGCAATTTAATGCTAGTATCCATGATCCATATTTATAGCTTATGGTTGAAACTAAAATAGATCATTTGGTTGATGGTGTTCCTATTAAGAAAGACAAATACGTTGATGGTTCATTCTCTTTCACATCTGTATATTCATTTTTGTTGTTCAGTTTGATGTTATTCAGTGGAGTATGGTTAGTAGCTGCAACAATGAATGACAGAGTTTGTGAGTTTAAGGGAATGGTTAACTTAGTCAACAATTTTGTTTCAGTATTCATTATGGTTGTGATGAGTCAGGTGTTCATTATCCAAGAAGGATGGATGGATGATACTAGACAAGTAAGGTGAAAGTATCCTCACTTCATTTCTGAATGATCCATACTTTTGGAGGTCCAAAGTTCTTATTTGGGGAGGTGTGATCCAGGAGGATCCATAATGCTCAAAACAGGTCTAGGAAGATCCAAAATGCTAAAAAATTGATCTTCTCAAATGATTTTAAAAATGACTTCATTTTGTAGATATCGATGATAGATTTCCAACTATGCAAAAATTGCCTCAAACAGAGTTCTTATGCAAAATTTATGGGCGATCAAATTTTGGTCAAAACATGGAAAAAGTCAAAGAGGGGTGCCACATGGCAAGCCCATAGAATGCCATGTGTCCTATTCGTACATGTTGTAAAACTGATAGATGATATCATGTTGATGTCAACATGATAGCATGACAGGTTGCCACATGTCACCCGGAAATGGAGTTTTTAAGAGTCCATTTGGACCAATAAAAAAGTGCCATGTGTCATATGTACTATGACATGGAAGGTACAGTTGGAATCCAAGTGGTAGATCCCTATAAGTATATGTGGCAGACAAGTGGACCAGTGAAAGTATGACACATGGACCAATCAGAGAGTACCATTTGGCACTCTCAGATTGACCAATAATGGCTAAGGGAGAATCAAAATTTGTTAGAGGTTGAATGGAATATTCCAATATTCCAAAGAATATTCCTTAATATTAGCCACAAGCCTTCTAACAATAAACCATGCATGTTAGTTGTTATAACTAACATTAAATATTATATTTAATATTAAACCAATGTTTGCCCAAGATTTCAGTTGGTGGTTTGGACGACCTAGGCCTATTTAATGGGCAGAAAAACCAATGCTCGAGACATGGAAATTCATGCCATATTGGAGCATGTTTCATTGAAGTTAATGCCAAGTTATTTTTTCCTCATTTTGTGTGGAAGGGGTGTTCTTGGTTTTGATTTTCATTATTTTGCATGCCATTGAGTTCTTTCAGAAAGGTATAGGGTGTGTATACTCATTTTTCTTGATTTTTCAAGAGGATCATAATGGTAATTTTAGATTTGTATAAAAGTGTTGTATATGGAAGTATTAGTTCATATTGACATGTATGAGACCCATATCCCCATTATGCATGAAAAAAGGGATTTCCAACCACCTTTTCTGAATATAGTCAAGTTTATACTCATTTTTCTTAAAATATCGCGATGATGTTAATGGTGACCTCTGTTTTTGGGTTTGAGTAGTTGAATTGAAGGGTGTCTTCATAAATTGACATTTGTAAAGACCATTCATTGTAATTTTTGGCATTTTGAGAATTAATACGAGCGATCTATTTCTCTCCATTTTGACACTCATTATTTTCGAAAGTTATATTTATCAGTTAATGAAGTTTATGGATAAGTAAGACATTCACATGATATTTTGAAAATAGTCAAGTTGATCTTCAATTTCACGAATCTGGTCAGATTTTTAAGTGTATTAATTATGAGCTAATTGACATCTAAGGATTTTCAAGCTGAATTGGTATCATAGTTCGTTGACATTTCAAATCAAGTTGGTATCATAACTCATTTGGTATTTTCATATCATGTGGTATTAGAGTTGGTTTTGATGTGCATTTGCAAGTGAATGCTTACGAGGTCCAAACTTAATCTTGGTAAAGGATCGTTTAAAGAGTACATTCCTGAGATTGGTTTGAGGCGTGCATTTCAAAAGCAAGAAATGGCTTCAACAAAAGATAGGGATTCTTCTAATCCAAATATTTTTAGAATTGAAGAGACATTCTTTTGTTCATTCATGGAAATGAAAGCCATGGGGAAGAAATGTATGAGGATCGAAATAAGGCCAAGAAAAATGGTAGTAAAAGAAAAGGAAATCGGCATAACTTCGAGAAGAAGTCGAAGGGAAAAATGAAGAGTAAGAAGACAACTACAGTGAAGAAGGATGAAAAGAAGAAGCCTACATGTTCTCACTACAAGAAGAAAGGGCACGATGAGAAGCATTGTTGGAAGTTGCATCCAGAATTGAAGCTGAAGTGGGATCAATTTAGAAAGGGTAAAAAGAATACCACGACCATAGTTCAGGATCTTGGATCAGATTCTAAGGATGAATCTAGGGTTAAAACTATGGTCATTAAAGGTAAATATTTTGTTGCAAGTTTCAGTTCACATAGTTCTTCAGAAAAGTATAAAGTAATCCCTGATGGGAGGAAAATAAAAGAACTATTTTATTAACAGTTATCTAAAAACACACTAAGATTGATACACTTGTTGATAATGGATCACAAGTAAATCTTATTTCAGAGAAAGTTGTTTAGAGTTTGGGTTTGGAAACTAGGCCTCATCTGAAATCGTATCCTTTAGGTTGGATTTGTGATGATGCTCAGGTACAGGTAACTAAGCAATGCAAGTTACAGTTTGAGATCACATCCAAATTCATTGATGAGGTAGAGTTAGATTGTTAAGCCCTAAATAGTGGCTCATTACCCCTTAATTGGGGCATATTACATTATTAATGTTATTTTATTTATGTCGGCTTTAGTCCATTAGTTGTAATTATACCTCTTAGTCTCCTATATATACCAAGGAGACATTTTTATTTGGAATCATCTTGTATTTGGAAATTTTATGTGGGCATAAGGAGGTTTCTCCCTCGAAGAGGCTTATTATATGAATTTATCTCTTTTTCAAGGAGTTGACTACTTATTCTGAGGTTTTTGTATGCTATATTGATATTTGGTTCTTAACATATGGTATCAGAGCTCAAGGTATTGGGGTTTTTATACAATGATTCAGAAGGAACAACTTGGAGGATATTTAGTAGAAAAATCAAGGTACGTTGGGTTAAAATTTCAGCTCTTGAGCCCTTATACTTTCAGAGATACAACCTTTGTAAGATAGGGTTCTGGAATCATCTTGAATTGAGTCATAGCGAAAATTTCTCTATAAATTTTTTTTTGTAACGTTTCAGACCCTGAAATCCGAAGAATAATCACATAAATTAGTAAGGTATATTTGGTAACAATTTCAGCTTCGGGTTCACCTTAAATTTGTAAATACACCCTATGGAAGATAGGGTATCTGACTAGACCTATTGACTAGTCTCAAGCAAGTGTTCCAGGTAAAACAATCATAACTTCTTCCTAGAGTATCGAAATTGAGTGAGACCAATTGCATTGGATAATGGATAGACCGTAGTAGTTCAGGTACACATTTTAGAATTTTATATCAATTATTTTGTGCGGAGCATGCTATACAAGTGAGATCTCCTGGAAAGGACAAAGATCAACAAGTTGTAGGGAATTTATAGTAAATTCCACTTGGCACATCCAATTTTGATCAGACCTATGGAATTGTAGAGAAGAAATATCAGAGACCTACAAAAATAAAATTTCATACTTAGAAGGGCCGAATATTTGGAGATACAATAAAAGAAAGATTGTCTAGAAGAACCACCTCAAAATCAAGGTTTAAAGTGATACTTGGCCAACATTCCACCAAAAGGGGGAACTTCTACACCAAATATGCCTCCGAACAATCCTACTTGGAATCTTGATGAAGGTGAAGCAATGCGTAGGGACATAAATGATTTACAAAAGAAGACAATAACAAAAGATGAACTACAAGAGATGATGGATTCAATGGAGGCTAAGTTGGAGGCAATAAATACTAAGATGGATGGTTTAAAAGGGGATATCATGGAAGGATTGAAAAATTTCCTAATAGAGAGGACACCTAAAAGTGAAAATGTATCCCATGAAATTCATGATGAGGACACAAGGAAGGTGAATCAAGAATGGAGAAACTCCAACTTTGGGTTGAATACCAACCATGCTCCTAAGATCGATATGAGGAAGTTTGATGGCAAGGACCCAATCACATGGATACTTCAGATGGAGCAATTTTTTGATCTACATAATGTGCCACATACAAAAAAGGTACGGATTTCTTCTTTATATTTAGAACCCAATCAATTTATATGGTATCGATGGATTTTTTCTAGAAAATCACTCATCACTTGAACAATTTTCACAAAAGAAATGATAGCACACTATGAGGATACAAGGAGAAATACCTTCTTTAGCCAATTGATAAATCTCAAGCAAAAGGGTTCAGTTACAGAGCATATTGAGAACTTCCAAAGATTGAATATATAGGTAACAAATATTCCATATGAACACTTGATTGATGCATTCATAGGAACTTTAAAGGATAACATTCAACATGAGGTTCACCTTTGGGAACCCAAATCATTGGAGAATGCATTTAGGGTGGCAAGAAATGTTGAAAGTAAAAATATTGCTATGGCTACTAGAAGGACCAATCCTAACATCTATAGAGAGAATACTGCTCCTTCTTCTAAAACACCTCAACCTACAAGGTTGAAACCTCAACAATTATAGGAAAGAAAATAAAAAGGTTTATGCTTTAATTGTGACAACAAGTACAGTAAGGGACATAAGTGTGGTGAGAAGAAATTATTCTACATAGATTGTGAAGAGGAAGAAGAACAAGAACAAGAACCATCTCAGGATGAAAATGTAGAAGTAGTTTCATCTGAAGAGTTGAATCCCACGATATCATGTAATGCAGTGCTTGGAATTAACACCCCTCAAACCCTCAAGATCGAAGGATATATAAAAAAGAAAAAGGTAATAGTCCTAGTTGATTTTGACAGTACTCATAATTTCATTCACTATAAATTAGCGAAAGCTCTCAGTTGCTTTGTATATCCAGTGTCAGAGTTTCAAGTAATGATTGCAGATGGAGGAACTATCAATTACTCATAAAAATGAAATAAGATCAATCTTACTATGGGGGAATATGTAATGAATATTCCAATTATTTCTATACCCATGGGTGGTGTTGATGTTGTACTAGGAATCTAATGGTTACAATCATTAGGAATAGTGGCTTTTAATTTTCAATAAATTTTCATTGGAAGGAAAATAAATTGAGTTAAGAGGTACCACAGGGAAACCCAGTAAGGTGATAAGCTCTAATGACATGACAAAATTATTGAAAAAGGGGCATCAAGGTGTTATTTCACAACTATGCTCACTAGATGATCAAACATCTAAGCCATCTATTCCTCTAAATATCTAAGGGATCATTGATAAGAATTCCAAAATATTTGAAGATATTCCCAAAGGTCTTCCACCCACTCAAAATCATGATCATTGTTTACACGGGGGTAGACCTAGGGTTCAATGCTATAGAAACACACCAACAAAACTCTAACTACTGGCCCTTTCAGCAACACTTGCGAAGCAGATGAAGTCTCACCCGAGGTAGAGGCAGGGGTTGTTGCAAGACTCATGTGTCTGCAACCTTAGCTGGGACACAGATCTGTGATTATAATTCTTATAGAACACTTAGCATCGATTATTCATCAATATTCAATCCTTATTATACTTCACATATAGCACATAGCATCGCAACATTTGCTTAGATCTAAGGTATTTTAGCACTTAGAAACAACAAAATAGATCAGATCCAGTAGATCGACACTGAGCATCTTTGTACATATCAGATCTAGCATTCACACATATCTAAGAAGCACCAAGCATTAGTAAATCTATATAAATATATCAAAGCACTTTACGAAAGAAGGGACAACACATCAAGTCAAAGCACAAAGAATAACATAGATTTACGTGGTTCACCCCCTTCCCTAGGGCTACGTACACCAACTCTTATTCTGTATTAGCGTATCCAATCGGTTACAGGCACAAATCCACAAAAAACCCTTCTTTGCACAGGACATAACATCTGTGCAGCTCACTAGATCCTTATTCCTTGCGCTTACAACACAAATCCCTCTATAACTCCTACAACAACACTCACTTAGCTCTGTAAACCTTCTACAGTCATGCACATAGCACTTACATAGTCTATTAGCACTTAGCTTACATCACATAGATACAATACTCCTCTACTAGATGCGTATATGTTTATTTATACATTACAAAAGTGGGCCTAAGTGTGGGTAAACCCACAGGCTGACATCCCTTTCCCATTACATTGTCGCAAAACCCAAAAAGGGAGCCAAAAGTGGGCTGAGATCCCTTGATCTCTGCTTCATCTGGTGTTCCATCTTCGACAGGCTATCGAAGTGCAAAAAATGGTCAAATATGACAAAGTAACTTCAAAACTTGGTCAAGGGCCAACAGGCCCCCAACACTCACCTGTGACTCGTCCCGAGTCACTCTATTATGAGAAATTCTACCTCAAATGCATCGAGCTTGGATCGAGATACTTCAACCTGCTGTAGTGTGACTGCCTCTTACTCAATGAAATCCTGGATGAGTGCATCACTGACTGGTCCCTCTAGGCGTTGTTTTGCTGTACTCACAACCTGTTCAAGTTCTACTCCTTGGTTTTCAACTTCGGTGAACAGTTGGCATGCCTTTTCTTGCACTGGTTGAACTTGTTGAGAGACTTCCATTACTTTACTCTAAAGTGTGTGTACCTAATGCTAGGATGTGTGTTGCTCTGGAAACCTCATCATTCTCTTGACTGGTGACAAGGCCTTCAACTGCGCTTGTAACGTGTCTGCTTGATGCTTTGTGTGTTGGAGCTGTGACTCTAACGCCTATAACTATGGATTTTTTGTGAGGTTTTCATACGTCTAAGCGCTTCTGGAGCTCAGCTGATTGTATTCCAAGGAAAAGGATTTTAATCGGTCAACTGCGCTGTGGGAAATTGCCTCTCTTAGATCTCTTATTTCTTGAGGAGTCTTGGGCATAGTGCGAAGTTCCAGGGCTGCGATGCATTGTTGAAGCTGTTGGATCACTCCTTCCAGTTGTGCCACCTACTATGGAACTCGTTCTTCTGTATAGAATTAAATGAATGTCATAGAGAGAAGTGCTCTGTGAACCCATTCCTGTACTTTGAGTTGCTCTGCAAGAAACTGTTCCTTGTGTTGCTGTAACGCTTCTTTCTCTTCCTCCCACTTTTCTTGAAGAGCTAGTTTTTCCCATTCTTCATTACTGCATTGTTCTATCAGATCTTCTTGTGCCTATGAAAAAGCTTGGGTGGCTTGCACTGTATCTTCCTGAGCTCATCGAAGGCGAGCTTCAACTTTATTGACGATCTAGTGAAATCGGGTTGGCTCATCTCTTGGTTCTTCTGTTCCACTTGTCAAGGGTGCAATAAAAACTTCACAGCTATATTGTAGTGCCTGTTGCACCCCTTAAAGTTCACACTTTATTCGGCTGAATACCTCCTTCTGATTTGCTTCTTTCTTTTATGCGATCTCCAGTGAAGCGTCATTCAACACAACGACTAAGAAGTCAAAGTCGTCTGGGGTGAGGGTAGTCTTAAACATAGTCCTTGTGGCTTTATCTTTCTTCCAAGATGAAGGCTTTGGTGGGGTAACCTTCCTTTTCTTGGATGGATCCTCCTCCTCTCTAGGTGGAGTAACTTTGCCTTTGTTTTGCTCAACTTCTATGCCACCTAGCTCTCCACCATCATCTCCCTGCTCAGGTGTGATCGAAGTGGTATTCACCGATGTGCTATGGGAATCATGCACTTCATCATATTTATTCGGCTTGCTTCATCCAGGTGTGTCCGACATAGTTTCAGGGATATCCACATTAGACATATCTGCGGGGTTCACTGGAACAAGGAGGTCCGCTGACCATTCCTTGGTAATCTCCTCCAATTAATCTTCTATCAACTTGTAATATCACTGGAGCTATTGTTTATGCTCATCAACACGCACTGTAATATAGGTAAAGTGGTGGTCCACTCTGAATTTCATTAAGGGTCTAAACCTGTAAAGTGTGCTCGGGGTGATGCGCACTGTAGATTGGATTGCGATCTTCAACTGGTTGTAATAGGCACGGAAGATGGCATTGGACTTCCACTACTTGTTCATGTCGCTAGAGTACCACAACATACAGAACTTTGCGGCCAGTGGCTCAAAGGGTCCGATATCCGGGAAAGTGGCACCTTCTGGTATCTCCCATGCAATGAAAGCGATCAGGATGAGAAGCCAACTAAAGTGGAACTCATACCCTTGGTATTGTACTTCTCTGCAATCAAGCTCTAGTTGATTGACAAGGTAATGCACCCAATTCATTTGTAGTCCCTCTGCGCACTTCCCTGCGAGGTCGACCATGAATCCAGTCACTTGATATTGTCTATTCTTATGAACTAGCTTGCCTACGATCAGTTGAAAGGAAAGGCACACTGCGCCACTCTGGATAGAGGCTACCTTGTAGCCTCACATTCCCTTCTCGACATCTCCATAAGTTTCTTTAATTCTCTGCACTAATGCTTGGTCTGAGGTCTTTCCAGGGTAGAACTCCTGTGGGTTAGGGCCTTGCATACTAGGCCCTATGATCTGATTGATCAAGGATGAATCCATAGTGATGCGTCAGTTCAATGATAGGTATCTGCCGTGATATCACGACAACAATAACTTTACACATTCATTCACCTCCTGATGTCATTCGAAGTGCGAAATCTTCATCATGTTGAGCAGTGTGGACTACGCGAGGTTTTGGGTCCATGACCGTGGGATGATCTTGGAATTATTTCCTTTAGTCCTGGTTAGATACTTGTGCAGGGAGAGCATGTTGTAAGCCTTCCAGTTGTTGATACTGAGAGGGGGGTGAATCAGTATCAAGTACAATTTAAAAACCTTTTTCAACTTATACTTAAACCATTCAATTATATCCAATGAGCAATGAACAATA
>ML793234.1:123105-164107 GCA_009831015.1 Picea engelmannii
AAACAACATGATGTATACTATCCATTCATGGGTGTTGTATATGCATGTGCATTTTCCTTCATGTCCAAATACCTTTATCAATCTTGCGGTCCAAAACCCATGACTAGGGTTGACATCAATGACAAGAATCAATCTTCCAACACTAGTCGCCAAGGTTGAAGTCACTAAACTTCAATGCTGCGAGCTTATCTTGGTTGGAACGAACTGCGCGCACCCCTTTCACAAGGTAGGTGGTGACCAAAGTATACTCAGAGTCATGGGGTACACTATCATGGTTGATGGCACCACTGAGAGGTGGTAGGTAAGCCGACATAATGCACGGAATAAGCTTGGCATTCACAATTTCATCTCTTTGCTTTGTTCTTGTCTCTACCATGGTTCTGGAAGTTCCTGCTCCGTGAGAAGTTGAGGGAGAAGCTTGGAATCCTCATGTTGATGATGCTTGAACACCTGCAGACATCCTTCTTTCCGAAATGACTCTCTCAGTCATTAAGTCAATCACAGTTTCAGTTCTCGACAATAGAACCATTTTTTCGCATAGGGGCAGACCCAGGGTTCAGTGGTACAACAACGCACCAAAAAAACCCTAACTACCAGCCCTTTCAGCAACACCTATGAAGCATATGAAGTCTCATCCGAGGTAGAGGCAAGGGTGGTTGTAAGACTCATGTGTCTGCAACCTTAGCTGGGACATAGATCCGTGATTATATTTCTTACAAAACACTTAACATCGATTATTCATCAATATTCAATCCTTATTATACTTCACAGATACCATAGAGCGTCGCAATGTTTTCTTAGATCTAAGGTATTTTAGCACTTAGCAATAGAAAAACAGATTAGATCCAGTAGATAGGCACTAAGCATCTTTGTACATGTCATATCTAACATTCACACATATCTAAGAATCACCAAGCATAAGTAAATATATCTAAATATATCAAAGCACTTTGCAAAAGTAGGGACAACACATTGAGTCAAAGCACAAAGCATGACACATAGATTTACGTGGTTCACCCCCTTCCCTAGGGATACGTCCACCAACTCTTCTTTTTTATTAGCGTCTCCAATCGATTATAGGAACAAAGCCACCAAAAACCCTTCCTCGCATAGGACAAAAGATCTGCGCAGCTCGTTAGATCCTTGTTCCTTGCATTTACAGTACAAATCCTTCTATAACTTGTACAACAACTTGCACTTAGCTCTATAAACCTTCTACAGTCATGCATAGAGCACTTACATAGTCTATTAGCACTTAGATTACATCACATAGATACAATCCTCTTCTACTAGATGCTTAGATGTTTATTTATACATTACAAAAGTGGGCCTAAACGTGGGTAAACCCACGAGCCAACATCCATTTCCCATTACATTGTCCCAAAACCCAAAAAGGGACCCGAAAGTGGGCCAAGATAACTTGACCTATGTTTCTTCTGGAGCTCCATATTCGACAGGCTGTCAAAGTCCCAAAAACAGTCAAATATGACCAAGTAACTTCAAAACTTGGTCAAGGGCCAACAATCATGATATTCACCTAATTCCTGGGAGTGTTCCTCCTAACATCAGGCCATACAGATAACCTTATGCCCAGAAGAGTGAAATTGAGCTCATGGTTGAAGAAATGTTAGAGGCTAACATTATTAGACCTAGCCAAAGTTCTTACTCTGTACCGGTGGTAATGGTATTCAAGAAACATGACTCATGGCGTATGTGTCCAGCTTATAGAGAGATCAACAAGATCACTATTAAAGATCAGTTTCCCATTCCCGTCATTGATGAATTGTTAGATGAACTACATGGATAAATCTATTTCACAAAGTTGGATCTCCGTTTAGGGTATCATCAGATTAGAATGAAGGAATAAGATATCCCAAAAACATCATTCCGAACTCATGAAGGCCATTATGAATTTTTGGTCATGCCTTTTGGCCTTACAAATGCACCTTCCACATTCCAAGGGTTGATGAATTCCATTTTCAAGCACTTCCTTCGAAAATTTGTGTTATTATTTTTTGATGATATACTAATCTATAGAAAGTCTTGGGAGGATCATGTGTGACATGTTGACAAGGTGCTACAAGTACTAAAGGATCAAAAACTATATGCCAAACCATTCAAATGTTTCTTTGGAGTGAAGGAGGTAGAGTATTTGGGTCATATTGTATCTCATGAAAGTTTCAAGGTAGACCCTAACAATATTAAGGCCATGATGGACTGTCCGATTCCCAAAACATTGAAGAATCTTAGAGGATTTTTGGGTTTGACATGTTACTACCGCAAGTTTGTTCGGAACTATGGAAGAATAGCAACATCTTTAACGACACTAAATAAGAAGGATGCATTTTGATGGACTCCAGAGGAAACTAAATATTTTGAAAAACTTAAAGAGGTGATGTGCAAAGCTCTTCTCTTGACCACTCCAGACTTCACAAAAACCTTTATTGTTGAATGTGGTGCCTCGGGAAATGGAATTGGTGCTGTCCTAATGCAAGAAGGAAGGCCCCTGGCTGTTGAAAGTCAACCACTCAAGGGAAAGGACTTACAAAAACCCATTTATGAGAAGGAAATGATGGAAATACTACATGCATTGAAGAAATGGCGTCCTTACCTAATAGGTAGGCACTTCAAGGTCAAAACAGATCATGATAGTCTTAAATACTTCTTGGAACAAAGACTATCTTTAGAAGAACAACAAAAATGGGTAACCAAGATATTGGGTTATGATTTTGAAATCGTCTATAAAAAAGGGAAGCAAAATGTTGTGGAAGATTCACTCTCAAGAAAGGATGAAGATGTTGAGGCCTTTCTCTATTCTATATCGATCATCCAACCCGGTTGGATAATAGAAGAAATGGATGAATGGAAGAATGATGAAAAAGTGTGGATTCTCATTCAAAAGTTCCAACAAGATTCCAGTGCATTAGATACATTTACATAGAAAAATGATTCACTATGGTACAAAGATCACTTATATTTATGTAAGAACTCCCAACTCAAACAAAAGGTACTATTGGAATTGCACACTTCTCCAGTAGGAGGGCACTCGGGATTTTTGAAAACCTACCATAGGGTCAAGAAGGAATTTTTTTGGGATGGTATTAAAAATGATGTTCAAAGGTTTGTGGCAGAATGCTTGGTTTGACAACAAAATAAGGTGGAAACAATTAATACCCCAGGTCTTTTACAACCATTATCCATCCCAAGTCAGTGTTGGGAGGAGGTTTCCATGGATTTCATCATAGGGTTACCGAAGTCTGAAGGAAAGAGTGTCATCATGGTGATTGTTGATAGAATGACCAAGTACACACACTTTTGTGCACTCTCTCATCCCTTCAAATCCAGTATAGTTTCCACCACATTCATGGAGACAGTTCAAAAGCTACATGATAGCCCAAAGATTATTGTAAGTGACAAAGATCCCGTCTTCACTGGACATTTTTGGACATAATTATTTTCTTTTTTGGGTACTCAATTGGCTCATAGCTCATTCTATCATCCTCAATCTAATGGACAAACTGAGATAATTAACAAATGTTTGGAAGGATACCTTCGTTGCTTTGTCTTTGATAAACAAACACAATGGTTCAAATGGTTACCCTTGGTAGAATGGTGGTATAACACTTCCTTTCATACTGCAACAAAAATGACACCATTTATGGAACTATATGGATACCACCCTCCTTCCATCACTGATTCTCTAAAAGAAAAATCTAAGGTTCAAGCAGTGGAAGATCACATCTAGCATCAACAACAAGTTCTCCAAATATTAAAGGACAACCCGACCATGGCACAAAATCTCATGAAACAACAAGCAAATTAGCATCGTAGTGAAATAAGTTTTGAAATAGGGGATTGGGTGTTATTAAGACTACAACCATACAAATAGATGTCCCTCAAGCAAGCCAAGAAGGATAATAAATTATCACCAAAGTACTATGGCCCTTATAAGGTGTTGCAAAAGATTGGTACTATGGGATAAGGATTGGAGTTGCCTGCATCTTCACGAGTACACCCAGTGTTCCATGTTTCATGCTTAAACAAGGTTATAGGTGACAAGATACCAGTTCAAAATATATTTCCAGAACTTGACAAGGAAGGAAAAATCATATTGGAGCCCAAAGCCATCAATGACACAAGAATTTGGCAGCTAAGGAATATATTCATTTCAGAGTATCTCATTAAATGGAGGAAACTACTGGCTGAAGATTTCAATTGGGAATAAGAGTCTTGTAATACAGAAGCATTCAAATTTACTCAAGTTGTGCGGACAACACTTGTCTCAAGGGAAGGGGAATGTTAAGCCCTAAATAGTGGCTCATTACCCCTTAATTGGGGCATATTACATTAGTAATGCTATTTTATTTATGTCAGATTTAGTCCATTAGTTGTAATTATACCTCCTAGTCTCCTATATATATACCAAGGAGACATTTTCATTTGGAATCATCTTGTATTTGGACATTTTATGTGGGCATAAGGAGGTTTCCCCCTCAAAGAGGCTTATTATATGAATTTCTCTCTTTTTCAAGGGGTTGAGTAATTATTCTGAGGTTTTTCTATGCTATATTGATATTTAGTTCTTAACATAGATGTTGTTCCACTTGACATTTCCGGGCTGGTTTTGGAATGTCCATACTTGTATGATAGGAAGGAAATTTTCTATAGGGAACAAAATAAGTATCATCTTTTCAAGAATGGGATTGAGTTCATTGTGAGAGCTCATGAGATAAAGAAAAATTTGATAGTTTTCACTACAAGGCACATGCTAGTTAATGCTAGTATCCAGGATCCATATTTATAGCCTATGGTATAAAGTAAAACAAATCATTTGGTTGATGGTGTTACTGTTAAGAAAGACAAATATGTTGATGGTTCATTCTCTTTCTTATTTGTATATTCATTTTTGTTGTCTAGTTTGATGCTAGTCATTGGAGTATGGTTAGTAGCTGCATCAATGAATGACGGAGTTTGTGAATTTCAGGGAATGGTTAAATTAGTCAACAATGTTGTTTCAATCATCATTATGTTTGTGATGAGTCAGGTGCTCATTAACCAAGTGGGATGGATGGATGATACTAGACTAGTGAGGCGAAAGTACCCTCACTTCATTTTCTGAATGATCCATACTTTTGGAGGTCCAAAAGTTCTTCGGTGAGGAGGTGTGATCCAAGAGGATCTAGAATGCTCAAAAGAGGTCTAGGAAGATCCAAAATGCTAAAAAAATGATCTTATCAAATTATTTTAAAAATGACTTCATTGCGTAGAGATCGGTGATAAATTTCGAACAACGTGAAAATGGCCTCAAACAAAGTTTGTATGCAAAAGTTATGGGCGATCAAAGTTTGGTCAAAACATGGAAAAAGTCAAAGAGGGGTGCCACGTGGCCCACAAGATTCCATGTGGCCTATTCGTACATTTTGTAAAATTGATAGATGAAATTATGTTGATGTCAACATGGTGATGTGGCAACATGACAAGCTGCCACATGTCACCCAGAAATGGTATTTTCAAGATTCCATTTGGACCAATAAAAAAGTGCCACATGTCATCGGTGCAATGACGTGGAAGGTACAGGTTGTAGCTAATTGGTAGATCCATATAGGTGTAGGTGGAATACAAGTGGACTACTGAAAGTATGACATATGGACCAATCAGAGAGTACCATGTGACACTCTCTAATTGACAAATAATGGCTAAGGGAGAATCAAAATTTGTTGGAGGTCAAATGGAATAGAACCTATGATCTATGGAGGAATATTCGAATATACCAAGCAATATTCCTTAATATTAACCACAAGCCTCCTACCAATACACCATGCATGTTAGTTGTTATAACTAACATTAAATATTATATTTAATATTAAACCAATTTTTTCCCAAGATTTCGGTTGGTGGTTTGGCCGACCTAGGCCTATTTAATGGGCATGAAAACCAATGCTTGAGACATGGAAATTAATCCCAGATTGGAGCATTTTTCATTTATGTTCATGCCAATTTATATTTTCCTCATTTTGTGTGCATGCCATTGAGTTCTTTGAGAAAGGTATAGGGTGTTTATACTCATTTTTCTTGATTTTTCGAGAGGATCATGATGGTGATTTTATATTTGTATAAAAGTGTTGTATATGGAAGTATTAATTCATATTGACATGTATGAGACCCATAGTCTTGTTATACAAGCAAAAAGGGATTTTTGGGCACTTGTTCATAATATAGTCGAGTTTATACTCATTCTTCTCATAATTTCACGAGGAATTTAAAGGTGACCTTTGTTTTTGGGTTGGAGTAGATGACTTGAAGGGTGTCTTCATAATTTGACACTTGTAAATACCATTTCATTGTAATTTTTGGCATTTTGATAATTAATAAGAGCGGTCTATTTCTCTTCATTTTGGCACTCATTATTTCCGCAAGTTATATTTATTAGTTAATGAAGTTTATGGATAAGTAAGACATTCACATGATATTTTGAAAATAATCAAGTTGATCTTCAATTTCCTGAATTTGGTCAGATGTTTATGTGTATTTATGAGCTAACTGACATCTAAGGATTTTTGGGCTGAGTTGGTGTCAAAGTTCATTGACATTATGAATCAAGTTGGTATCAAAGCTCGTTTGGTATTTTCAGATCATGTAGTACCATAGTTGGTTTTGACGTGTATCTGCAAGTGAATTCTTACGAGGTCCAAACTTAAGCTTGGTGAAGGATCGTTTGAAGAGTACATTCCTGATATTGGTTCGAGGCATGCATTTTGAAAGTAAGAAATGGCTTCAACAAAAGATAGGGATTATTCTAATCCAAATCCTTTCGGTATTGAAGAGGCATTATTTTCTGTATTCATGGAAATGAAATCCATGGGGAAGAAATGTATGAGGATTGAAACAAGGCCAAGAGAACTGATAGTAAAATCAAATGAAAGCCACATAACTTCAAGAAGCAGTCGAAGGGAAAATGGAAGAGTAAGAAGGAAAATACAGTGAAGAAGGAACGAAAGAAGAGTCCTAAATGTTCTCACTACGAGAAGAAAGGGAATGGTGAGAAGCATTGTTGGAAGTTGCATCCATAATTGAAGCCGAAGTGGGATCGGTCTAAAAATGGTAAAAGGAAGACCATGACCATAGTTCAGGATCTTGGATCGGATTTTAAGGTTGAATCTAAGGTTAAAACTATGTGCATTAAAGGTAAATCTTATGTTGCAAGTTTCAGTTCACATATTTCTTCGGAAAAGTCTAAAGTCATCCCTGCTGGAAGGAAAATAAAATAAGTGTTTCATTTACAAGTTATCTCAAAACACACTAAGATTGATACACTTGTTGATACTGGATCACAAGTAAATCTGATTTCAGAGCAAGTTGTTTAGAAGTTGGGATTGGAAACTAGGCCTTGTTTAAGACCGTATCCTTTGGGTTGGATTTGTGATAATTCTCAGGTACATGTAACTAAGAAATGCAAGTTACAGTTTGACATCACATCCAACTTCATTGATGAGGTAGAGTTAGATGTTGTTCCACTCGACATTTGCGGGATGGTTTTGGAAAGTCCATATTTGTATGATAGGAAGGCCATGTTTTATAGGGAACATAATAAGTATCATCTTTTCAATGATGGGATGGAGTTCATTGTGAGAGCTCATGAGATGAAGATAAATTTGATAGTTTTCACTACAGGGCACATGCTAGTTAATGCTAGTATCCATGATCCATATTTATAGTCTATGGTTGAAAGTAAAACATATCATTTGGTTGATGGTGTTCCTGTTAATAAAGAAAAATATGTTGATGGTTCATTCTCTTTCACATCTGTATATTCATTTTTGTTGTTCAGTTTGATGCTAGTCAATGGAGTATGGTTAGTAGCTACAATAATGAATGGCATAGCTTGTGAATTTAAGGGAATGGTTAACTTACTCAACAATGTTGTTTCAATATTCATTATGGTTGTGATGATTTAGGTTATCATTATCCAAGCAATATGGATGGATGATACTGGACAAGTGAGGCAAAAGTATCCTCACTTCATTTCTGAATGATCCATACTTTTGGAGGTCCAAAAGTTCTTCAGTGGGGAGGTGTGATCCAGGAGGATCCAAAATGCTCAAAAGAGGTCTAGGAAGATCTAAAATGCTAAAAAATTGATCTTTCTCAAATTATTTTAAAATACTTCATTGTGTAGAGATTAATGATAGATTTCCAATGGTGCAAAAATTGCCTCAAACAGAGTTCGTATGCAAAAGTTATGGCCAATCAAAGTTTGGTCAAAACATGGAAAAAGTCAAAGAGGGGTGCCACTTGGTAGGCCCACAGGATTCCATGTGGCCTATACGTACATGTTGTAACACTGATATACGACATCATGCTGACATCAACATGGAGACATGACAACATGGTAGGATGCCACATGTCACCCAAAAATGTCATTTTTAAGAGTCCATTTGGACCGATAAAAACGTTCCATGTGTCATCCATACAATGTCATGAAAGGTATAGTTGGAATCCATGTGGTAGATCCATATAAGTGTATGTGGTAGACAAGTGGACTAGTGAAAGTATGACATGTGGACCAATCAGAGCGGAGTTTGTGAATTTAAGGGAATGGTTAACTTAGTCAATAATGTTGTTTCGGTCTTCATTATGGTTGTGATGAGTCAGGTGCTCATTATCCAAGTAGGATGGGTGGATGATATTGGACAAGTGAGGCGAAAGTATCCTCACTTCATTTCTGAATGATTCATACTTTTGGAGGTCCAAAATTTCATCGGTGGGGAGGTGTGATCCAAGAGGATCCAAAATGCTAAAAACTTGATCTTCTCAAATTCTTTTAAAAATGAATTCAATGCATAGATATCGGTGATATATTTCCAACGATGCAAAAATTGCCTCAAATGGAGTTCGTGTGCAAACGTTATGGGCGATCAAAGTTTTGTCAAAACATGGAAAAAGTCAAAGAGGGGTGCCACATGGTAGGCCCACAATATGCTATGTGTCCTTTCCGTACATGTTGTAAAACTGACATATGCCATCATGAAGACGTCAACATGGTGACGTGGCATCACGACAGACTGCTACATGTCATTCAAAAATGACATTTTTTAGAGTCCATTTGGACCAATTAAAAAGTGCTATGTGTCATCCGTACGATGATGTGGAAGGTACAGTTGGAAGCCAAGTGGTAGATCCATAAAGATATAGGTGGAAGAAAAGTGGACTAGTAAAGTATGACACATGGACCAATCAAAGAATACCATGGGGCACTCTCTGATTGGCCAATAATGGCTAAGGGAGAATCAAAATTTGTTGGAGGTCAAATGGAATAGAACCGGTGACCTATGGAGGAATATTCGAATGTTCCAAAGAATATTCCTTAATCTTAAACACAAGCCTCCTACCAATAAACCATGCATGTTAGTTGTTATAACTAACATTAAATATTATATTTAATATTAAACCAATTTTTCCCAAGATTTTGGTTGGCGGTTTGGCCAACCTAGGCCTATTTAATGGGCACACAAACCAATGTTTGAGACATGGAAATCCATGCCATATTGGAGAACGTTTCATTGAAGTTCATGCCAAGTTATATTTTCCTCATTTTGTGTGCAAGAGGTGTTCTTGGTTTTGATTTTCCTTATTTTGCATGCCTTTGAGTTCTTTGAGAAAGGTATAGGGCATTTATACTCATTTTTATCGATTTTTCAAGAGGATCATGATGGTAATTTTAGATTTGTATAAAAGTGTTGTATATGGAAGTATTAGTTCATATTGACATGTATGAGACCCATAGTCCCGTTATACATGCAAAAAAGGCTTTCCGGGCACCTGTTCAGAATATAGTCGAGTTTATACTCATTCTTCTCAGAATTTTGTGAGGATTTTAATGGTGCCCTCCGTTTCTAGGTTGGAGTAGCCGAATTGAAGGGTGTCTTCATAATTTGACATTTGTAATGACCATTTCATTGTAATTTTTGGCATTTTGAGAATTAATAAGAGAGGTATATTTCTCTCCATTTTGGCACTCAGTATTTACACAAGTTACATTTATCAGTTAATGAAGTTTATGGATAAGTAAGACATTCACATGATATTTTGCAAATATTCAAGTCGATCCTCAATTTCTCGAATCTAGTCAGATGTTTATGTGTATTTATGAATTAATTGACATCTAAGGATTTTCAGGATGAATTGGTATCAAAGTTTGTTGATATTTCAAATAAAGTTCTTATCAAAATGTGTTTGGTATTTTCATATCAATAAATATCATGATTAGCTACACAAATTGTGTTTTGAAGAAATATTAGAGGTAAATTGTCTAGTTTTATGCTCAATTCCATTCTTCCTTATGAAATTTGATTTAATTAAATAATTATTCCACTCATGATTTGGAGCTAGCAACAATCGTCCACACTCTGAGGAAATGGAGACATTACCTCATGGGAAGAATATTTGAATTGAGAACAGACCACCATGGTCTGAAATATTTGTTTGACCAGCCAACCTTAAATGCTAGACAAAGCAGGTGGTTGGAGTTTCTATGTGAATACGACTTTCATATCAAGCATATCAAAGGGAAGGAAAACAAGGTGGTTGGTGCACTCAGCAGAAAGGTGCATGAATTGCATGCTACAACCATTAGCATGTATAGAACGTATATTAAGGATAGAATTTTGGAAGCTGCAAGTGCCGATTTGCAGTACAAAGATTTGGTAGAAAAGCTACAAAAGAGTGAAAGGCCACATAAAAGGGAAAGTTACACATTGGAAGATGATGGATTACTTCTATATAAAGATAGAGTATATATACCCAATGTCCAGGAATTGAAATTTGCGATTCTAAATGAAATGCATAATGTGACGTATGCTAGATACCCTGGATATCAGAAGATTGTGGCAGCAGTCAAATGCCATTACTTTTGGCCGAGTTTGAAGAGGGAGATTTCTGAATACATCGCCATATGTATGGAATGCTAGAAAGTTAAGGCTGAGCATAGGCACCCAGCAGGGTTGCTGCAGCCTTTACCCATTCCGGAATGGAAGTGGGAAGTGGTGACCATGGATTTTATTGCAGGATTGCCCAGAATGAGAAAGCAACATGATTCGATCATGGTGGTGGTGGACAAGATTACAAAAGATTCCCATTTTATTCCACTGAAAACCACTCATAAGGCAGTAGATGTTGCTGATATCTTCTTAAAAGAAGTGGCATGCTTGCACGGAATTCCTAGGACGATTGTGTCTGATAGGGACCTGAAATTCACCTCGAATTTTTGGAAAGGACTGTTCAAAGGATTCAGAACGAATCTGAATTTTAGTACAGTGTATCATCCCAAGTCTGATGGATAGATAGAGAGGGTGAAAAGAGTAATAGAGGACATACTGAGAATGTACGTGATGGACAAACCAACAAGATGGGAAGACTACCTGCATTTGGTAGAGTTCACCTACAATAATGGGTATCATGCATCGTTGAAGACGAGCCCATTTGAAGCACTTTATGGAGGAAAGTGCAACACTCCAGTGAGTTGGGATAATCCAGTTGACAGAGCAGTAGTTGGGCCAGAGTTTCTCAAAGAGATGGAAGACCAGATGATAAGAATTAAACAGAATTTGAAAGTTGCCCAGGACAGGCAGAAAAGTTATGCTGATAAGAACATAACCCATAGAAAATTCAAAGTGGGTGATCATGTTTTACTGAAAGTGAAAACTAACAGGAGTTCCCTGAAGCTGGGAAGTTGCTCCAAGTTCACAGCAAGATACTGTGGGCCTTTTGAAATCCTGGAAAGGATTGGGCCAGTTGCATACATGCTTGCATTACCTGCATCTATGACTGTACATAATGTGTTTCATGTTTCATTGCTTAAGAAATATATACTTGATGCTAATCATGTTATCGATTGGAATGTGATTTAGGTGGAACCAAAAGGTGTCCTACAAGTGCATCATGTGCGCATATTGGACAGGAAAAGCAAATAGCTCCGGAATCGAGCCATAGAGCTTGTAAAGGTCCAGTGGACCTGGTACGGTCCTAAGGATGCAACATGGGAGAATGAAGATGTTATGCGGGCAGAATACCTTCATCTTTTTGAAAATTTTGAAAATCTTGCAGATGTCGTGTAAAGTTTCACTGAGGATAGTGCAGAAATAAGGGGAGGGGGATTGTAATGTCCCCAAGGCCGAGCCCTATTGTAAATCTTGTTTATGAAATGAATTGTAAGTATGTTTTATAGGTTGGTGAGTCGAGTTTATATAAGCTGGTGGGCTTATGTGATTGTTAGGCCAGAGAGCCTAAGTTTTGAAGGCCAAGAGCCTGATTTTGTACCTGTATTTATGTGGAACAGTAATAAAGTATAAACACTACCGCGTGCAGACCAAACACGATGAATGAGTGATGGGAGACTAAGCTTCCATAGAGTGGGCAAGGGATTAGGGGCTGGAAGGTGGGAAAAGGGACTAAGTGTTGAGCCTAGGGGCTTAGGTCCTTGGGAATAATATTTTAATATTATTCCAAAAGACATGTGAATAATATGTTTTATCCTAAGTTCTTTTGGAAGGACAAAACAAATTTCGAATGGAAGGAACATATGCTAAAGGAATGCATGCATTTGCATGGGTGACAAGTGTCAACCCAACACATGCAAATAAAATGGTTGAGATGAGCCATGTTGGGGGTTCCTCCTCAATTCTACCTGACCGTCTGAGCATGAACCTGTCTGATCCCTGCAAGAGATACCCTCATGCACTCTGAAACAAAAAGGCCAGTGTCTATATTTGCTTCGGAAAGGGTGGTACACTCCTGGGTTGTGAACCGTTAAGTCTGAGTCGACCCCTGCATGGAAAACTCGTCATGCATCCCTGAGAACCAAAGCGTGAGTCTATCTCATGCTGGCGAATTGAGAAAACAGAAGTGTCCTGTCCCTGCTAAGCCTGGTTATGCTGTTGCACCTGTTTATTGCTTCCTGGGGTTGTTCGTGTCTAAATACCTGTTGACTGTGGTGGACGTGTAGTGTTGACCCTGTGTGGCTTGTTGGCCAGTTGTACAACACTCTCTCCAAGTGAGAGAGGTGGTTGAAGTTGGAAGAACAGGTTGCTTGACCTGTGAGTGACTCTCTCCAGGTGAGAGAGTGTACTGAGGAAGGAGAGAGCTCCTGGAAGGAACCTTGTAGCTGCCGCAAAGCTCGGAGAATTTCGGTCTGACCTGTTGCTGAAACCCAAGGCAAGGGAGATTAGCAGCCGAAGGACTGTCTAGGTGACAGAGAAGGTGTATACTCCTGGGGTGGAACAAGCATATGGGGAAGGAGAGTTTGTGGGCAGTGAGTATGAGTGGTTCCTGGGAGAGAATTCCTTCCTTGTGCCCGTGTGTTTTTGCAGTAACCTCAACCTAGCCTAGGATTCCTTGCCTTGGGGTGGAGCTAGTCCCATCTCGGGGGTGACCTACTGCTAAGCTTGATGAGTAGCATGGTCTAAGGCTAGGAGGTTCATGGAAGGCCTGCACCTGGTTGGTGGAATAACCACCATTTTCAAAGATAAGTACCAGATGATGTTTCAATTATGTTACTGCATGTCTATGTATTTATAATTATCATGTACTCTATTGTGCATATGAATTAATGTTAAATCCATTGATTATTTATAGTAACATTAATTCTTATGCTCACTCTGAGTTTAAATGTGTTTAACCTGTTTAAATGCATGTCATATATATGTATATAATTAAGTATGAGATCGTTATTTCACGATGTAGAACCTGCCCGGCCCAGAATGGGGGCGTTATAGTATGGTATCAGATAGTTATAGCTTCATAAAGAAATATGTGTTACACCACGACTTTGGGTTTAATAGATATGTCTAGAGGAATGGTAGGTGAAATGTTGCTCAAGTTCCCTTCCTACAAGACATGGTGTGATGACTCAGGAACTGAATAAATAACCACAATGTTCAATGAAGTCAAAATCTGTTGGTAACTCTCTATGGTGTCATGTTCTAGGAAGAGAATGGATCGATGATTTCCATCGTCCTAGGGGGCATCTTCCATAGACATGAATGACATGATAATCTCATCAGTAGGAAAGATCACATGAAAGAGATCAGGAGATAAATCCTAGAGAGGAGGAGGGGAAGGGGTTGCCGATTGAATATCTTGGTAAGCAGATTCGACTAGACTTAAAGGAATCGTGTCACTGTAACGAGAGTAATCACCAGGGATAGGTACCACCCATGGGTTGTATGACTTAGGGGATTCATGAACGATGGTGGATATCATGTTAATAGAGGCAACAAAAGGAGGAGGAATATCAGGTTGTGGGATTGGAAATGTACCCATCAAAGTAGAATCTTTCAAAAGACCCACGCTGGCATTCTCATAACCAGGAGGTGTCTTCGAAATGAAAGGAACATTGCTAGTATGGGAATTCGAATTAAAGAAGGCCGGTTGGTCAAAAGTAACGGACTTTCCTTGGTGGGGGAAACGTACCACATGGAAAAGGGTAGACACAACCACACGCATGGAAATGATCCAACTATGGACAAGTAAAATATTATAATCAAGAGGTGCATCAAAGACCTCAACCTCAACATTGACCAATTTTCCTTCCAACGTAATAAACAACGACGGAAGAACACCGTAGGGTTTAAAGTTTGTACCATTGAAGGCCTTAAGTGTATTATGTGATTTGGTGAGGGTAGGAGAGATAATAGATTTCCAACATGTAACTGACATGATGCAAGTCGAGTCTCCTTCGTCAATAATAGTTTTGTAGATATTCTTGTTTTCAATGATAACTTGTATCTAAAATGCTAACTGAGGAGGAAGCCTTGGAACATGATATTCCAAGTCAAATATTATTAGATTAGTATCCATGGGACCAATTCCACTGATGGC
This sequence comes from Picea engelmannii, assembly GCA_009831015.1. NCBI lineage: Eukaryota > Viridiplantae > Streptophyta > Pinopsida > Pinales > Pinaceae > Picea > Picea engelmannii. The sequence continues at coordinate 137,980 of ML793234.1, forward strand.
CTTTAATAGTGCCTTTCATTGAGCTGGGAAACTTTGAAGCACTTCGAGAGATAACATCACAGAGGGTGTTTGCACAAGATCTTCTACAATGTTGTAGTTTTGTGTAGCACGTGTGTGAGGGTTAAACACATACTTTCGAACAACACCCTTAGGAGGAGGGTGAAATAATATATCGAGAATCGGTATTTTGATATGAAGAGGACCATTTGGAGGTGAAGTTAGGGGAGAAGATTGAACCAATGAAGGTGGTATGTCATCAACTTTTTCTTTTAAGGAAGAGTAATCTTTGGCTCGAGTTGCGATTGCAACTTCATTCTTTTTAGAGTCACCAATACACATAAGGACATAGGATGAAGTATAAGGAGTAGCTTGGTCATGAATGACCAATTGGGCTTGCTATTGAGAAGGGAAAGGTTGTGACAAAATGATAGTTGTAGAAGTCTTCCCGGTCCTTTAGAGGAATTTAGTAACTTAGGCACGTCTTGGACAATCTCTCGCGTAATGATCGTCACCACAAATAAGGCAGGGGTAATGAGGCTTACATTTTTCTTTCTCATCAGTGGTTTGTGTTTTTTCTTTATCATATTGTGGATTATTATTATTGTCCTCCTTGTTCTTACCCTTTCCTTTCTTTTTATTTTCATTCTTTCTGGCAGGCATGGATTGAACAAAATTAACTTTAGTAGTCTTACCGATGGAAGGAGTAGGAGTAGGAGTATTTTGTGCATTAGAATTATTAGATTTTGGATTGATGTGACTGGAATGCATTGAATGGGTCTTAGTGTGGAAGGTGCCAATCACACTATCAAAAACATGAGAAGCTGGTGGAGGTTTTGGGGTAGGGTTTGTGGAAGGATGAGGAGCGCTAGGGATCAAATCGTAAAGTGTTCCTATTTGTGAATAAACGAGATCAAGATACTGAGCACAACTAATATCCTTCTCTTCAGTGAAAACACCACCCATGGTGACAACATGAGTGATAGGTCCAATGAGTGATTTGGTAAACCACTTGGATAATATTTTATCAGGAAGAGGAACTTTGATTAAACATATTCTCCTCCTCCACTCATGGATGTGATCATAAATATGAGTGGACGAGGATTTCTTGAAAGAACTCAAAATTTTGGTTCTCGTCTCGTATAGAATTGGTAGTTGGTAATGTGTCAAAAAACCCATGGATAGGGTGTTAAATTCATTGAAGAAACCTCATGGTAACTCGATGTACCATTTTGTTGTCGAATCCATGAGAGTCCATTGGAAAAGTTGTAATCTGATGGAGTAATCCATCAAGGAGTTGGATGAACACCACAGATGAAAAGTCATAACATGATTGTTAAGATCTTCTCCTGCTCGACCTTCAAATTTAGGAATATCAGATGGTAACTTGGCCAGTATGATGGGCCCATAAGGAGAATGTAAGATAGGATCATTTAGAATCCTAGACAGATTAGGTAAATCCAAAGTGGCCAGTAAAGGAAACTGTTGGTTCACTTGTGGAAAATGGTAATTTTGAGGGGGAAGCCCCGTGGGTATACCAGTAGGACCATAAGATGTCTGCAAATAAGGTGACAGTTTTGACAGATTCAGTTGTGGAGGGTTTTGAGTCATATAACCCCCAGGGTTGGGTTGATTAGGGATGTTCCCTTGTAAAGGGACACTAGGTTTAATGTTTGGACCCCAAGTGGGATTCAAAGAACCTGGATATAGTTGACTGAGGTGAGGGAGTACAAAACAATTAACTTGAGGATGTTGTCCCCTAGATGGTTGCGGGTTTCCTTGGAGAGGAATATTCCAAGGTATAGATGGTATCCCATGTGTGTTCTTCCCATATAGTGGGTTATGGACTCCAACTCGAGGTTTCCACCCAAGTTGAGATTGTGCCCCAATCTGAGGTTTCCCCGCAAGTTGAGGTTGTGCCCCAATCTAAGGTTGCCCCCCAAATTGAGGTTGTCCCCCAGCTTGAGGTTGAACTCCAACAACAATCTGGAAACCAAAAGTGATAGAAAGACTAGTTCCTCCAAGATTATTGGAGCCACTAGGGCCATATCCTCTAAGAAAAGGTGGAGGAGGAACATAAGACCCTCTGAAGAGAACTTGGGTAGGTGTAGGAACAAAACCAACAATAGCATTATACCCAAGAGGAAAAAAATGTCCAGAAACTCTGGATTGAACCTGGGTAGAGATAGGAATGGAAATTTTTAGATCTCTGTACCCAGGAGGAAGTGATGGATTCGGTCTAGACGGAAATGGTGTCCCAATCAGAGCTTGGGAGGTAGCCTCATTTCCGATAGGGATCATGGTATCTTGTGGGACTATTGTAGAATGGGCCATCTAAAGAGTAGGGATCGAGTGAGAAATAATCAATATTTGGTCTGAAACGGTGGTGACACAACTAGTAGTACCAGTGAAATGGTCCAAAGGTACCGTGTAGGTGATGGACGTATCAGGAACTTGTGATACTATAGGTTGATCAGGGCTCACTCCCAGGTTACTGTACAAATCATGTACTGTCAAAGGGACAAAACTAGGATTAGAAGTTCCGGCAGTGTGAGCTGGGGTCCTAAAAGATTCAGTGTGAAAATGTGGATCGTCTACTCCAGATCTTGCGTTAGGTCCAATAGGTACTTCAGTATTATCAACAAAAAAAATTCTCCAGCCGAGTTCATGTGAAGTATACACACATCTGGCCTAATAAGGGGGAGTCTGAAAGCCTCTAAATAGCCTGAAACAATTTGAAATCCTTCTAAAGAGTGTGTGCTTCTAACTTCAGAAGCTACCTCATTGTTGACTACTCCCTCTATAGATCCTTCTGGTGAGTTAGGAGGCAAGTGTTGGTAACCTTTCAGATATTCCAGGGGTAGCCCTTGCATCCTACGTGAACGGAGAAGGCCGATGTTTCTTGAGATAAGAAAAGAACGAAAGAAATATATGGTCCGCTAGAGGAAACAAACAACACTCACTAATAAAATCTAGGAAACAAACCAAGCAAACAAAACCTTCTTATTTCGAAGTCACTAGTTGGTGATGAAATCCAATGTCACAAAATCAAGGCAAGAAGGGACTGGGATAAGCAGATGGAAAAGTTACATTGACAACCTACTTAACGAACTTACACCATGGTGCAAGCTCCCACACATAATATTGGGTATACCCTCCAAAGAGCCAGAGTGAGTTTGGCCAGCGTCGATTCCAGGTACCATGAAGACTTGCCCCTCCATAGTCACCTCGTGTAAAGACCCTAAAGAGATACACTCCTAAGGTTACCAACTACAACAGTGATGCCTAGGGAAATAGTCGACAGTCCGATCCATGCGCAAGGGAAGGGTATCTAGCCTGAAATCAACTTGAAAGGCTTCCACTCATCATTGTGGGTATACCTTCAAGCGACCCCCATAATACACGCAATCTATACACCAAGACCAACAAAGAAGGGTGAGTAACTCTTCTAGTCTTAATGTAACCTCAGGTTTCACCCTTGTGTGAGAAGGGATTCCTCAGACAAAATGTAGCAACTGGATTTCAACTCTCCCTATCACAAGATACTATTGTGTGTTTTGATGCTTTGGAGAGTGTACCTCACAACCTATTCCAAAGCGTTATCCTAGCAAATGTTGGTGTAAAAGTTTCCTAGAAAATAAAAGTTACTAATTAAATTTTAGATTTACGATGTATTTTAGAGGTTTTTGCTTACTCAAAAAAGGAGATGGAAGTGAAACTGTTGATGTTATGACCTTGACCCAATAAAATGAAAAAAGAGATGAATGTGCAATTTTTCAATTCAATGAACTCTAGTTACAATAGGGAGAAAGAAATTTTTTTTCAAAGTACAACAAGCTACTAATTGAAATTCCTTAATTCTGAATGAACACGATTCCAAATAATCATGAACTACAAATTTTCCAATTTCTACTTATATTTCGAATGTAAAAGTTTTCTTATAAGAGATTGCTAAAAGAATAAATAAATTCAATTCTTTCTTTCTAAGAAAAAAATAGAGATGTGCTAATGGAAGGAAAACACAACCCAATAAAATCAAAACACTCTCAATACCATTCCCAAATCAAATTCACAATGTAAACAAAATGAAAAAGACAAGAAAAACTCTTGACATAAGCAAGAAAGAAGCATTTCTTAATCATCAAACAATCTGACAAATAAAATGAATCCAAAAGTCAAGACAAACCAAATACCCTTTGTCAAACAAGCACTCAGATGAAGATAAGAGATTATATCCTTGTGACAATGAGTATCAGAAAAAATTTGCAAAAAACAAAGAAAGACTTTCAATCACTGAAAACCAACCACAAGCAAGCTCCAAACTCAAAAAATCAATCAATCATGGGCATAGGAATTTCACCCCAGGATTTCAAGACAAGTCTGGGTGGTGAAAGGTAGAATGAATCACTCCATCAAAACCTACACGAGTCATCGCAGGTCAGGCATAAGACACAATGCGACAAGCAAGGATCATCACAGGCCACTAGCCAAGCAGAGTGTGATGTCTTCTCACTAGATTGGCTAAGAAGAGGGTGACGTCTCAGGGACATCGCAGGATGTCAGTAAGGTACAGTGTGACGATCTCTGTAAATTTGAAAAAAATGGGAGAAAAACAAAAAATCCAAAGGAACTTCTAAACCCAGGGAGTCTAGATGGATCACCCATAGACTCAGAGAATGGAAATTATTAGTGGAAGGCAGGATAAAGGAAAATGGGAAGAAAAAAATAAAAAGGAGGTCATATCCCTAGTATGGTTTCCAATTTTGTTATGGGACATATCGGTAAATGAGAACATAAATAGATCTCCCTAGATACACCTAGATCTAGAGAAAAACATAACAAAACATGACGCTTTCCCTAAGCTCTAAACATTGAATTTACTATCTAACAAGGAATAGGAACATACTATTTAAATATTGGTTTTCCTTGTTGTTGATGTCCTAGCTCCACTCCAGTTCTCCTATGATTCTGGATCTACAAAGGAACACAAGCCAGCCAAAGTGAAAGCAATATAGCATACTAAAAGAGAACCTATGTATGTGATCAAGGAATCATACAATAAAACGAGATGAGTTTTATGGGAAAGAAACATATCACTGTATTATATAATAATTAAAGTGGATATTACAACCATAGCCTTGATGTTGCAAGGTCCCCTTCCGATGACCCTTTGCTCCAACACACACACTTGCTCCAAACTTGAATGAAGAAGATCCATATTTACTTTATGAACTGAAATGAATCTCTCAAGAATGACCCAATGTAGAATTCTCCATACAATCTTAGCCTTATTCAACCTTCATAAACCTTACTTTCTTTCTTAACCTTTTCTATGAGAAATCTCTCTTTAAATAGGGGAAAGAGAGATGGTTAAAGATATTAGGATGATCCCACCAAATCAGATAAGCGAGTAGGATCCCAACCATACGGATGCAACCTCATATTATAGAATATCCCCTTCTATAAATTTCATGAAGTTCGACCTTTTCTTAGCCTTTTGACATTGTCGCACCCCAGCTACAGAACAGTCTATGGAGACATCGCAAACCAGTTTTAGGGAAGCCTATGTTGACTAGGCATCATCGTACTCTTCTTATGTTGCAGCCAGCGACGACCCTCCTTAATAAGGTTTTTTGGGAGAGAAATCCAGTCACCTTTATCATGAAGATAGTCTCTTTTGGGAACATGAACACATGTTTGACAATGGATCATTAAGATGAACAAAATAATGTGTAACAGGCACGCATCATTCAACTTCCTCAAGTCGACGCGTATTCTTATCTCGCCTTGTTTTTTCTCCCGAACTACCTGTTGATGGGTCCTAGATCCCTTGATTCAACAGTAGGAACCAAACCCACCACCGAGGCCCAATTAGACTCTGCAACGTTTAATAGTGGAATGGTTCTCCATATCTTGCGATCTAGCCAAATTATCGATGGGCCTTACATTTTCTTGTGAAGGATCTTCCTTCAGTTTGGACTATATATTTTTGTATTTTCTCTTGGGTGGGACCAATATGAGATGTAATCTGATATAAACCAACTTGGTAACAAACATGATTAAGTTTTAACTACTAGGGAAGAGGCTAAGCTTGGGATAACCCGTTGCTTGAGCATGCAGACGAAAATTTTACACCACAGGCCTAGTACTAATACATTAACCATATGAGAATCCAATTACTGTTTGAGATACTAATTATCAGAAAGAAAACACATATGTGATAATATAATGGCAAGAAAAATAATTCATCTATGATAATAATTCATCACATAATAACACAACGATTCATATTCATCATTGAAGCAAAGAACAACAAAACATTGCACCAGATAACTTGACAATAAAATTAATTGTTGTTACTCATTACACCATCATTCATGAAATGAGCTAGTAAATAGTTCTTCTCCACATCCAATCACACATGCAGTTGATGAAAATAACTTGTCTCTGGTTCAGAAGGGCTTCTATATTAATGGTATCTCGGAAATAATTCTTGACAAAACCAAAACAGAAGAGTTTCTTGCAACAACCATCGACCTCTAAATAGTTGGTCGACGTTCATATTTATAACATAAAATCCAACTAAAAATAACAACTAAGTGTATTTTAACAAAACAAAATTCGCCACGTGGCATTATCTTCAACCAGTTTCTTTAATAGTCAAATCAAGATATCACTTGAAAGGGGTGACTTTTCTCATACTCCGACCAACTGATAAACAGTTCCTCAAAAGTTTGGGCCCATGGAAATCTTTGTTGTTCCATCGGAGCCACGTAAATTCCTCTGACCTCCACTGCATGCGCCCGGTACTTCACTAGACTGGTGTTTAACTATTTTAGCACAATCTCATCCCTCATCAGATGTTTCATAAATCATTGCACTTCTCTCAGCACTGCATTGATCACCTTCGCTATCTTTTCGGCCCATAATGAATCTTCCTTGGTATGTGATTCGACTATGTCGCACAAGTCGATGAAGTTGTTGGGGTGCCAAACTTGGGTAGTCCAATATCCTTCATTGATTTTTTGATTTTACCCCAATGTTTCTCTCATTTGTCCCACTGCTCTTTAATTTCTCAGTGTGGTTCCTGAGACATCTTAGCCCAATACTCAGTCGATCACCTCATGCGATCAAGACTGCTTTTTCCCAACATCTGGATGTCGTGTTTTTATTTATCTTTTCCCTGTTGCACTGCATCAATGTATTTGATTTTGTCTATGGCTTGTTGTGACTTTTCATACCATCTCTCCATATCTTTGCACATTACGAGTTCCATGAGAGTATCTTCCTGGAGCTTGGCTATCTTCACAGTAAACAGGTGCCTCTCTTTTTTGAACTTGTTGTAATCTTCTTCGAATTCACTTCTTAGGTATACCGCGGTCTGAGTGGTTCCCTTGTAGTATTTGACTAGGTGGCACAAATGTTCTAGTTCCTTAAAGGCGGTGGCCAACTCTTTTTCATCTCGTTTGGCTATGTCCAGCATGGCATCTGAGATCGCCATCCCCACACTGATGAGCTCAGATGTTCTGGCATTTTTTGTGTTTATCAGATTCTCCTCTATAGTGATGAGGATGGAGATATCCAACATGATCCTCCTTTTCTTTGTGGTTCTCTGGACAATGGAATTATTATTTTGATCATAGGAGATCGCATATATATCGGCTACCTCATCTACAATTTCGGGAATCTGCTGATCACCCCATGTAATTATGTTTCCTAGACTCCTGGTGGCGTATACTTGTTCAAGATCGGGTTCTTGAACTTCCTTGTTGTGCTCTGAAGGCCCGGCCTCTTCCTATCGCTTATCAAGGATCTGAGTATCGAGCGAAATAGAGGCATTGGGAAAAGACTCGATACTTACTTGTCCATCGTTCGTTGGAACATCGATTTATTTTTGTGGGGATCCTTCCTTTGGCTCATCCAGTTCTGACTTGTTTTTTAGATTGTCGACTTGAGTCTCTGACGCATCGGGCGTCTTTGTGTCGGGAACCTTTTCGGTTTCTATTTCCTTTCGTGGGACCTCCTAGGTTTGAACCCTGGGATTAGGGGAAGCAGTCTTCTCAGGTCCCTTCTCTTCTTGGACCTGCATAGGGGTCCCGAGAGATGCCTCTGGGATTTCATCATCACTATATATATTTATAAACTCACTCAAAGGATTAGGTGCGCTTGTTTCCACTGATACCCAGCTCGTCTCTGGTTGAGTCATCACTCCTGTTGGCGATCCGACCGGTGGCATTATGGAATCAGGGTCACCTGACCCATTGGTGTTACCAAGGTTTATGTAATTAGGGTTGTGTTGGCAGCCAATTCACATTTTTATCCTATTCTTATAAGCTACCCACGCCAGTGTTTTGCAACCCTTGATTTTCATCGCAATCTTTGAATAAAACAACACTATTATTTCACACATTTGCACACCTGCCTTTGTTCTTGTTTTCACGACTGTAAGCGTGAAAAATCTGATTTTGAAGTCACATAAAAATCGTCACTGGATTATTATGGCACTCTTGTCTATGTGTTCATTGCATTTCCAATTTGATTATAGTCGCACAGTTGGCAAGACTCCAAGATCCTTACTCACTTGGCATTCTTTAATTGTTAATGTGATTTCATTTTTATAAGATTGTGATGATTCAATAATGAGTGTCATTGAGTCCTTAATACAGTGGTGGTTTGATGTTTTATAGTCTTTTCATCGATTTCCTTGGCGCATTGGTTTCATGAAAACATTGACATGATGATTAGATCCTTAATTCAATAGTTTTATATATTGTATAAGTYCTATGGTCAATTTCTTATTYGAAACATTGTTTTGATTTTGAAAAACCATGCAAACGCTATGCTTGTGCAAACATTGGGGTCAACTTACCATAGTTTTCGTTAATGGTTTAATTGGTTTTTACTTTTAACACATTGCAATAGTGATATGAATCACCATATGCGCCATCGGTTGTACTTATGGAAATGAATGTTTTGCATGGGCTGAGCTAGCTCCACCACCCTCGCACACTTTGGCATTAATGCCTGCCTCCTTACCGGGTTACCTCTGTTGATTTTTGGGGAAATCTCTGAGTTTTGGGTCCTGCGTATACCTTGTCCAAACCCTCACCATTCACCCTGCTCACTGTGTGTTCTCTCTTGGCTCCTGTAGGGAGAATTTAAACCCCATGTTGTTTAGAGTCACCGTTTGATTGCCAGAGAAGACTGCCCCCGTAATTACCCCCAGAGACACGTTTTTGCGTGAGCGATTCTGGGCAAATGGTTTGGAATCCAATCAAACCCTTGAAAACCCAGAACTGAAATTAGCCCCTTTACCTTCATCATGGGCAGTTTCCTCAGAAATTGAGTTGTTACGGAGATCTAGCCCGTGTTTTAGAGGGAAATTTTTAGATCTTCTCCGTGGCTGAAAGGTGCGTATTGGGTCTGTGTGCATTTGGTGAAACGTCTATGAATTCTCCAGGCCTATGCCTCAGAACCCCTCTCACTCGTCTAGCCTCTCACACTCTTGAACCCTTTATCAATCCTCCCAGGTATGTGTTTTGACATCAATTTTGTTTTGTAAGTTTGCTTGAATTAATTTAACCGATTGAAGTTGTTTTCAATTAGCTCTGCTCGTTTTAATAGATTCAAAATGATTCTGTTATAGTCTGATCATAAAAAATGATTTTGTTGTGGATCCTGTATAGTAGATTCATTTTGCTAAACTTAAATATAGCTATGATTTGATTATGCGAATTTATTGTGCTCAGATTAGTATAAGCGATTGAGTTGTTTGTGATTCTGTTTGGTTTGCTTTGAAACAAGTCCGTTTCATTTTGAATAATTATTCTCGTTTGGATTTTGATTACATTCGACCTGTGCAAAAGATCTATTTACTAAAATCGTGTAGCTGTGTTGATTGATACGATTTAGCATATTGATTGTGTTGGCTCTAATATAGTTGAAATTATTTCTTATGGTTTGATTTTGAAACGATTCTGTATGATTGAATTGGCATGATCCTTTACGTATGCAATGCATCAATATCAGAGTTTTCTTTGATAAATACAATGTAATCTATTAAATCGAAAAACAACTCTGTTAGTTATGGATTTAAAAACGATTTTGTTAATGGTTGAGTCGGCATAAATTACTGCATGAAAAATTTACTTGATTGGTTACAGTTTGTGTCGATTGGAATTGGTTCAAATGATGATTTCGGTGTTTCTCCAATTGTCAATTGATTATGTATGTCCCGAATCAGTAATGAAAGTTGTTTGACAAATCTCACATATCCTGTTACCATTTGATCAATTCAACCACGATTTCATTTGTTTCAATTTGCATACAAGTTTGGTTTGGTGTGGCATGAATGATTTGCTCTATTTGAAATCAGTAATTAAAGATTTGGTTTGATAAGTCTGATATATTTCTATTAGATTTGGATTGATTATAAACGATTCTGTTTTCAAATTAGACCAGCTACATAATCGCAAGATTATGTAGCTAGTCTTAAAAATTAGATTTTTGTCAATTTTATCAATAAAATATCCTCTTAACTTGTCTATTTTTGTCCTCTTTCAGGTGCATACGAATTACAATGATCAATTGGGCATGCTGTGGAAGTTTAGGAGATACTTGTGTGATGTAGTTTTTGTTTTAGGTTGTTAGCTTGAGTCTAAAATAGAGATTGGGGATATTATCCCCAGATTTTTTGTAAAACTGCTTTGATAATTCCCACAGGGATGTTTTACCCTGTGGGAGGTCTTTAAATACTTGTTATTTTTGTAATGACCATCATCATCACTGCTGGGAGAACCAGACTATGGATTTATGATACAGACTGGGATGAAAGTTGATGTCTTGTAACAACTTTCACTTTCAATATATCAAACTTTTGTTTCAAGTTTTCCTCATATCAGTTTGCAATTAATTATCGACTACTTTACCTATCATGATTCATTGCATGTTGATGTGATTTGATTTATATGTTGTCCATATCTGATCTCTCTTATTTAAAAATACAAAAATCACTCTATTTTAATTTAATGAATACAGGTTTATCTTTTTCATTAATTGAATTGTTCTGTACAAATCTTTGCACACAGATTTATCTAACTGCGATGATTTGTAAATTATAAGATTGATGTAATTTTTTATGTCTTGTTTGTCCTGTCATTTATATTTGAAGAGCACAACTACTTCTAGTTTACGAGAAGCTCGTGGAGAATCTGGTGTGGGTTTCCTCCCTCCAAACAGCTAAAACAACTATTGCATACAGGACAAACCTGAAGCGTTACTTCAGGTCAGTTTGTTATTTGTTATTTGATAGTTAATTTGTTAGTATAATATAAGTAGTTTAGATAGATATATGTATAGTTCAGATTTGTAGTTAGAGTTATTATTTTAGTTGCTTAGCTTAGATAGTTTTTATTTAATTTCTTTCTCATAAAATTATAAAAAAAAAACCAATAGTTTCAGTGTCTTAGGACAGATTACAAATGACTTTTGCAGGTTTTCATTTAAATCTGTAATATGTAAATATTGTATATTTGTAATTGGACTTGATTCTGTTGATAATTGAACATTAATTTTATAGAATCATTGCTGTATAATTTAGGTAATAGACTGTATATATGTATTTTAGATTTATTATTTAGTTTGCTTTAATTATTGTTTTCATTTAGATTAGTTCCTTAGTGTAGTTTTCATTTGTTTTCCTAGGACTTAGATCGGCTAACGGAGCCTCTAAACCCGTCAGGGTGGGTCATCCCAAACGGCTTGGGTTATTTAGACAACCCCGGACCGGATCCACTCTTCCAGTTGGTGAGCGTTCATTTTCGCCCGTCAACAGGTTGCTTGCCCCGCTGGGATTTATTCTGGGCTATCAGTCGGAAGCATTGAAAATATGATGAGGTCCGAGTTATCCTACATTCGCTTCATTATCTGTTGGGCCTATTGATACATGAATCCCTCTATCCCCTGCACAACCTGAAATTTAGATAAATTCCTAACATATACCGGGGTTACCTGGGCAATCTCTGTCATTTCAGTGGCTCCCTGGGGAGATCCCACCGCTCCGACTAATATCGTTTCTTCTCTTCTCTTGATCGTCTCCTGAACTGTTTGTTCCAGTACTGTTTCTTTCTCATCCTAACTCATAGCCTTGAATATGGTTTCCTTGGGGTTAGCCATCCTCGCCATCAAATCTACCCAGTCTTGATCATTTTCGGTGAAGATTTCATCTTCAAACCTGTCATGGGCGTATGGCCAGCACGACGATACTTGTGATGTGTGCTTAAGGACTAAACCTTTTCGGTCGTTCTTGCGAAAGTGACCATTCTGGAAATAGAACTCCAGTTGGTTCAACCCTTCCTATTTGGCTTGAGCAGTGTCCTTCACCATGTAGAAACCAACATGAAACCCATAGGGTATGAAGGCTCGCTTCTTATTCTTTACCAAAGTAGCATTGTAACCTTGCAAGATGGTCTGATAATAGATTTCCCCTACTATTAGTTGACCAGGGACATATACCAGTAGCAGATGAGGTGCTCTGATGGAACTAAAAACCCTGATGTAGGTATCACGCTCATCTAGATACCAATGGCCAACTTTCGATATAATCTTTTTGGATGCATCCGACAGCCTTGGGAATTCTTTCTTGAACAACAAAGAGTAAATGTGTTCGATAAACTGGTCGCAAATGAGAGAGTAGGATTTCTTGTACCTGTTCTCCCACAAGATGTCAAAATAAACATGGACTGGTAGCTATGAGGTGTGCCAACTTAAGTTCATTCCAGCGAAGGAATTTCTAGTGCAGACGACATCCAATAGATAAGATGCCATGTAAAAGGATGAGGTCTCTCCCTCTTTCGACGTCTGAGCCTGTCATATGCAAGTGATTAGCTTTTTGGAGATGATGGCACCCCAATTGAAAATTATTTTAGAAATGGCCACAGTATAAGATAGAGGCATCCAAGCCTCTAAAAACCTGGAGCAGTCTTTCTCCCCATGCAATCAACAGAGGAGGTCCTATAGATAGATGTATAGCTCCCTTAGGTTGGCTATCAAGTACCAGTTGGAGGTCCGATTGGTGAAATTTTTATTCTCTGTCCACCAAGATGCCATCACCTTGCTGGTGTCATGTTTCTCATAGAAGCTTACGACAAAATTGGTGTTTAGTCATTCTTCCAACTCTCTGAGCTTGTAATAATTCTACACTTCCACTGGAAGAAAAACATGACATATCCTCCATTGTCTTCATTAATCAAACATCTTTGTGTGTCAGTGTGATCGATAAGCCATTTCAGTAGTTCTATGTAGGGGAATATCGGAGTCATGCTCGCCACCATGTGCAGAAACACCTTCTAGAAATTCGAGGGGACTTGATCGTCAAGTTTTCTTGTATCGGGATCGTTGTGCAGAATATACTCGGGGAATTCCTCCTGCTTGATTTTCTTGAATATATCTTCCCAACGCAGGAACATTGTCTTGGTCTCGATGTTCGCCTCTATGTCTCCAAAGGCTAGAGGTTGATTGAAAAACTTCTTAGTGGATGTCATCATGATGGGCACCATCTTTGGAGCGAATTCTAATTGCTTCACGACTACTGGGGAAGGACCTTCTCCCACATCTGGTTCCTGTAGCTTTGGTGCTCTTGGAGATATCCTGGTGGTAGGTTTCTTTGGAGGCATTGTTCCTGCAACCAAAAACGATCTTTTAGGCATGTGTATAGAGTAACATTGGATAAATCGTATGAAATGAAGCATAAAACATCCATGGATTGGTACATACCTTTAATTCTTTCTAAACCTATTGTTTAATACTCACTAGACCTTGGAATATTTACTCGGATTGCTTGTTCCGCTCCTATGGATGTTCCAAACATCTTTGCAATGAATGAAATTCAAAACAACCTACCGCCGAATCTCTGCAAATAAATTCTACATGGGTTGACGGTGGGGGCACAAAGGATGATGTGTGGTATCGATAGGTTCAAACAATCCTTTTGATTTGCACATGTATTAGCAACTAATGCGGGATATTTTGGATATTTTGGATCCATCGTATCTCAGAGCTAAAACGTCCCATCGCGTCGCTTTCTTGGTGGGCATATCGGGAATCGACAGTGTCTTTGTGTATGTTCCCGTGGATATCCTCCTGAGAAAACCTTCGACGCTGACTGATTTCATCATACAGTGTTGTCGTGGCATAACTGATTCAGGGCTCAGTGATCGGGGATCGACTTATCACATTACCTACGATTATCCTTCTAAAACGAGCCGATGTCGAAAGCCATCGGTGATTGACTTTCATAGATAGTTCCATCACACATTTTCCTTGTGGGTTATCATCCTTGAAATCCCCGATACCAAAAATGTTTTAGAAGTCGGTAATCGACGATATTATTTCATTTTCGTTCAACTCTTACTATTTTAACCTTTCACCGACGCCGAAGGGATCGACGATCAATGATATCCTTGGTGAAGTTCGTTCGCAAAAAGAAATGTATGTTTTCCGACGCCGATGAGGATCGACAATCGGTGATATCCTTGGTGAAGTTCATTCAAAAAAATAAACGTATGTTTGCCAACGCCGATGAGGATCGACGATCGGTGATAGTAGTGTTCTTGAGTGATCTTATTTCACCTTTAATTCTTTTCGATGTCGGGTTTGTGAGCGCGTCGGGAAATTTTTGGTCATCAATCCTTTAGTCCTTTAAGTTATAGATTTTTGCATGTCCAAGCAAACTTAAAAAAACTTAAAATTGAAAACAAAATGATAAGCATAGGCAACATTTTCATACTAAGGTCGAATTTAGAAAGTTCAAAGATCAAGTGGTACCCAAAAAGTAAAAAATTGAGATAGGATTTTTAGGGTGTGTTGAGTGCTCAAAACTACCATAGGACTTATCCATTATGATTCTTCCACAGTTTCTATGATGCCAGCTTCAAGCATCCCATCGATCTCAAATTTGAATTTTTTCTTATATATTAGATTTAGTTTGTTTGGTCGTTGTTTGATCGGTCTTTCCTCGGCTCTGAGTGGTATCCTCATTTCACCTAGCTCTCCTGCTATGCCCTTCATTTTTATGAACATTGTGGGAAACAGGTCAATGTACTCGCATAGTAACTCTGTTATGCTTTCATTGTTTGTTCATCCCAGTGGTATCCAATGTTGGCCATTTTGGGATTCTCAACTATACCAGTTGAATTTCTTCACCTTGATCAGCGTAGCAATTACTTCTGATTCTAGAGGTGGGCCTTCCACTTCTCTTTCGCCTTCCACTTCCTCGATCTAAATATCGCGTGGATCGTCTTCCTTGGGTACTTCTTCCTGCACATGGTAGCATGACAACAATTCTTTCACTATCTTCTTGTTCCATTGTTGCTCCTCTGTTATGAGTTCAACTTCTGGTTCCTTAATGAATATCACCCCTCTTATCTACTTAAGTGTTACATCTATGTTGGGGTTCTCATGCTCAAATGAGAAATTTACTGTAAAGTTCTGTTGCAATACTAGTCAGCTCGTAGTTCCTCTGCACAGTTCTTGGTTTATATACTAGTTTATTGGGATGCCCTCTAACATATGTATGAAATGATGAGGCCATTCCTCCGGGGGTATCATTTTCAACAATGATATACACTTCTCCAAGTGTTCCACTGGTGCCCCTTGTTCATCGTACTTCTGTTGTCGGTTTCTTCTTTGTTCTGTGCCAAATCTTATGCGCAGTAACCACTTACATTGGTACCAATCCATGATTGTTTCTTTGTGTGCACCCCACCATCTTGCACGTGTGGCCTTGAGTGCTATATTGAGTGATGAGAGTCTCTGATTTTCTAAAACTTCATCTTCGTAATATGTCAAGAATTCTTCTAGATCGTTTACCCCGTGGAAACTGGGTGGTTCCCTTATCTCTGTACCTACCCATCTTACTGTGCGGTCTATTCTTGTGTATATTCTTGTGGAAACTTCATGTAACCTCTGTTGCCAATTTTATAAACCCGTATATGAGTCTAACGCACATGAAGAAATGCTTTGCTAAGTAAGTATCCCATCTATAGTTGGGTTTACGTAATCCTCATTGTGCGCAGTTTTCCTATACAACTGACTAATTTCTTACAAGTCCAAGCAAGTAGGTTCTACAAACCTTTCCCCTTCTAATGGGTCTAATGACGCAATGACCCTGTATTCTCCTGACTCAAATGTCATTTTCCATGTCTTTGAATTGATTATGGCCTGGTTGTCAAACGCCCAATCCAAGCCAAGAAATGTTGGATATGGTGTTGTGTCGTCCACGATTTCAATTACTTCGAAGTCTCCTTTAGTGCACACTCCATCCAAGTTGATTGTCACTCCTTTAAGTCTTCCTAAATGTATAACTATGTGTTGGTTTTCTAGTTTCAGCTGAATGGGTGAATATCCTAATGTGGGCTCTCCCATAAATTGCTATGTCTTCTTGGGTAATAAATTGACGTCAGATCCTAGATCCATTATGATATCTCCCATGTTGAAATCTTTGATGTTGGTGTTCATCCTGAACTCCCTACTTGTTCTTCTCCTTGTATGTAGACGATTGATTGTTTTTTGTTCTAGTTTTCCATCTGTCTCTATGCTACATCTCTCTAACATACTTTGCAATATCTTGACAGAGGATGGATCATTTAATATTTTTACACATGATTGCAAAAATCCTTTCATTGTACTTACTTGTCCTAGGGGCTACATTTCTTTGGTATTATCCAACAATGGAGGCATCTTGTACTCTGGTACTTCCTTTCTTTGCTAGGCAGTTGAAGTCAACTTAATGTCAGGATTCAAAAATTCTTTTCTGGCTTGCTTAACTACCTCCTTCTCATTCTGCGTGTCGAACTACTTCCTTGGTTCATAATTCTTCTTTACCCATTGGTGTTGTACTGGCTCTTGTTTTACTACGTCATTTCTTGTTTTATCTCCTCCATGCATAGCTATGTTGATGTTTCTTCCTTAATCCTTGGTTTCCGTTCAAATCCATTGAACATTCTGGTTGTTATGATTCCTTTTTTCCTGGATCTTCCCTAGTAACGTAGGACATTCTTTCGTGTCATGATCCGATGTGCGACAGTACATACAAGTGGCTAGTGGAAGTGGACATTCTCTTGCATAGTCTCCTAGTTGTTGATAGTTGTGACATACCACTGGTACTCTACCTCTTCCAAAGCCTCATCTTGCTCATCCTCCACCTCTGTAGCCTTCTCTATCTCCTCGCAGCGCGTTATATTGAGGCACCTTATTGTACTGTGTGGTATTGTACTGAGGTTGCATTGTGTTGTACTGTGGATGTGTGGTATTATATGGTTGTTGCACAGTATTATATGGGGCTGGTACCTGGTTAAAATGAGGTGCGACTTTCCCTGCCATCATTTATGCCTGCACCCTATATGCATATGATGTCCTCTCTCTCATCAAATCCATAGTTCTACAATCTTTCTCATCATGGACCACTGACTTGCAAAAGTTGCAATATGAACTCTTTGGGACTGTCTGGTATTTTTGCATCATTGGGCAGTGATATGGGTCGTGACCTTGTTTCTTATAGATTTCACACCATAGTCCTCCTGTTGGTAATGGATTTGGCATTCCTGCTGCCATATACTAGGTGAATGTTGGAAATTTGTTCTTATGGTGTCCTTTTGTCCTGCATGTGGTACACTAAACGACTTCTTGTTTTTCCTTACTTTTGTTCTGGTTTAGGTAGAATGTTAAGCTCTTCAAATCCTCCTTCATCTCTTCGATGGATGGATCGGTCTTTTGATATTAGTTTTCTTCTAGTTGCAGGGCTTCCTGCAGAGCCTCTGCCTGTGTCTGAAACTTATGTTGTCGTAGTGGATATTTCAAGTGTAGTAGTAGGGAATTGACGAACAAGTGTCCGTGCTACATATCTATCATGAGATATTTCAACTTTCCTTTCAGTCGCTTGAATCTCTGGTCAATATCCCATACATATTCTCTTGGTTTCTATCTAATTTCTATCATCTCGTTCATGTATTGGTCCCCTAATCTTGGTTTCTGAAACTCATTTATCAATAACTTCTTGATATCCACAATCATTCTAGTTGTCCCTGGTGGATTTTTTTGTAGCTAAACTCATATACCAATCCAATGCGCGATCCCTTAGTGTAATTTCTAGCTGTGCAAGTTTAGTGTCCTCGTCTGTGATATGTTTTTCTTCCCAAATATTTTCATAGATAAAGAGGTGCTTCTCTAGGTCTTCCGACACTACTCCTTTGAATTCTGGTAACCTGATGGTGGGATCATGTCCTCCCATCATGAATGTTGAATTACTACCTCCGCGTGGTGTAGATACTTGACTAATGCTTCTTGAATGGGCTCCCATAGTTGTTGTTCCTTATGTAGATGTACTTCCTACTGTCTTCCTTCTCCCAAAATATGGTTGTCTAAATGGTGGTGTTCTTTTTGGTGTGTTAGTTGTACATGGGTTGATGGGTTCCACACTAACATTAATATGGATAGGATTGTTGCCTTTTGTTCCCACTCTTGGACCTCTCATCTTCCTCTCATATGTTGCACACAAGATTTCCTCAATCTGCTCCACAGCCTAGAGATCCTCTACCTCTGCTTCATCACTTGCCAAGTCTTCCCTCGTGGATACGTCTCTCTTCTTGGTATTCACCTTGTATTGGTAGGGTACTCCATTGCGCGTCTTTCTAGATATCGCCATGATCCGCTTGATCTGGTTGTCATCCATCATGATTAGGTCCAAGGCTTCCTCCTTCTTTCCTTTATAAACCTCTCTTTACATTTATCCTTTTTCTGTCAGTACTTCCCCCATTCCCCCACGCACGCAGGGAAGTTTAGTTGTCTCACTCCATTTTTATTACACCTTTGTTATAGAGGAATAACTTAATATAAGTATAGATCGATCTAATATACCTTCCTCGAGGCCCTCATAGAAACTCTTTATCCGCTGCACTATACGACTTCACTGTATCTACTACAAATTCTGTTATAAATTTTGTTGCAATACTGTCAAGCCAAAATTCTACTGCATGAGTGAATTTGTTATTCATCTGTTGTAGATACTCAATTTGAACTAAGGTCCACTCTAACTGTTGGATCTAGTTTGTTGCGTGGTTATCCTTCAACCTCAATATCCACTACTGCAATAAGTGTGGAAAATAAAAAAAAATATTTCATGCAGATCAGTAAACACGTACTTCTCAAGGTATTTGCGCAGTGTTACTCTAGGGTTTCTATTATCTTTTTGTGCAAACTCTAGCTCCTTTGTCTTCAACCAGATTTCAATCTCTGCTTTTGTGGGATTCCATGGTCTCAACATCCCCTTATAGCGGCACATTCTTCTCACCTTTTGCGTCGTCTGATTCTGTATTCTTTTGACCCACCTTCTGTATATCTTACGTTTATTTTAACAGATTTTCAATAGATCCCATCTACTCAATTCTATACCATTCCAACCGGAAATGGAACCATTTGTCTATTAATATTTATCTGCATTATAACTTTAACATGATTGACCCAGGTTCAAGTCCACTGGGGTTCCAACAAAGCCTCTAAAACTATCATCCCTCATGGTAAACCAGAAGGCAATGCAACACACAGAGTGCAACGCATAGTCTCACATGAGATAGTCTTAATGGGTGGCTGCAATACTCAGGTATTTTCATCCCAGGATTGAGTGGAGATATGAGAAGTGTGCGCTGAGAGTTCTATTTAACTTATTAAAGAAATATATTGTCATTCCCAATTATGCATGTAATGTAATCAACTCATTAGCTCTTTCATTCATCATGCTAACATCTACTTATAAACAATAAAAGAGATGAAAGCATTCAATCACATAACATAGGTTTTACCGTGGTTCACCCCCTCCTGGGTTACGTCCACAAAGATCTGGATCTCAAGCTCTTCTATTATGACAGTTCCAAAACTACAACGTCATGCACTTTACAACTCATCCTCAGTCGGGTTGAGATCTATTACAAGGTAGACTAGGTCACACTAGGCTACTCATCCTACGATATAACCCTCAATATCTACCCTCCAGACTCCCCTACAACTCAACAACTTACAAAACGGTATCGGATTACAGTAGGGTTTCTCCAAAAACCCAGTTCCCAAAAAGTCTCTCTCTCTCTCTCTCTCTCTCTCTCTCTCTCTCTCCCATAGAATCCCTATATATACATTTCTGTCTCATTAGCCATTACAATGTATTACAAAAACCCTAACCCTAATGTTGTTAGGTATTCCATGCATGCACACGTGCTTCTCTTCCTTCCAGCTGTCACTTTCCTCGTGCACGCCTTTCTTCCCAAAATAGCCTTCCCTTCTGATTTGGGTTGCTTCCAACGCAAGACATAATAGTAATAGGGTGAAGTAAGGAGGAATTCCACAGGCCAAATATCAATAGAGTACATAGACTAAAATATTAGATATATATTCTTCTTATGAGAGGAATACCCATGCTAAGGTGAAAAAACGCATGGCCTCCAATCAAGTACAATGTGGATCCAAGGAGTATATAGAATGTAAAATCATGGCCACTGAAGAATACATTGTGGATCCTTTTCAAATAGGCATTGTAGACATGATAAAATACACAGTGGATCTACAACTCAATACATATAAAGAGAGGAATTGGATCACATTTTCAATAAACCATAGTCCCTCGTAACCAATGAATAAGATGGGACTAGTACTGTAGAATAAACTTAGGTGAGGGAAACATAGATAGATGCCAATAGAACCCAAGGTTTTCATCCAAACCGCCCTATGTGTGATTCTACACTATGTGAATAAATGCACTAAATTTGAACATGGGGGAAACCATTTGGACAACGATCATTGAGGTATACCATTTCTAGATGTGAGGTGACCCAACAATAATGATAATGGGTAACAAGGTATAAAATTACATTCTAGCCAATGTGCATAAATGTGCCAAGGTCAAACATTGGTAGAATCAATTGAGCATGAGTAATTAATGTATACCCATTGCTAATTATATTCCATTTATGATTACAAGACACAAGGTACTATAAAATAATCTAAGTCTACCTTTTGGATATTGAATAGATGTCGATAAGAGAAGACTTTCCAATGAGAAGGAAATAAGGAATCCTTCCAAACTAGAATGAGGAAATATGCATACTTAATGATGATGAACTGAGCATAACTTGAAATAAGGAGTGGTCGCCAAGAAAGGTAATAATATTTGATGAATGATTGACTTTGGATAAAAATTCCTTTAAACATTAGCACAACACATGAATGACCTAGGAAACAATGGATACCAAATGAAACCAATGATGTAAACATCAATCTAGGAGGAAATGAAGTTTCTTTAGAATGATTGAAAGAATAACCAATTGGAGGAGTTAAAATTGAAAATGATGGTACAACTCCCTAGGCAATAATGCAACCTAATCGTAAACAAAATGACACAAAGAAGGTGCTTGTTCAAGGGTTATGTAAATTGACTTATGCCAAAAAATTAAATGATACGGATCAAGAATGATTTTTTTGGGGAAGGTCTTAAAACTGATGTTCAAATTTTTTTGTTTGAATGTGTGGTATACCAAAAAAATAAGGGAGAGACAATCAAGACACTAAATCTCCTACAACCATTAGCTATACCAAGTCAACATTGCGAAGAAGTTTCAATGGATTTAATTACAAATTTACCTAAATCTGAAGGAAATATTGTCATGATAGTAGTAGTGGATCAAAAGACGAAGTATTCTCATTTTTTCTCTCTTTCACATCATTTTAAAGAAAGTACAATAGACACAACAGTCATGGAATCATTTAAAAATCTACATGGAGTCCCAAAGATGATTATAAGTGACAGAGATCCAATGTTCACTGGAAATTTTTGGATTGAATAATTTTCTTATTTGGGTACTCAATTGGGTCATGACTCATCTTACCATCCTCAATATGATGGATAGACTGAGATTATGAATAAATGTCTAGAAGGATATCTTCATTTCTTTTCATATGATAAACATACAAATGGGCCAAGTGGTTTCCCTTGGAAAAATGTTGGTACAACACATCCTTCCATACTAGATAAAAAATGTCCCCATTTATGGATATCATCCTTCATCCATCACATCACCCTTGAATGGGACTAAAAAAGTTCAAGAAGTGGATAACCACATAGGGCACCAACAAGAGGTTCTCAAATTATTTAAGAACAACTTGGTTATGGCACAAAATAGGATGAAACAACAAGCATAACAACATTAGAGTGAAAGGGAATTTGAAGTTGGGGATTGGGTATTTCTAAGGCTACAAATATATAAAGAGATGTTCCTCAGGTGACAAAAGGACCATAAATTAGCACCCAAATATTATGGCCCCTACTTAAGGTTTTGCAAATGACTATAAGTATGGATTACAAATTTGAGTCTCCATCTTCACGTGTACATCTACTCTTTCATGTTTTTTTATTAAAGAATGTAATTGAAAATAAGATCCGAGTCCAAACTATTTTACCAGAGATTAATGAAGAATGGAAATTCATACTAGAACCATAAAAAATACTTGAAACAAGGATTAAGAAGCTGAGAATTCGAGAAATTATAGAGTACCTCGTCAAATGGAATAACCTACTAGTGGAAGAGACAACATGGGAAGATGATTTCTTCATGCAGAAACACCCATGGTTAGTCAAGTGGTGAGGTAAACACTTGTTTTAAGGGGAGATCATGTTAATCACTAGAAAAAGTCCCATGTTATGCATAAAACACCTTATTAAGCCCTAGATATTAAATTATTACATTTCTAGTGTCATATTTGTATATAGGCTAGAAACCTTCATTGCACCCTTTCATTATAATTGTACTCCTTGTCTCCTATATATATACCAATGATACCTAGTCTTAGGATCATGTTATCTCATCATATCTCATTTTGTACATTGAATATATTGTAAAATCAGTTTTCCCCCTCAAAAGTGGATTGTTATTCATTGTTTTATTTATCATTATCAAGGCGTTGGTTCATAACAACCAAGGAAAGAATAAGCCAACATCTACCCTCCAAAGTTGGAACAACCTCATGGAATGGGTGAAAATACCCTTAAAAGGTGGACAACTCCTCTAATTTTGCTCATAAATTCTCAAAAGATGCCTCCAATGTATGACCATGTATAGATATCAAGCAAACATACCTTTGCAAAACATAGAAGATGACCCTCTAAGTAAAATATGGGTCATAAAACCCCCAATAGCTAGTGTGACATCTACATGAGTGAGATCGACCATCAAATCAAGTAATAAATAGCTCAAAAAGTGGTGAATGAGGAGAGTGCTCTAGCATCTATAACATGGCATGCAATAGAGTGATCCATGCAAGTACATATAGCCCAAAAATTCCTTGGATGATGTGACTAATGCCTTGTGATATGTGTATTTCCTTGCGATATGTGAATCTACCCTTAGAAATATGAAACTAAGTGAGCCATCTGTAGAAGCATATCTAAGAGTAGATGGCCAAAGTATGAAAAATACACAAAATGAGGGTCCATGGTTAGGCATAATATAAGTGTTCTATAAATATGTATGACAACATGTACAACATTAACAACACTTTTACATTGCATGCAAATACGCGAGAAAGACTAGAAGCTTCGCTAGATCATGTATCCTAGTAAATCCATCCCAAGACCCTAACATACCTATCTAGGTCGTAAATGATTAACATGATGGAAAGTTACTTCCACCAAGGGATAATTAGCCATAGCCATAAGAGAAAGGCATATCTAGAAATGGAAAGTGGGCATCAAATTCTAGAGGGTCCCATCAACTATTTTAACAACTACAACTTCTTTTAGAGCGTGGCCACGATTAATAATGGGTCGTTAAAGGCATCTAAACATTATCACCGACCCACTTTAGCAAGGATGGAGTACCTATTCATTGTTAAATTTTTTTGTTGATGGCAGGAAATATGCTCTAGGGTTTCACCTAGAGGTAATGAACCTAGATAATTCCAAAGAACCTGGAAGATTAGTGATCAAGGAAGTTGTATAGAATGCAAGAGTTCTTCACTCCAAACGGTTTAGAAGCAGTGGCTAGTATGAAGACCATTTCTAAAAAGATATAATTTCACTAGCCATTGCTTCAACATATTCTATAAATATGGCTTGTATGGATTGTTTCAACTATTTTGTTCTAACAAATTCGATAGGTTTTAATTCATGTATGTCCTTTTATGTTTGTGAACTAGTATGCAATACTACAACAAAAGCACACTATCCTACACAAATTTTAGATTTTTTTATTCTATTTGTTTGAAATGATGTTTTTGCAAACAATTCAAACAAGTAGACATGATAGAATACTTATAAAAAATACTAATAATTATTTTTTTCAAGACAAATGATGAAAAAATTCTATACATTTCACCCATATAAAATGGAATATTATTGGAAAACATAGGTAAAACAACCATAAAATGGAATTAAAAATTTTGATGCCATGATAATAAAAGATTCGTCTTAATACATTTCACCCATATAAAATGGAATATTATTGGAAAACATAGGTAAAACAACCATAACATGGAATTAAAAATTTTGATGCCATGATAATAAAAGATCCATCTTAACTCTAGATGTACCATGATTCATGAGGTATCAAATCCTTCAAGATGCAAACATACATACCTTAGTTCTTTATATGTATGTGTGTGTGTGTGTGTGGTGAACTCCCAGAATGAATTGCACATCTCCCACATACTCAAGACACCATTCAAATGTTTTAACCATAAAGTTTTTTTTAGTTTCAATTGTTTTTTATATATAAAGTTGATATTAAAATATTTTACTTGTTATTAATATTTTTTTAGATTACATGTGTTAACCCTATATTAAGTATTGAAGGAATTACACATCTCCATCATATGAATAAGTGGCAAACACCTATCAGTAAAATAAGATTTTTTTTACTTTCAATTACTCTCTATATAAAGTTGATATAAAATTATTTATGGTTATTAAAATATTTTTTTAAATACGACTTGTCAACCCCATAAGGAATTACAAATCTTCATATTCCAGTGTAGAAAGTGTCAACCCCATGTTGACCAAGGAAGGAATTACAAATCTTCATACTCCATTATAGAAAGTGTTTAGACTTTTGACACAAGAGTGATTTTTTTCTAATTTTCAATTACATTATATATGATGATGATGATTAACGTCTATTGAAAACAAAATTGGTCTATGGAACTTTAAGAAAAGTAAGAGATTACTTGGATTTATTTAAAATGTTATTTCCATGCTTGAAAAGTATTAAGAGAAACATTCCAAGATCAGTAATGTTTTGATCACTTAGAAGGTTAGGAAGGTCGACCCGCAAATTTGGTGGTATATGTGACCGCAATGGAGTCGACCCGCCTCCTCTCCTAATACAAAATCTTCACAGCAAATTGGACAGGATGAAGTAATGCTATTGTTATCACTAATATGGTCACCTAAAATAGGAACGAGCTGATCTCGGAGGCCATTAATGGCTGGGCAGCCATAGGTTTTGGTTCGATTTGCACCGGACTGAAGATCTGTATCCAAAAATAAATTTTGAACAATAAAAAATAATGATTCATGTAAATTTATATTTCCAGATTCCGGATAAAAAAATCATTTCATAAAACAGCTGACCAACGCCCTAATAAAATGCTTTGCGGCAAACGGGACAGGTGCCCGCCAATCTCATCCATGGCGAAATGCAAATTTGGTGGTATATGTGACGGCAATGGAGTCGACCCGCCTCCTCTCCTAATACAAAATCTTCACAGCAAATTGAGCAGGATGAAGTAATGCTATTGTTATCACTAATATCGCAGGCCATTAATGGCTGGGCAGCCATAGGTTCCGGTGCCGGATATATGCATACTGGACAAACTGGTTCGATTTGCACCGGACTGAAGATGCATGTCACGTGGTACCTGTGGCCGCATCGAAGGTCACGTGCCACTTCGCCTAATCGAATTTCATGTCCGCAAATTATGCAAACTGGATTATTGAAATGCTCCAGTGGATCAGGAAAACGTTGACATCGTTCGCCAAGTTCTCTCATTTTCCATTCTAACTCGGCATGCATCAGCACGGGGGCTTGATCAGGGAAAC
>ML793234.1:165149-177695 GCA_009831015.1 Picea engelmannii
AAGTCTTTTAGTCAAGATTAAATTTTTATATTACTAGCTTAGCACACAACATATTGAAATAAAGAGACCCGATAAAATGAAATAATATAAAGAAAATAATACAAATCCACACAATGACCACAAAATGTACCTTGTAAAACCCAATATGAAAAAAGCTAACCAAAAGGTGAGGACTATGCCTTACTCATTGCTTCTTAGCTATGAAATGCAATACAAAGAAAGTGAACTCACTACGGAGTTATCATGGATACTATGACATGTATCATTGCTACATGGTCTTCTACTTCCTCTATTGTACTCCAATATCCCACTCCCTTTCTTTTCTCAACTCTGAAAGAATAATTAGTACAATAAGAATGGAACCACTTCCATTTCTAGAGCTACACAAGATTTAACAATGTCCTCATAATCATCTAAGGATTTTTGCATGCATCAACTCCTGATTAGGGTTAGGTTTTTGGACCCTCTAGAATATTTTTTAAAGTCCACACATGGTTAGCTCCACATATGTGAGTAATGATGAAGTGACATTCAGTCGACACCATAGTGGTCAACAAGATAAATCAACTTATTGGAGTCATAGCTTCCTTAAAAAATATCTCATCCCGGTGATCTTTGAGCCATTTGTAAGATTTTGATGAGAAGAATAGTGTCAAGAGGAACTTTCTTTACAAAATTTTGAACATGAAAATTTTCATTTGATACCCTAAATAGGATCCTATTGTTTTTGGACCCCAAATAAGAAGAATAGGACCTACTCCTAAAATGGGCCCTACTATAACACACACCATTCACATAAAACCATTTACACAACATAATTAACATAAAAAGGAATAACAAAAAAATCATCTATTTATAAAGTAGCCAAGTGGTTGCATACGAAGAACGTTCCTTCCACCCATAAGATTGTTGTTCATTTTCTCTCAATAGGAAGTGATTTGTATTTAGGAGTAGAATGAACTGATTAACAAACTGAATACAATAAACACATAGATATGAAGATAAACACAGAGATATGAAGAACAACAGAGATATCCAGTGAATAATATCTTCTATTGAATAAATGAAATAGGCTAAAACTGTAAAATTGCAAAACTCAGAATGGTGGTAGCTATCTCCGAGAAGAAATGCGGATACTATGCACATCCATCTAAGCAGAATGATTACAATGAGGCTTCAAAGGTATCTCCCAGAAAAAATGTGGATATTCAGCACATCCATCTAAGCAGAATGATTACAATGAGACTCCAAAGGCCTTTTTTATATTACTCATGAATACAAAAACCCTAGACATCCAAAAATCTAATCCTAGAAAGTTAAACGACAAAAGTCATGTGTACCACTATAGATAAGTTGGTCATAACTTTTGCATACGACTTCTATTTTAGGCTGATGATATCTCGTCTCCTCGTCAAAAACCATTTTGTCAAAAACCATTTTGGCCAACACCCTAATAAAATGCTTTGCGGCAGACGGGACAGGTGCCTGCCAATCTCATCCATGGCGAAATGCAAATTTGGTGGTATATGTGACCGCAATGGAGTCGACCCGCCTCCTCTCCTAGTACAAAATCTTCACGGCAAATTGGGCAGGATGAAGTAATGATATTGTTATCACTAATATGGTCGCCTGAAATAGGAACCAGCGTGATCTCAGAAGTCATTAATGGCTGGGCAGCCATAGGTTCCGGTGCCGGATATATGTCTCCTGGGCATACTGAACAAACTGGTTCGATTTGCACCGGATTGAAGATGCATGTCACGTGGTACCTGTGGACGCATCGAAGGTCACGTGTCGCTTCGCCTAATAGAATTTCATGTCCACAAATTATACAAACTGGATTATTGAAATGCTCCTGTGGATTGATTCTGCGAGGCTGCAACAATAGTCGGTGGGCCAGTTGCTGTGACCATTCTAACTCGGCATGCCTCAGGACGGGGGCTTGGAAACGTTGCCATCGTTCGATAACTCACATTATCCTCTCCTCTATCTCATGATATTGGGTTCTTCTACTTTCAGAATAAAGACGCCGCCATCATACCTCAAGCTCCCTAAGTTCTCTTATAATCTCCTACATTTGACCGAATAATTCTCTAAACTCGCTTTCTTCTCCTCCGCCTGGTTGTCCTTGTCCTTCCATTTCCATAGTTCCAGAGATTTAGATTTAAAGAAGGGCCGCTTCCTATTCTGAAACTAAAACGTGAATGCCTTTGCCTTTTTGTACGAAGAAGCAACTCCACTCCCTTGGCATTCTCTTAAGTTTAAGTTTCGCTCAAGTAACGGATAATATTTTTGTTTAAGTAACATATAATCTAGTTAGTTACTGAGATAATCCCCACTAATTACTGATTCCTTCAAATTTAAAAATAATAATAATAATAAAATATACAATTTATATGGGTCTCTCCGATTTCACTGTACTAGCTTTAATATAAATAATAAATAAATTTATCTTAAATAATTGTATTAGTGTATAGGCTTAAGTGTAACCATTAAGATGTTGGTGGTGGTTAATGGATTTTCCAAATATTTTTAAGTAAATATTTTTCATAAGTTTTTTTTTTTAAGATATTTAAGTTAATTGGATTTATAGTTTTAAGAATTTAATACTAAAAAATATGTATTTTATTTTAAGTTTTATTTTCAAATTAAGAGGTGAATAGGGTATCTAAATCTTTGTAAAGTAAGTGGTCAAAACACTACATAAAAAAAAAATTCTCTCATAAATAAAACAATTTTATATGCTAAACAAAGATGTCTCATATATCAAAGATGGATGGTGAGGTAAAGTTGTATGTGTACATATACACACATTCATTTTTTTGTATTATTTTGTTACATGAAGACTACAATATCTAGGTTTTATCAGCACCAACTAAAAATAGCACCAATTCCAAGAGAGTACCAACTCTCAAATACAAGACCCAGCTTGCAGATCTCAACACCAACTGGGATGTGAGGATTCAAATCCTCAAGTACAAGACCCAGCTTGTAGACATAAAACAATCTGTCAAATCTTCTCTATAGGTACGTGACCTTTATATGCAACAAAAAATGTATGTACACGCCATATTCTCTTTCAGCTCGCGTATGTATGCTACATGTCCTTCTATAGGCCATGTACAACCTTAGAAAAATAGGGTTACTAGTTTTTTGCAACTCTAAAACTTTCGGCCCTTCATACCTTCACTGCCTCTGTCACATCCACCTGTAAACTATCACATGATCCAATCTGTGCTATCTATACCATGTCATAAATGAAGCATCTCAATGACCTATGCATGTCCCTCATGCATTCATCATCGTACAACATATATATCCCTCAACCATATCAAAATTGTACCATACATAAGAGTGTTTCTCACTCAACCAACATATCCAAATATCACAACAACCATACCAATAATGCCTCAAGAATTCACTATATCATAAGCAAAAGTGACCAACAAAACAAACATGTAACCATACCAGAACTTTTGTAGTTGATCTGAACCTGTAGAATGTTGACCTGATAACTTGTTTCAGACTTCAGGGACCTGGCACCAACATCTAATAAAGTTTTCATGACCTTTTCACATGTAAGAAACTTCCTCTTCTACAACCCATGTATGTACGCGCCTTCCTCCACTGCATACCATGTACGTACGTGCCTTCCTCCATTTCATCCCATGTACACCTCATAAACTAGGGTTTTTATGAAATTTTGCAACTCCGAAACTTTCCGTGTCAACCCTCCTTTTCTACCTCAACCTTGCGTAATTTCAAATGTATCAATGAGTACCTGCAATAAACCTTTCACAAAATAATAGATATTCAATGTGCTCAAAATTCATCATCATAAGAGACCCTTGCTCTCTTATTTATACTCTTTAAGTACCTTCCTCTAGGGGTTATATTCTAATTGTTATACCCAACTTCCTTATTTTAGGTTTAACCCACTTCTAACTACTTTGTCCACTTACAACCACTTTATCTACAAATAGTAATATCACCACTTCTAGTTGCAACTAATTTATTTTTAATTATTTTCTTTTTGCAACAACTTAAATCATGATTAACTCCTAGTTACAATCACTTTGACTAGTAAACTTCTTCTACGAGTTTCTAGAAAAATTGACTTCTCTGACCTTCAAGGGGCTTCTAGATAACTCATGAGGGTTCTCTAACTTAATTAAGCCATATCTCCCTAATCGCGAGGATCCATGTGGCATACCACATATCATCGGAAACAAAACGATATGTACTATCTATATACAATAGTCACACTTTCAAATTCACTGATCTCCATTACATTATTCCTCAACCAAACTTGATTTCCTTAACCACAATGCTAGAATTACTAAACCAATTAACCATTTGGACTTCGCTAAGAATCTTCCCATGAGGTATTTCACCATAAGGGGACCACTTAAATAAGAAATTTATCTAAGAGAATCTTCCCATTAGGGATTGCAGCATAAAGGGACCACTTTGATAACTTTATCCAAGAGCATCTTCCTGTCAGGACTTGCACCATAAGAGGACCACTTTGAGAACTTTATCCAAGAGCATCTTCTCGTGAGGGCTTGCACCATATGGGGACCACTTTAGAGTTCATCCATTTTGTACTTCCTATCAACCATGACATGCCATCAATGATACATATTACTTTGAAATGAACCTTGACATCAATGGCAACGCATCACTATGACACCACTTGACATCAATCCTTCGACATCAGTGACAACATAGTCCAACATCTATCATTGTTGATGACTCCTAATTACTCATAGATGCTAAGTTCTCCTCAAAATTCACATCTCTACTCACAAATGTATTCCTCTATCCTCGAATGAAGATTCTGTAAGCCTTTGAGGTCTCACTATACCCAAAAAATATAGCCTTATATCATGAAGGCTCCAACATCGTCCTCTTCTCTACTGGCACATGAATGTAAATTAGACAACCAAATATCCTCAAATGCCTTATCTTTGGCTTCACCCTTGAGAATTCCTCCTCCAGAGTCTTGTCCCCCAATATCCTGTGAGGACTCATGTTCTGGACATACACCGCTATATTACATGCCTCTTCCCCCCAAAACATGGTCAACTATTAATGATGTATCATAGCCTTGGAAGAATCAATGATGGACCAATTCTTTCTCTCCACAACCCAATTTTGTTGAGGGTTGTATCAGACTGTCAGATCTCTTTTGATCCCTAACTCCTTGCATAAATCCTTGCAGTCATTTGAGGTGTACTCTCCTCCATTATCTAACCTCAAGACCTTAATATTCATCCCTGTCTAGTTCTCTACCTAAGCCTTGAACTCTCTGAACTGACTGAAGACCTCATCCTTGGTATTCATAAATAATATCCATGTTTTCATGGAAAAATCATGAATAAGCGTCACATAGTATGATGATCCATGTAATGATGCTACTGATATCGACCCACTCAGATATGAATGGATAAGTTCCAAGATCCCCTTTGACCTACTCTTGCTTCTTGGAAAAACAACCTTGGCATTATTTCCAAGTGTACACCCTCTGCACACTCCCTAATGCTCAATACTGAACTCTAGAAGACCTGTAACAATCTCCCTTAGAATCAGAAATGCCCTGCAGTGTAGGTGTCCCAACCTCTTGTGCCACAAATCATATAGGTTGTCACTTTTGTATATCAAATCCTAAACAATCTTATCCTACAAATTGTATAAGGATCCCTCTCTAACCCCAACAACCACTTCATTGTCTGGGATATATCTCTTTGGATGTATGAGTACCTTCCCTCTTAGAAACGTGATGACAAAACCCCTTTTCCCCATAGCGAAGAATGAAATATTTTTTTTCTTCAAACCCGATACGTAAATCACATCATGGGAATCTAACGAACCTCCTAACTCAAGCTAGAATGTAACGATCCCCTCTCCCTTCATTGCATACCTGGAATCATCACCAATGTAGTGTCTCCAAGGCCGAGCCCCATTGCAAATCATGATATATGAAATCAATTGTAAACATGTTCTATAGGCTGGTGAGCCAAGTTTTGTATAAGATGGTAGGCTTATGTGTTTGTTAGGCCAGGGAGCCTAAGTGTTGAAGGCCAGGAGCCTGCTGATGTACTTGTATGTATGCAGATCGATTAATAAAATATAAACATCGCCAGGTGCAGAGCGACCACGATGAATGAGTGAAGGGGGACTGAGCGTCCACAGAGTGGGCAAGGGATTAGGGGCTGGAAGGTGGGAAAAATGGGTTAAGTGTTGAGCCTAGGGGCTTAAGCCTGGGAATAATATTAAAATATTATTTCCCAAAAGACATGTGTATTTTATTTTTATCCTAAGTTCCTGTCAAGGGGGAAAACGTGCAAAAAGGGATGCATGATGTGGGAACACATGCAGTTTCCAGGGGGACAAGTGTCAACCCTGGTGCATGCAAATATAATAGCCGAGATGACCTGTTGGAGGGGGATCTTCTCCATTCTACCCGATCGTCTGAGGGTGAAATAGTCCGACCTCTGCAAGATTACCCTCGTACCATTCCGAAATAAAAACCCGTGAAAATGATCCCGTGATTGTGGAACCCGTTAGGGAAGCGCATGTTCGTTTTTCCCAATTGGCTGTTGCGGCCACGCAGTGCTGGACCTCGCGTAGCATACTGACCAGAGTAAGCTTGTGCTGAGCTTGTCTATGACCTCTCTTCTGGTGAGGGAGGTGACTGTGGTTGGAAGAAGCAGGTTGTCAGGCTTGTGAGCAACTCTTTCCAGGTGAAAGAGTTTGCTGAGAAGCAGTTTCTCCAGAGAGTGTCCAACACCAGCTTCAAACTCTGAGACTTCCTGATCCGGCCTATTGCCAAGACCCAGAGAGGAGGTTAGCACTGATGGACTGTGCGTGTGAAGGTGTATACTCTCGGGCAGAACAGGCATGTGGGGAATGAGAGTCTGGTAGTAGTGGGCTTAAGATGGCATCTTTGGGAAGAATCCTTCCAGATATTTTTGTGTTGTTCTCCCTATAACCTCAGTCTAGCCTAGGATTCCTTGCCTTGGGGTGGAGCTCGGTCCCAGCTCGGGGGTGATCCACTATTGAGATGATGAGTAGTGTGGTCTAAGGTTGGGAGGTTCGTGGAAGGCCTGCACTTGGTTCGTGGATTTCACCATTGTGACAAGATAAGTATCTAGCTATGTTCTTATCACATTTTGCATGACTGTGCTACATAAATTATCATGATTTCCGCTGTGTATATGAATTATTGTTAAATGCTATGGATATTTAATCCTAGTAGTAAAATTATGTGTTTTTACTATGAGTTAAATTTATTTCATTACTCGAATGCATGTGACTATATAAGGTATGTATGAATTATGTAGAATTGCGTGTACAGAATGTTACCTAGTGAGTTTTAAGCTCTGGGTAGGCAAAAAGGTACACTACAAATTGGTATCAGAGCTAAGGTTTCGACGCTGAGCCTACATGGGCCAGTGGAGTGGTCGTTGGATCGAGAATGTGAAGGGAATTGGGCCTGGAATGGCCAATTTCGGACCTTGGTTTGTTCCAGTGTGTCAAGTAGTTGCTTGACCGCGCTTACGAGCTCAGTAGGTTTAGCGGTACAGTGAAACTGCAGCCGGTGTGGTCTACGGCCACGGGGAGACAGGTCTCTACACCAATGGTGTTAGAACCTTAGGATCTTTTCGGGAGGGAAGGCGAGCCCTCGTGACCATCGGATCTGGAAAAATGTGCGTAAGGTTTAAAATTCCTTTCTGAAATACATAGGAATGTGGAAATCGCGATTGCGAAATTCCGAATTGGTTAGAACCCGTATGATCCATCAGATCTTGACTGGAAAACCCGACAGCCATTGGACCTGTTGGGAGGTGTCTAAAGGTTCAAACCTCAGTGATTAAAGGCGAAAGCCTGAAATAGATCTAGACCGTCTGAAAGACGGAGGACACGTGTCGTGAGATTTTCCATTTCGGGAAATCAAGAATCGCGATATCAGGAGTCCTGGTAACAAGGGATCGAGACTTTCCATGATGGAAACCCCGGAACAGTCATGGACCATCCAATTTGAGATGGCCACGTGTTGTGAGACTACCCGTTTCAAGGATCGGGGATTTGGAAGTTCCGATGACAAGAACTCGGACTTTCGTCATGATAAATCCTGACCATACTGTCGAGACATCAACATGTGCCTAAGTTCTGATGAATGGAAGAGATTCCTTCGGGAAATATCAGGGTCTGTAAAGACCGTTCGATGTGAGAAAGATCTGACCGTTGGATTTACGTGGGGAATTTGATATCGGGGATTGGGTGTTGGAAATCCCGACATCACTACAACAAGAGTCGCAAAATCGCGAAACGCGATATCCCGACGGCCAAAAGAACCGTGTGGGGGCCACAGGATCTGAGGGGTGGACAGGTGGCATGCTGTTTCGGGTTTTCACGGCGATAAGTCCAAAAAATTTATGCATTTTGGAGTCGCGAACCGCAAACCCCGATAAGTGGGAGCCAACTGTCAGCCAGTCGAGATTCGGAGAATCGGGAATCACGGGGACAAGAAGTCCATGCATTGTGGAACTCCGAACACCAAAACCCCGATGAGAGATTTGAATATGGTCACAAGGTAGAGGTCACGTAGACCAGGAGCTATGCCAGGACGGCTAACGTGTGAAGGAAGCGTCGAGATTCGGAGAATCGCGAACCTTGAGGACATGTGCATTTGGACATTGGGAGGTCCGAAACTCTGATAGGAGGTATGACTGTGGTCATATAAGGAGAGGTCATGTGAAACATGTGTCTAGCCTGGAGAGAGTTAAACGGGATTGCTCCAGTACCGAAACTCCGAAATACCAAAAACTGAAGTTTAGAACACCCGAAAAATATAGAGCTGAATAGAGCTCAGAAAATTCGTGAAACTGAAACACCTTCTCAAACTCGATTGTCACAAAAGATGAGGAATTGTCAAGAAAATGAAGGCTTGACAAATTTGAGTCGTCTGCGCATTATATTGCATAAGACTGACGAGTTCCAGAACTATTTGGAAATTGCCTCAAACGCAAAGAAATGGGAGAGATACATAATACTTCCAGTTCAAGAAACTTATTTAAAACGAAATGTCTTTTATTTTGTTTGAACTGGCTTATAAATATTGTGGATTGTTTGTGAAGGTTTAATGGACTGAAAAACTTCGAATTGAATTACACAGTGCATGTGCAGAGTTCAACAAAGGTCAAGATTCCAGTTAACCAACGTTGAGTATGGAGTGGGGAAAAGTGCAGATTAACCCTGAAATAGAAGACGAACAGGAAGGAAAGGATGTTAACCTGGGAGTTGAAGGATTGAACTCCAATTGGCATGGAAAAGAAAAGGATAAGGAAGAACACATAATGAAAATCCTTGAAGGATTGCAAAGAGAGGCCAAGGCTCGCCGAGATGATAGCCGAAAGATCATGAAAGTCAGGGACCGACAGGGCGCATTAAACTTAAAATTTTTTAAGAGTCTGGAAAGAATAGAGAACAAACTCGAGAAAGGAAGAGACTCAACTACGATGGGGAGTCGTAGAACCCATGGGAGAAGAAGTAGGTCGAGGAGTGGTAGCCGACATATTAGTCGCTCCCAAAGACATTCTGACAGTAAGGCACATAGTGGTTCAAGCCCATCCCCTACAAGAAAACATCGAAAATCTAGAAAGGAGGAATTGAAAGGAGAGATGAACAAAATTAAGCCTCCAACATTTGATGGAGAACATAAGAAGGAGGAAGATGTCGAGACCTGGTTGCTTGGCATGAAGAAATACTTTCAATTGCAGAATTATTCTGCCCATGCAGAAGGAAGAATTGCAATGTACCAACTGAAAGGAAAAGCATCCATGTGGTGGGATCAATTTGTGTAGGTGCAGCACATCAGAGAGAAAGAGGTCACTTGGAAGGAATTCAAGAGGTATTTCGAAAAGAAATACCTAACTAAAAGATACTATGACAGAAAGATGAAGGAGTTCTTCGAACTCAAGTTGGGCAGTATGACCATCGATGAGTATGAACGAAGTTTTCTGGAACTACTGAAGTATGTTCCATTCATCAAAGACGAGGCTATTAAAATTCAGAGGTATCTGAGTGGACTGCCACCTTCCTTTGGTGATAAGATTCAATACGATGATCCTAAGACCATGGAAGAAACCATAATAAGGGAGAAATGCCTATACGAACAACAAAGAGAAAAGCCTACCTTTCGGAAGGCTTGGGATGACCAGAAGAGGGTTAAGAAAGAACAGAGGCAGAAGGGAGACAAGCCTTCCTTTTTTAGAAATAGTCTTCAGGGACAACCATCATTTAGAGAGTCGAGAATGACTAAAGAGAGACCACAAATACAAATACAGGCGCCCATTCAGTGTTGGGCCTGTCAAGGAAACCACAAGTACAGAGATTGTCCCCATAAAAATGGTAAGGCGAGAACTGTACATACTGTTCAGCAAGCTGAAACAGTGGAGGATATGGGCAACATAATGCCGAGGATCTACGCAGCCCTGGACAATAAGCAAGCATAATTTCAATCACACATGATTGAAGTAGAAGGTATGATCAACAACCGACCACTTGTTATTTTGATTGATTCAGGGGCTAGCCATAGTTATGTACATCCTAGAGTGGTGGAAAGTTTGCATCTAACAAAGAGCAAACATGAGAAGTCTTGGTTAGTGCAGTTAGCCACAGGGACTAAGAGGAAGGTCACTGAATTGGTTAAGTCATGTTCGGTGGACATGAAAGGAATGAGCACTAAGGCTGAATTGAACATTCTGCCTTTAGGCTCATATGATTGCTTAATTGGGATGGACTGGTTGGACCAACACCATGCCCTTATAGATTGTCGTAACAAGAGGTTCACATGTCTGGACGAGGAGGGAAATCAGGTAACAATCCAAGGAATTCCCAGAGTCGTGGTTGTTAGAGAAATCTCGGCCATGTAGCTGAAGAAATGTTACCGGAAAGGCTGTCAATTATTTGCAGCCCAGGTGGAAGAAGTATTCCAAGATGTGGTCTCGAATTTGGAAAACCACAAGGTACTCGAAGAATTCAGGGATGTATTTCAGGAGGTACCTGGACTACCTCCGGGGAGGGACATCGATTTCTCTATAAATTTGATGCCTGGAACAACTCCAGTTTCAAAATCTCCTTATAGAATGAGTGCACCAGAGCTGAAAGAGTTGCAATTGCAGCTCAAAGAGCTACTAAAGAAAGGTTACATTCATCCCAGCGTGTCACCGTGGGGAGCCCCAGTCCTATTCGTGAAGAAGAAAGATGGGACGTTGAGGCTGTGAATTGACTTTCAGCAGTTGAATAAGGTCACTGTCAAGAACAAGTATCCTCTGCCAAGGATTGATGATCTTTTTGATCATTTGAAGGATGTGAAAATATTTTTGAAAATAGATCTCCGATCCGGATATCACCAAGTGAGAATAAGGGATGAGGACATCAGTAAGACCGCCTTCATAATAAGGTACGGTCATTATGAGTTTACAATGGTGCCGTTTGGATTGTCCAGTGCGCCTGCTGTCTTTATGTGCTTAATGAATGGAGTGTTCAGAAATTATCTGGACAAGTTTGTCATAGCCTTCTTGGACGATATCTTGGTGTATTCCAAGACAGAAGAAGAACACGAACAACACCTTAGAATGGTGCTACAGGTGTTGAGAGAACACAAACTATACGCAAAATTGAGCAAGTGCTCATTTTACCAAAGGCAGATCCATTACTTGGGACATATTATATCTAAAGAAGGGATCACTGTGGATACTGAAAAGGTACAGGCCATTCGAGAATGGCCAGCGCCAAGGAATCTGACAGAAGTTAGATCTTTTATGGGTCTGGCAGGCTACTATAGGAGGTTTATAGCCGGATTCTCAAAGATAGCCCATTCTATCACTTCCTTGCAAAGAAAGGGGAAGAAGTTCCAGTGGACTGATGAATGTGAGAGCAGCTTCCAGCGACTGAAGCAACTACTCACTAGTGCTCCAATCCTGAGGATTGCAGATCCAAACAAGGATTATGTAGTGTGCACAGATGCGTGTAAGGAAGGGCTGGGAGGAGTTCTTAGCCAAGAAGGATTTGTAGTTTGTTATGAATCCCAGAAGTTGAAGGAACATGAGAAGAATTACGCCACCCATGATTTGGAGCTGGCGGCAATCGTCCACGCCTTGAGGAAATGGAGACATTACCTCATGGGCAAGAGATTCGAATTAAGAATAGACCACAACGGTCTGAAATATTTATTTGATCAACCAACCTTAAATGCTGGGCAAATTAGATGGCTGGAATTTCTGTGCGAATATGACTTTGACATCAAGCATATCAAAGGGAAAGAAAATAAGGTGGCTGATGCACTCAGCAGAAAAGTGCACGAATTACATGCTACATCCATTGGCATGTACATAACTGAGATTAAAGACAGGATTCTTGAAGCTGCAAATGTTGATTTGCAGTACAAAAGACTTGTAGCAAAGCTACAACAGCATGGGAAACCACAAACCAAGGAAAGTTACACCTTGGGAACTGATGGTTTACTTCTGCATAAGA
>ML793234.1:179285-191610 GCA_009831015.1 Picea engelmannii
AAGAAATATGTACCTGATGCTAATCATGTTATCGATTGGACTGTGATTCAGGTGGAACCAGAAGGTGTCCTGCAAGTGCATCCTGTGCGCATATTGGACAGGAAAAGAAAACAGCTCCGGAATCGAGCTATAGGGATTGTAAAATTCCAGTGGACCTGGTATGGGCCTGAAGATGCTACATGGGAGCATGAAGAAGTAATGCGGGCAGAGTACCCGCATCTTTTTGAAAATTTTGAAAGACTTGCAGAGACAGTGTAAGTTGCACTGAGGACGTGCAAAAATAAGGGGAGGGGAATTGTAGTGTCCCCAAGGTCGAGCCCCGTTGAAAATCATGATATATGAAATGAATTGTAAACATGTTCTATAGGTTGGTGAGCCAAGTTTTGTATAAGCTGGTAGGCTTATGTGTTTGTTAGGCCAGGGAGCCTAAGTGTTGAAGGCCAGGAGCCTGCTGATGTACTTGTATGTATGCAAATCGATTAATAAAATATAAACACCGCCAGGTGCAGACCGACCACGATGAATGAGTGAAGGGGGACTGAGCGTCCACAGAGTGGGCAAGGGATTAGGGGATGGAAGGTGGGAAAAAGGGGCTAAGAGTTGAGCCTAGGGGCTTAAGCTTGGGAATAATATTAAAATATTGTTTCCCAAAAGACATGTGTATTTTATTTTTATCATAAGTTCCTCTCAAGGGGGAAAACGTGCAAAAAGGGATGCATGATGTGGGAACGCATGTTGTTTCCAGGGGGACAAGTGTCAACCCTGGTGCATACAAATATAATAGCTGAGATGAATCGTGGGAGGGGGATCTTCTCCATTCTACCCAACCGTCTGAGGGTGAACCAGTCTGACCTCTGCAAGATTACCCTCGTACCATTCCGAAATAAAAACCCGTGAAAACGATCTCGTGATTGTGGAACCCGTTGGGGAAGTGCGTGTTCGTTTTTCCCAATTGGCTGTTGCGGCCACACAGTGCTGGACCTTGCGTAGCATACTGAACAGAGTAAGCTTGTGCTAATATTGTGTATGACCTCTCTTCTTGTGAGGGAGGTGACTGTGGTTGGAAGAAGCAGGTTGTCAGGCCTGTGAGCAACTCTTTCCAGGTGAAAGAGTTTGCTAGGAAGTAGTTTCTCCAAAGAGTGTCCAACACCGGCTTCAGACTCTAAGACTTCCTGATCCAGCCTGTTGCCGAGACCCATAGACGAGGTTAGCACCGATGGACTGTGTGTGTGAAGGTGTATACTCTTGGGCGGAACAGGCATGTGGGGAATGAGAGTCTGGTAGTAGTGGGCGTAAGATGGCATCTTTGGGAAGAATCCTTCCAGATATTTCTGTGTTGTTCTCCCTGTAACCTCAGCCTAGCCTAGGATTCCTTGCCTTGGGGTGGAGCTCATTCCCATCCTGGGGGTGATCCACTGTTGAGATGATGAGCAGTGTGGTCTAAGGCTGGGAGGTTCGTGGAAGGCCTACACTTGGTTGGTGGATTTCACCACTGTGACAAGATAAGTATCTAGCTATGTTCTTATCACATTTTGCATGACTGTGCTACATAAATTATCATGATTTCCACTGTGTATATGAATTACTGTTAAATGCTATGGATATGTAATCGTAGTAGTAAAATTATGTGTTTTTACTCTAAGTTAAATGTATTTCATTACTCGAATGCATGTGACTATATAAGGTATGTACAAATTATGTAGAATTGCGTGTACATAATGTTACCTAGTGAGTTTTAAGCTCTGGGTAGGAAAAAAGGTACACTACAACCTAGCTCAACATGAACCTTTGATTCCTTCTCCTTAATACTACTTAATAGCTCCCATGCCTCTATCATATGAAGAGATGAACCACTATCCAAGAACCAAGAACTCCCTGTTGTTGTGCTAGTATAAAGGAATTAAATGATAGAGTAATCTTTTGCAAACTTTGCGGTGAACTCATCAACCTGTGTTTCTATTGATGCTGATGTATGTGTCTTTTCATTACCCTTATTCTTCTTCTCCATACACTGAGATGCATAATTCCCATTCTTATGACATGATAATCACTTGATTTTACTCAAGTCCTTATTCTTCCATGGTTGTGATGATCCTCCATCACTTTTACCCTTCTTAATAGAACTCTTTCCTTTTCCCTTCCTTGTATTACTAACAAGGTCTAAGTTTTCTTCACTACCTCCCTACATTTTTTTTTTTAGACTCTTCCTAAGTCTCTTCCTAGATACAATCATCCCAAAGACTCTGCCAATATGGGATATTCTCCTAAATATAAATTCCTTTGAAAAATGGTTTCCATGAATTGGGAAGAACATTCAATGCCACATTCGTGAGCTCTGCATCCCCTTTTTTCTCCCCTATAGCTACAAGTTTAGCTACAAGTTAATTCAACTCTCTCTCAAGCAAGGGATCTCATGGTTCTAAAAGTGTATGGTTTGAGATCTAGCTTGGAAATTGCACTTGTATAGTTTTTAGAGCCATTTTTAGGAATAATTCCAAATAAAGAGTTTTAGATTTACTCTTAGGAATAATTCCACATAAAGTTATTTTAAAGGTAAATTAGTCTAGAAAAAGTGATCCATAATTCTATAACTAATGATAATGGCTCATCTCTACTCAAACAATTTGGAGGACCAATTTTGAGTGTAATAGTGTGCCCCCTAATGTGTAAGGGTTGATGAGAGGATGAAGGGAGAAATACATTATACAAGCCATAATATTAATAGGGAGAAGTAAGGAGGAATCCCATAGACCAAATATCAAGAGAGTACCTACAAACATAGACCAAAGTATTAGATATATATTCTCCTTACGACAAGAATACTCATTCTAAGGTGAAAAAAAGCATGGCCTCCAACCAAGTACTTTGTGGATCCAAGGAGTATATATAATGCAAAATCATGTCCATTGAATAATACATTGTGGATCCTTTTCAAATAGGCATCGTACACATGATCAAATACACAATGGATCTACAACTCAATACATATAAAGAGAGGAATTGGATCACAGTTTCAATAAACCACAGTCCCTCGTAACCAATGCATAAGATGTGACTAGTATTGCAAAATAAACTTAGGTGAGGGAAACATATATAGATGCCAATAGAACCCAAGATTTTCATCCAAGCCACCCTATGTGTGATTCTACACCATGTTAATAAATGCACTAAACTTGAACATTGGGGAAACCATATGGCCATCGATCATTGAGGTATATCATTTTCATATGTGAGGTGACCCAACAATAATGATAATGGGTAACAAGGTAGAAAATTACATTCTATCCAATGTGCATAAATGTGTCCAGGTCAAACATTGGTAGAATCAACTGAGCATGAGTAATTAACGTATACCCATTGTTAATTATAAGCAAACTTTCCATTTATGATTACAAGCCCCAATGTACTATAAAAGAATCTAAGTCTACCTTCTGGATAATGAATAGATGTCAATAGGAGAAGAATTTCCAATGATAACGAAATGAGGAATCCTTCGAGACTAGAATGAGGAAATATGCATAGTTAATGATGATGAGCTGAGAATAGCTTGAACGAAGGAGTGGTCGACAAGAAAGGTCATAATATTTGAGGAATGATTGACTTTGGATAAAAATTCCTTTGAACATTAGCAAAACACAAGAATGACCTAGGAAACAATGGATACAAAATGAAACCAATGGTGTAAACCATCACTCTAGGAGGAAATGAAGTTTCTCGATAATGATTGAAAGAATAACCAATTGGAGTAAAAATTGAAAATCATGGTACAACTCCTGAGGAAATATTGAAACCTAATCGTAAATAAAATGACTCAAATAAGGTGCGTGATCAAGGGTTATGTCAACTGACTTATGCCACAAAATTAAATGATACAAATCAAGAAGGATTTTTTTGGGGGAACGTCTTAAAATTGATGTTCAAAGTTTTGTGTTTGAATGTGTGGTCTACCAACAAAATAAGGGAGATACAATCAATACACTAAATCTCCTACAACCATTATCTATACCAAGTCAACAATGCGAAGAAGTTTCAATGGATTTAATTACAAATTTACCTAAATCTGAAGGAAATATTGTCATCGTAGTAGTAGTGGATCAAATGATGAAGCATGCTCATTTTTTCTCTCTTTCACATCATTTTAAAGTAAGTACAATAGATGCAACATTCATGGAAGCATTTCAAAATCTACATGGAGTCACAAAGATGATTATAAGTGACAGAGATCCAATTTTCATTGAAAAATTTTGGATTGAATAATTTTCTTATTTGGGTACTCAATTGGGTCATGACTCATATTACCATCCTCAATATGATGGATAGACTGAGATTATGAATAAATTTCTAGAAGGATATCTTCATTTCTTTGCATATGATAAACAAGCACAATGGGTCGAGTGGTTGCCCTTGGAAAAATGTTGGTACAACACATCCTTCCATACTAGATAAAAAAATGTCCCCATCCTCCATCCATCACATCACCCTTGATTGGGACTACAAAAGTTCAAGCAGTGGATAACCACATAGGGCACCAACAAGAGGTTCTCAAATTATTGAAGTACAACTTGGTTATGGCACAAAATAGGATGAAACAACAAACAAAACAACATTAGAGTGAAAGATAATTTGAAGTGGGGGATTGGGTATTTCTGAGCCTACATCCATATAAACAAATGTTCCTCAGGTGATAAAAGGACCATAAATTAGAACCCAAATATTATTGCTCCTATTTAAGGTTTTGCAAAGGATTATAAGTATGGATTAAAAATTTGAGTCTCCATCTTCACATGTACATCTAATCTTCCATGTTTTTTTATTAAAGGAGGTAATTGACAATAAGATCTGAGTCCAAACTATTTTACCGAAGATTAATGAAGAAGGGAAATTCATACTAGAACCATAAACAATACTTGAAACAATGATTAATAAGCTGAGAAATCGAGCAATTACAGAGTGCTCTATTTATTTGAAATGATGTTTTTGCAAACAATTCAAAATAGACATGATAGAATACTTATAAAAAATACTAATAATTATTTTTTTTAAGAGAGATGATGAATTTTTTTTTATACATTTCACCACATATAAAACATAATATTATTGGAAAACATAGGTAAAACAACCATAACATGGAATTAAAAATTTTGATTCCATGATAATAAAAGATCCATCCTAACTCTGGATCTATCATGCTCCATGAGGCATCAAATCCTTCATAGATTTGGAGTTAATATGGATCTACATTGGTTATTTATATATGTTTTTGTGTGAACTTCCAAAATGAATTGCACATCTACCACATAGGCAAAGACAGCATTCAAATGTTTTAACTATAAAGATTTTTTTACTTTCAATTGTTTTTTTATATATAAAGTTGATATTAACATATTTTACTTGTTACTAATATTTTTTTAGATTACATGTGTTAACCCCATATTAAACATTGAAGGAATTGCACATCTCAATAATACGAATATAAGTAGAATACGATTTTTTTTAATTTCAATTTCTCTTTCTCTATATAAAGTTGATATAAAATTATTTTACTTAAGATGGTTATTAATTTTCTTTTCTAAATACCACTTGTCAACCTGGGAAGGAATTACAAATTTTTATACTCCTATGTAGAAAGTATCTAGACTTTTGGCACAATATTGATTTTTTTTCTAACTTTCAATTACTTTATATATGATGATGATGATGATGATTAACGTCTATTGAGTCCAAAATTGGTCTATG
The DNA here is from genome assembly GCA_009831015.1 of Picea engelmannii. Classification (NCBI taxonomy): domain Eukaryota; kingdom Viridiplantae; phylum Streptophyta; class Pinopsida; order Pinales; family Pinaceae; genus Picea; species Picea engelmannii. The sequence goes on from ML793234.1 coordinate 185,022, forward strand.
GAACCTTAAGAAAAGTAAGAGATTACTTGAATTTATTTAAAATGTTATTTCCATGCTTGAAAAGTATTAAGAGAAACATTCCAAGATCACTAATGTTTTGATCACTTAGAAGGTTAGGAAGATTAGTATAAGATATTAAGATAGGTGGACATTGAAATATATTATCTATGGCCCACATAGAAATTATTTGTTTCTTATTAATATTTTTAAAATGTCACATGTCAACTCCATATAATGTATTGAAGGAATTACACATCTCTTTCTCTAAGTAGAAAGCACCTTTCAACAAAATAAGAATTCATTTACCTTCAACTACACTCTCTCTCTTTCTCCCTCCCAATCATATATAGACTTGATATAGAATTATTATTCTCGCTCTCTCTATATAGTTGATATATCATTATTTTATTTAAATGGGGAATTAAAAAAAAACTTAATAAGAGACTTCTTTGGTAAGTCAAGTTTTTATTTTAAATTTCCAGCCTATTTAGAACTTTGTCAATTTTCTGAACATCTAGGTTGGTTTAAAATGGGGTAAAACCCTTAGAATAAGATTCTGAAATGCATGAAACTTTGATCCATATAAAATTCAAAGTACCAACCAGATTCAAACCCATTTATTTTACTGAAAAGTAATTATGTTTTATCCCTAGTTAGCCTACTCCAATAATAACTACTAAAGAAATGCTTTGCTGCAGACTGGACAGGTGCCCGCCAATCTCATCCATGGCGAAATGCAAATTTGGTGGTATATGTGACCGCAATGGAGTCGACCCGCCTCCTCTCCTAATACAAAATCTTCACTGCAAATTGGGCAGGATGAAGTAATGCTATTGTTATCACTAATATGGTCGCCTAAAATAGGAACGAGCGTGATCTCGCAGGCCATTAATGGCTGGGCAGCCATAGGTTCCGGTGCCGGATATATGTCTCTTGGGCATACTGGACAAACTGGTTCGATTTGCACCGGACTATATAAAAATATATTTTATATCATTATATAAAAATCATTATATAAAAATAAGTAGTTAAATCATTATATAAAAATATATTTTATATCATAAATAAAACGATTTTATATACTAAATAAAGGTGTCTATATATCAAAGATGGATGGTGAGGTAAAGTTTTATGTATACATATACACACATTCACCTTTTTATGGTGTATGTATACATCCACAGATGGTCTTCCCTACACACACACTTGGGGTGAAGATGTGTGTGTGTATAGGTCCATGCACCCCCAATACACACCCTCCCAAGGAATCACACAAACATCCCTTCATTCCCTACCACCAATCCTAGGGTGTGTATACACACACCATCACCATTGGGACTCAACACCATTCCATGTGCACAAGTACATAGACACTCACAACTTCTACCTCTACATACAAGTGCGTACATGTGCACATGTGCATACACACATACACAAATCCATCCTTTGGGGGGTTGGTGATGGGGGTTAAAGACCATAGGTATGTGGATTTGTGTAGGGAGCAGGGGTGATTTTAAGAATCCTCCCTAAATTTCTATGTATAATAAATGGGCAAATCCCCATGATACATAGGAAAAATTGAAGGCTATTTTATCAATAATATAAAATGTATATATAATTTTTTGGCGAATCTTTTAGTCAATTATATAATCTTGTAAGATATTCACGAATCTTTCATTGAATTATAAAATCTTGTAAAATATTGGTGAATCTTTCACTAAATTATAAAACCTGGTAAAGTCTTAGGGGATCCTAACTTAATGAGAATTTAGTTCTATTTTCTTTTTACATACATATCTATGTGATGCACCACCCACTCACCTCCATGAACCCTAATTTTAAAACTAGCATCCCCATACCCACACAACCACAACTGTCCCCATACCCACAACCACAAACTTTGTCTGCTGTAAGAAACGTTGACACCTTCTGAACCTTCACAATTGGGCCTTAAAAGTTTACTTGGAAATATGTGTCACTTAGATTCAGTCATACTCTAGCAATCCTAAAACCAAACATAATCTAATCTGATCTACTCCTAACTTAACATACACAAATTCTAATATATAAATACTAAACTTAGATAACTCACTCTTAATGAAAAGTACCTAGATGGAAACAGACTTAGAGCAACAGATAGATGTGCTAATCCCTATTCAGGACATCAAATGTTTCACACATACCTAAATATGCTATAGCAGGCTAACAACTTTTTGTTGCACTCAAGATTAATTACAAAAAGCAGACTTCCTTGAAATTTAGACTACAATAATCAGGTGCCTACAAAGCATAGACCTAGAAGAACACCAACTCTTTTACATAAATGCAAGGATCACAAAAACACATGCACTTGTTCTTACACACACATTCATGTTTCAAACAGTTAACTTACAAGCAAGTGAAAAGGTCAAATCTATTCACATTTGCACCTCTAACAATAAATACTCACTCAGAGGAGGAAAAAATCAGGTCAGAGTGGATTGCAAAAACCAAATTCAACAACCCAGCAAATGAAAATAAATTTTGATGCCATTTTGGATTGAGTTAAACCCAACATTTTCAACATAATTGAAACTTAGTAGTGTTAAAAAATATGACACCTTCCTATGTGCCTTCACCCAACATTTTCAACAAAATTGAAACTCAACAGTGTTAAAAAATATGACACCTTCCTCTGTTCCTTCACACTTGAGCCTTGGGACTTCCCCAGGTGTATCATATTGTCATCTTCTTCTTCCGTTCTCTGTTTCACTTAATGTATGTGTCTCTTAGATTCAATCATACTTGACACCTTCCTTTGTGCCTTCACCCAACATTTTCAATAGAATTGAAACTCAACTGTGTTAAAAAATATGACACCTTTCTCTATGCCTTCACACTTGAGCCTTGGGACTTCCCCCTGTATCATATTGTCATCTTCTTATTCCGTGCTCTGTTTCACTTAATGTATGTGTCTCTTAGATTCAATCATACTTGGCTAATCATAATGACAAACAATAACTCAATCTAATCCACACCTAAACTAAGATATATAAGCCCTAATACACAAATTCTATCCTTTTAGATATCCCACTCTTAGTACAGGTTTTTCCTAGTTGGCACTTGCATATAGTCTAGAGTCTACACTATACCATAGGTATTTGCAATAACAGGAAAAATATTCTCCAACTCTCTAAAGGCCACATTGCTCCCTAACTTGGGATGTTTTGCAAAATTTGATAAAGGGAAACCCAAAATCCACTTCTATCATAGAATAGATGAATATATCCTTTACAGATACGAGTAAAATAAACATGTTTTGCAAATCATAGTACACACACAAGTTCAAAGAACACTGGTTATAATGTAAATGACAAAGATTTAGAGCTTAACACTATTTCTAATATAAATGAAAAAGATTTAGAGCTTAATAGTGCAAATTATGAAGTATTTGCTTGATTTCTAACTTAAAACCACTAATTCCACAGACTAAGCCTTGGTAGTGAGTAGTAGAGAAGTAGTCTCATTCTATAACTCAATCCATGCAAATATCCACCTATGCTCTGGAAAAAAGGCATTGTAAAAGGATTTCACTGTTCAACAGGGGCATTTTTAGAAACATATATAAAGGAGCATGGTTAGCACCAGTCGAAAGCAGATCATAAAATTGCATCATGAAAATGAGCTTAATGAGAAGTCTACCAACCCATGCTCAATGTTCCTATTAGTCATTTATTCTAGATAGTAAAATTTTCTCACATTCACATTCCTTCAATTTTTTTCCTTTTCTAAGCATATGCTTATGTCTATTATGCTTTGTATTTGCCACAGGTAGATGATATGTGATCCCTTTTCACATTTAAACATCTAATCATGCAAATATATTTGCAAATTCTCATTAAGGTAGTCTGTGACTATATACAGGGCTTTGTTAATGCAAAATGGGCTGGAGATCTAAACCATAGAAATCTACAAGTGGTTATGTTTTTATGTGTTTATGTGAACTTATGTGTTCATGTGTTTGTCATGAATGAGCTTTTATGTGTTTGTCTTACTTGTTTCGCTTGTAGATTGATTTCTGAAGTGCATTTTGTTGGGAATATCTTGCTATATCACATGCATTTGGGTTTATCCTCTTCAATATTGGCTTCTAATTGCACCTAGGTTAGAACATTTTGTTGGGCATATCATGCTATGTCCCATGCATGTGGGTTTAGTTTCTTCATTATTGGCTTATGGGTGCATTCAGGTGTAATGCACAACTTAGTGTAGTTCACTGACTCAAAAAAGGGGCGGGTTTACATCAAACTTTTAATTTTTTTACTTGCAGTGATGGATTCACTTAAAACCTTAGAAATTGTTTACTTGCAGTGACTATCTCAAACTTCAAGTCCAGTGTTATTATTTGATGGATTTCTTATTTTGGGTTCAGGTTTTGGGAGGAATCCTTTGTATGTAAGATATGGACAGAAGGATTTAATGATAGCTTAAGGAATCACACCATAAATCTCAGATCTAAACATAACAAAAAAATTCAAAAGGTTGCACAACAAAAATGAACTAAATGCCTTGAAATACTCTGTTTTTAATAAGAAAATTACAGAATCAACACTCTATTGCATCCAAAAGCTACAATTTTGTTGCATACAAAAGATACAATACTATTGCATAAAAAAATTACATCTCTGTTAAACTGTAAACTGAACTGAGAACTCTGTTTCACATAACTGTTAAACTCTGAACATAACTTTGTTTCACATAAAAAAATTTACAAGACCCCCATAAAACTTGATAGCAACAAAGACTCTGTAATAAAATAGCCAGAAAACAAAAGTTTCGAACTCTACATAGCGATAAGAACAAAAAATACAGATTAAATAGCACCCAACCAAGCATTGAGGAGTAGCGTAGCAAAAAACGCAGCACGTAAACAATGCACACTTGGAAAATTTGTCTTTGTTGGGTTGTTATATTCTTTGCATTGAAAGTCGAAAGAATATCATAAAATTGCATCATGAAAATGAACTTAATGAGAAGTCTACCAACCCACGCTCAATGTTCCTATGAGTCATTTATTCTAGACAATAAAATTTTCTAAGTATATGCCTATGTCTATTATGTTTTTCATTTTCCACAGGTAGATGATATGCGATCCCTTTTCACATTTAAACATCTAATCATGCAAATATATTTACAAATTCTCATTAAGGCAGTCTCTGAGTATATACAGGGCTTTGTTAATGGAGAATGGGTTGAAGATATAAACTGTAGAAATCTACAAGTGGTTGTGTTTTTAACATATTTGGTGGAGCAATCAGTTGGATGAGTAAGAGGCAAGGTGTAGTTGCATTGTCAACTATAGAAACCGAGTACATGGCAACCACTCATGGAAGTTGACCAAGGAAGGAATTACAAATCTTCATACTCCATTGTAGAAAGTGTTTAGACTTTTGACACAAGAGTGATTTTTTTCTAACTTTTAATTACATTATATATGATGATGATGATTAACGTCTATTGAGACCAAAATTGGTATATTTAAAATGTTATTTCCATGCTTGAAAAGTATTAAGAGAAACATTCCAAGATCAGTAATTTTTTTATCACTTAGAAGGTTAGGAAGGTTAGTATCTGATATTAAGATAGGTGGACATTGAAATATATTATCTATGGCCCACATTTAATTATTTTTTTCTTATTAATATTTTTAAAATGCCACATGTCAACTCCATATAAAGTATGGAAGGAATTACATATCTCTTTCTGTAAGTAGAAAACACCTTTCAACAAAATAAGAATTCATCTACTTTCAATTACTCTCTCTCTTTCTCTCTCTAGAGAGTTGATATAGAATCATATATAAGTTGATATAGAATTATTTTAATACTCTAGCTCTATATATATAGTTGATATATAATTATTTTACTTAAATTGGATATAGAAGTATTTTATTTATGGTAGACATTAAGATTTTTTTTAAATGTCATGTGTCAACTCCATCTTAAACACAAAGAATTACACATCTCCCTCATAGTAAACTGTAAAAAACACCTTTCTACACAATAATATGTTACTAAACTAGTAAAATTTGATCAGTTTACTTTTCAAAATAAATACAAATATAAAGATAAAATGTTAAGGAATTGGAGTGAAGCATCCCAACCCTATGCTAGACACCTTAGGGTAAAGATTCTACTAAAAGATGATTTTTTCACGGGATATTTTTCACGGGATATTTGCTAGAAAGATTCTATCTAGGATATTTGCTCTAAATAGTGGAGAAATTGTTGGGTTCGGAGATTTGATTATTTCTGTAGAATCCAAGTGCCCTAAAAGTTTTTCAGCAAGCTGAATCTATTTCTGCATCCAAAAATAAATTTTGAACAATAAAAAATAATGATTCATGTAAATTTATATTTCCAGATTCCGAATAAAAAAGCCATTTCATAAACAACTAAACAACTCCCTAAAATGCTTTGCGGCAGACGGGACAGGTGCCCGCCAATCTCATCCATGGCGAAATGCAAATTTGGTGGTATATGTGACCGCAATGGAGTCGACCCGCCTCCTCTCCTAATACAAAATCTTCACAGCAAATTGGGCAGGATGA
>ML793234.1:198870-210331 GCA_009831015.1 Picea engelmannii
TTAATTATTTTCCTTTTGCAACAACTTAAATCATGATTAACTCCTAGTTACAATCACTTTGACTAGTAAACTTCTTCTAGGAGTTTCTAGAAAAATTGACTTCTTTGACCTTCTAGGGGATTCTAGATAACTCATGAGGGTTCTCTAACTTCATTAATCCATATCTCCCTAACTGCGAGGATCCATGTGACGTACCACATATCATCGGAAATGAAACGATGTGTACTATCCATATAGAATAGTCACACTTTCAAATTCACTGATCTCCATTACATTATTCCTCAACCAAACTTGATTTTCTTAACCACAATGCTAGGATTACTAAACCACTTAATCATTTGGACTTTTCTAAGCGTCTTCCCATGAGGTATTTCACCATAAGGGGACCACTTTGAGAAATTTATCAAAGAGCATCTTCTCATTAGGGCTTGCACCATAAAGGGGACCACTTTGATAACTTTATCCAAGGGAATCTTCCCATCAGGGTTTGCACCATAAGAGTGTTAGAATATGAAATTTTTTTCTCGTTTTACCATTGGCAATACCCTTGTCACCCAAACATAGGCCTAAGCCACCCTACAAGCACCTTGACCTTGACAGAGAAGAGAATCTGGGTATCAATCCAATAGCCAAGAGAGGCTAATGCACCAAGAAAGAAGTAACCAAGCTGATTAGATAGTCCCACCCAAAAGCTGGTGCAGTACCATCCCCAGGATTTGCGCACAAGACTGCAACTACACTGCACAGAACTGGCTCTTTGCAACTGATGAGAAGTGTATCAAATGAGAGACAAACACCCTGTATTTATAGTGGTTATGGCAGACTTACTGGGGCCGACTTCTCCTTCTAGGTACTAATTAATTCATATTAATTATATTTCTGCAGCTGACATCTTGTCTAGGGTTTCCTTCATTTCTTTGCTTCCTTCCGGAACATTCTAATCTTATCAAATGTCACAATAGAGGTTCATACCTCTTTAAGCTACCGTAATATCAACACTCCCTCCTAGCTAGGGAGGTATGGTCTTGAGCACAAACAGACCATTCAACTGGTAGTATCACGAGCACTGTCATTATTATCCAGCTGGATAATCTCCTATGAAAACTGGTACAATATCAATTGATAGAGAACAACTGTGTCTATCCATGGTAGTACACAACTACTCAAACTGTGACACATAGTCACAATCAGTGGAACATATCCACCATAGTGGTATATCTCTACTGTCTAGAGACATGCAGTCTCCATAACAATCATCTGATGACAACCTGCATAGAAAATATTGTTAAAAATAAATTGAACCATCTGGGCCAATATTTCACTCACATATGTGAGATCTGAAAGAATATCTGCCCTTAGTATAGAACATCAACAATGGGCTATCTTCCCTATTCTTCTCAAACAAGGAAGAATGATTGGTTCTGATTTATGAGCGTATACCATTCCTCACCCTGGGCCATTATTCCTACACTAATCAAAGTGCACCCTGGAGAGAATGTATAAACCCTAAGGAATGTCTGTCCCTAATTGTTGAGCATGGACCATTCCCCACCCTAGGCCATTCTTCCTACACTAATCAAAGTGCACCCTGGAGAGAATGTATAAACCCTAAGGAATGTCTGTCTAGACCATTTGCTCTGTTAACCACAAGAGGAAAAGACTGTCATGTATCAATCTCCAAAACAGACCATTCCTCATGTTAACCACAATGAGAAATAACTATCCAACGAGGTGGGCCAATCTTCTTGAGTAACCCTCAGGAAGAGAGACTTCCCTAGACCACTCCCCATGTTAACCACAATGGGAAGTCGTTATCTATGATACATCAAAAATATGGACCATTTCCCATGTTAACCACAATGCGAAATCACTGTCCATCACAAATCTCAATCCACTTTCCGAACAAGAAAGAATTTGCCCAACTGGGCTATTTTTCAATCTCAAAAATAAATGTCTTCAATAATAGTTTTAGTGCTCCCTCCCAACCTGGAGAGTCATTTCTTCCCTTTTAGCTAAGGGAGTTTATTTCCACGATCCCCATCTTCTCTCAGAAATATGCAAACTTTATTATGGATAGAGGTTTTGTCAGGATATTTGTTGTCTGCTTGTCTGTAGGGATATACTTGTTCTTTACCTCTCCTTCCTGGACTTTATCTTGAATAAATTAGTATTTGATCTCAATGTGTTTCAACCTTTCATGAAACACAGGATGTTGTGATAATCTTATACAACTCCGATTATCACAATATATTATGGCCGATTCTGGAATCTGATCAAATAAATCAGAGATTAACTTTCTTAACCATATTGCTTCTGTGTATGCTTCACATGTTGCCATATACTCTTCTTCTATTGTGCTGAGTGCGACAAAATTATGTTTCCTGTTGCTCCAAGATATCATAGCGGAGCCCACATATCATCGGAAACAAAATGATATGTACTATCTATATAGAATAGTCACACTTTCAAATTCACTGATCTCCATTACATTATTCCTCAACCAAACTTGATTTCCTTAACCACGATGCTAGGATTACTAAACCAATTAACCATTTGGACTTCGTTAAGCGTCTTCCCATGAGGTATTTCACCATAAGGGGACCACTTAAATAAGAAATTTATCTAAGAGAATCTTCCCATTAGGGATTGCAGCATAAAGGGGCCACTTTGATAACTTTATCCAAGAGCATCTTCCTGTCAGGACTTGCACCATAAGAGGACCACTTTGAGAACTTTATCCAAGAGCATCTTCTCGTGAGGGCTTGCACCATATGGGGGCCACTTTAGAATTCATCCATTTTGTACTTCCTATCAACCATGACATGCCATCAATGATACAGATTCCTTTGAAATGAACCTTAACATCAATGGCAACACATCACTATGACACCACTTGACATCAATCCTTCGACATCAGTGAAAACATAGTCCAACATCTATCATTGTTGATGACTCCTAATTACTCATAGATGTTAAGTTCTCCTCAAAATTCACATCTCTACTCACAAATGTATCCCTCTATCCTCGAATGAAGATTCTGTAAGCCTTTGAGGTCTCACTATACCCAAAAAATATAGGCTTATATCATGAAGGCTCCAACATCGTCCTCTTCTCTACTGGCACATGAATGTAAATTAGACAACCAAATATCCTCAAATGCCTTATCTTTGGCTTCACCCTTGAGAATTCCTCCTCCAGAGTCTTGTCCCCCAATATCCTGTGAGGACTCATGTTCTGGACATACACCGCTATATTACATGCCTCTTCCCCCCAAAACATGGTCAACTATTGATGATGTATCATAGCCTTGGAAGAATCAATGATGGACCAATTCTTTCTCTCCACAACCCAATTCTGTTGAGGGTTGTATCAGACTGTCAGATCTCTTTTGATCCCTAACTCCTTGCATAAATCCTTGCAGTCATTTGAGGTGTACTCTCCTCCATTATCTAACCTCAAGACCTTAATATTCATCCCTCTCTAGTTCTCTACCTAAGCCTTGAACTCTCTGAACTGACTGAAGACCTCATCCTTGGTATTCATAAAGAATATCCATGTTTTCATGGAAAAATCATGAATAAGCGTCACATAGTATGATGATCCATGTAATGCTGCTACTGATATCGACCCACTCAGATATGAATGGATAAGTTCCAAGATCCCCTTTGACCTACTCTTGCTTCTTGGAAACACAACCTTGGCATTATTTCCAAGTGTACACCCTCTGCACACTCCCTAATGCTCAATACTGAACTCTAGAAGACCTGTAACAATCTCCCTTAGAATTAGAAATTCCCTGTAGTGTAGGTGTCCCAACCTCTTGTGCCACAAATCATATAGGTTGTCACTTTTGTATATCAAATCCTAAACAATCTTATCCTACAACTTGTATAAGGATCCCTCTCTAACCCCAACAACCACTTCATTATCTGGGATATATCTCTTTGGATGTATGAGTACCTTCCCTCTTAGAAACGTGACGACAAAACCCCTTTTCCCCATAGCGAAGAATGAAATATTTTTTTTCTTCAAACCCGATACGTAAATCACATCATGGGAATCTAACGGACCTCCTAACTCAAGCTAGAATGTAATGATCCCCTCTCCCTTCATTGCATACCTGGCATCATCACCAATGTAGTGTCCCCAAGGCCGAGCCCCGTTGCAAATCATGATATATGAAATCAATTGTAAACATGTTCTATAGGCTAGTGAGCCAAGTTTTGTATAAGATGGTAGGATTATGTGTTTGTTAGGCCAGGGAGCCTAAGTGTTGAAGGCTAGGAGCCTGCTGATGTACTTGTATGTATGCAGATCGATTAATAAAATATAAACATTGCCAGGTGCAGACCGACCACGATGAATGGGTGAAGGGGGACTGAGCATCCACAGAGTGGGCAAGGGATTAGGGGCTGGAAGGTGGGAAAAAGGGGCTAAGTGTTGAGCCTAGGGGCTTAAGCCTGGGAATAATATTAAAATATTATTTCCCAAAAGACATGTGTATTTTATTTTTATCCTAAGTTCCTGTCAAGGGGGAAAACGTGAAAAAAGGGATGCATGATGTGGGAACGCATGCAGTTTCCAGGGGGACAAGTGTCAACCCTGGTGCATGCAAATATAATAGCTGAGATGAACCGTTGGAGGGGGATCTTCTCCATTCTACCCGATCGTCTGAGGGTGAACTAGTCCGACCTCTGCAAGATTACCCTCGTACCATTCCGAAATAAAAACCTGTGAAAATGATCCTGTGATTGTGGAACCCATTAGGGAAGCACATGTTTGTTTTTCCCAATTGGCTGTTGCGGCCACGCAGTGCTGGACCTCGCGTAGCATACTGACCAGAGTAAGCTTGTGCTGAGCTTGTGTATGACCTCTCTTCTAGTGAGGGAGGTGACTGTGGTTGGAAGAAGCAGGTTGTCAGGCTTGTGAGCAACTCTTTCCAGGTGAAAGAGTTTGCTGGGAAGCAGTTTCTCCAGAGAGTGTCCATCACCAGCTTCAAATTCTGAGACTTCCTGATCTAGCCTATTGCCGAGACCCAGAGAGGAGGTTAGCACCAATGGAATATGCATGTGAAGGTGTATACTCCCGGGCATAACAGGCATGTGGGGAATGAGAGTCTGGTAGTAGTGGGCGTAAGATGGCATCTTTGGGAAGAATCCTTCCAGATATTTCTGTGTTGTTCTCCCTATAACCTCAGTCTAGCCTAGGATTCCTTGCCTTGGGGTGGAGCTCGGTCCCAGCTCGGGGGTGATCCACTATTGAGATGATGAGTAGTGTGGTCTAAGGCTGGGAGGTTCGTGGAAGGCCTGCACTTGGTTGGTGGATTTCACCACTGTGACAAGATAAGTATCTAGCTATGTTCTTATCACATTTTGCATGACTGTGCTACATAAATTATCATGATTTCCGCTGTGTATATGAATTACTGTTAAATGCTATGGATATTTAATCGTAGTAGTAAAATTATGTGTTTTTACTATGAGTTAAATTTATTTCATTACTCGAATGCATGTGACTATATAAGGTATGTACAAATTATGTAGAATTGTGTGTACAAAATGTTACCTAGTGAATTTTAAGCTCTGGGTAGACAAAAATGTACACTACAAATTGGTATCAGAGCTAAGTTTTCGACGCTGAGCCTACATGGGCCAGTGGAGTGGTCGTTGGACCGAGAATGTGAAGGGAATTGGGCCTGGAATGGCCAATTTCGGACCTTGGTTTGTTCCAGTGTGTCAAGTAGTTGCTTGACCGCGCTTACGAGCTCAGGAGGTTTAGCGATGCAGTGAAACTACAGCCGGTGTGGTCTACGGCCACGGGGAGACAGGTCTCTACACCAGTAGTGTTAGAACCTTAGGATCTGTTCGGGAGGGAAGGCGATCCCTCGTGACCATCGGATCTGGAAAAATGTGCGTAAGGTTTAAAATTTTATTCTGAAATACATAGGAATGTGGAAATCGCGAGTGCGAAATTCCGAATTGGTTAGGACCCGTATGATCCGTCAGATCTTGACCGGAAAACCCGACAACCATTGGACCTGTTGGGAGGTGTCTAAAGGTTCAAACCTCAGTGATTAAAGGCGAAAGCCCGAAATAGATCTAGACCGTCTGAAAGACGGAGGACACGTGTCGTGAGATTTTCCATTTCGGGAAATCAAGAATCGCGATATCAGGAGTCCTCGTAACAAGGGATCGAGACTTTCCATGATGGAAACCTCGGAACATTCATGGACCATCCGATTTGAGATGGCCACGTGTTGTGAGACTACCCGTTTCGAGGATCGGGGATTTGGAAGTTCCGATGACAAGAACTCGGACTTTCGTCATGATAAATCCTGACCATACTGTCGAGACATCAGCATGTGCCTAAGTTCTGATGAATGGAAGAGATTCCTTAGGGAAATATCAGGGTCTGTAAATACCGTTCGATGTGAGAAAGATCTGACCATTGGATTTACGTGGGGAATTTCATATCGGGGATTGGGTGTTGGAAATCCCGACATCACTACAACAGGAGTCGCAAAATCGTGAAACGCGATATCCCGACGGCCAAAAGAACCATGTGGGGGCCACAGGATCTGAGGGGTGGACAGGTGGCATGCCATTTCGGGTTTTCATGATGATAAGTCCCAAAAATTTATGCATTTTGGAGTCGCGAACCGGAAATCCCGATAAGTGGGAGCCAACTGTCAGCCAGTCGAGATTCAGAGAATCAGGAATCGTGGGGACAAGAAGTCCATGCATTGTGGAACTCCAAACACAAAAACCCCGATGAGAGGTTTGAATATGGTCACAAGGTAGAGGTCACGTAGACCAGGAGCTATGCCAGAATGGCTAACATGTGAAGGACGCGTCGAGATTCGGAGAATCGCGAACCTTGAGGACATGTGCATTTGGACATTAGGAGGTCCGAAACTCCGATAGGAGGTATGAATGTGGTCATATAAGGAGAGGTTGTGTGAAACACGTGTCTAGCCCAGAGAGAGTTAAACGGGAGTGCTCCAGTACCAAAACTCTGAAATACCAAAAACTGAAGTTTCAAACACCCGAAAAATATAGAGCTGAATAGAGATCAGAAAATTCGTGAAACTGAAACACCTTCTCAAACTCAATTGTCACAAAAGATGAGGAATTGTCAAGAAAATGAAGGCTTGACAAATTCGAGTCGTCTGCACATTATATTGCAGAAGACTGACGAGTGCCAGAACTGTTTGGAAATTGCCTCAAACGCAAAGAAATGGGAGAGATACATAATACTTCCAGATCAAGAAACTTATTTAAAACAAAATGTCTTTTATTTTGTCTGAACTGACTTATAAATATTGTGGATTGTTTGTGAAGGTTTAATGGACTGACAAACTTCGAATTGAATTTCACAGTGCATGTGCAGAGTTCAACAAAGGTCAAGATTCCAGCTAACCAACGTCGGGTATGGAGTGGGGAAAAGTGCAGATTAACCCTGAAATAGAAGACGAACAGGAAGGAAAGGATGTTAACCTAGGAGTCGAAGGATTGAACTCCAATTGACATGGAAAAGAAAAGGATAAGGAAGAACACATAATGAAAATCCTTGAAGGATTGCAAAGAGAGGCCAAGGCTCGACGAGATGATAGCCGAAAGCTCATGAAAGTCAGGCACCGACAGGGCGCATTAAACTTAAAATTTTTTAAGAGTCTGGAAAGAATAGAGAACAAACTCGAGAAAGGAAGAGACTCAAGTATGACGGGGAGTCGCAGAACCCATGGGAGAAGAAGTAGGTCGAGGAGTGGTAGCCGACATCTTAGTCGCTCCCAAAGACATTCTGACAGTAAGGCACACAGTGGTTCAAGCCCGTCCCCTACAAGAAAACATCGAAAATATGGAAAGGAGGAATTGAAAGGAGAGATGAACAAAATTAAGCCTCCAACATTTGATGGAGAACATAAGAAGGAGGAAGATGCCGAGACCTGGTTGCTTGGCATGAAGAAATACTTTCAATTGCAGAATTATTCTGCCCATGCAGAAGGAAGAATTGCAATGTACCAACTGAAAGGAAAAGCATCCATGTGGTGGGATCAATTTGTGTAGGTGCAGCACATCAGAGAGAAAGAGGTCACTTGGAAGGAATTCAAGAGGTATTTCGAAAAGAAATACCTGACTAAAAGATACTATGACAGAAAGATGAAGGAGTTCTTCGAACTCAAGTTGGGTAGTATGACCATCGATGAGTATGAACGAATTTTTCTGGAACTACTGAAGTATGTTCCATTCATCAAAGACGAGGCTATTAAAATTAAGAGGTATCTGAGTGGACTGCCACCTTCCATTGGTGACAAGATTCAATATGATGCTCCTAAGACCATGGAAGAAACCATAAGAAGGGAGAAATGCCTATACGAACAACAAAGAGAAAAGCCTACCTTTTGGAAGGCTTGGGATGACCAGAAGAGGGTTAATAAAGAACAGAGGCAGAAGGGAGACAAGCCTTCCTTTTTTAGAAATAGTCTTCAGGGAAACCCATCGTTTAGAGAGTCGAGAATGAATGAAGAGAGACCACAAAGACAGAGACAGGCGCCCATTCAGTGTTGGGGCTGTCAAGGAAACCACAAGTACAGAGATTGTCCCCATAAAAATGGTAAGGCGAGAACTATACATACTGTTCAACAAGATGAAACAGTGGAGGATATGGGCAGCAGAATGTCGAGGATCTACGCAACCCTGGACAATAAGCAAGCGGAATTTCAATCGCACATGATTGAAGTAGAAGGTATGATCAACAACCGACCACTTGTTATTTTGATTGATTCAGGGGCTAGCCATAGTTATGTAGATCCTAGAGTGGTGGAAAGTTTGCATCTAACAAAGAGCAAACATGAGAAGTCTTGGTTAGTGCAGTTAGCCACAGGGACTAAGAGGAAGGTCACTGAATTGGTTAAGTCATGTTCGGTGGACATGAAAGGAATGAGCACTAAGGCTGAATTGAACATTCTGCCTTTAGGCTCATATGATTGCTTAATTGGGATGGACTGGTTGGACCAGCACCATGCCCTTATAGATTGTCGTAACAAGAGGTTCACATGTCTGGACGAGGAGGGAAATCAGGTAACAATCCAAGGAATTCCCAGAGGCGTGGCTGTTAGAGAAATCTCGACCATGTAGCTGAAGAAATGTTATCGGAAAGGATGTCAATTATTTGCAGCCCAGGTGGAAGAAGTATTCCAAGATGTGGTCTCGAATTTGGAAAACCACAAGGTACTCGAAGAATTCAGGGATGTATTTCAGGAGGTACCTGGACTACCTCCGAGGAGGGACATCGATTTCTCTATAAATTTGATGCCTGGAACAACTCCAGTTTCAAAAGATCCTTATAGAATGAGTGCACCAGAGATAAAAGAGTTGCAATTGCAGCTCAAAGAGCTACTAAAGAAAGGTTACATTCATCCCAGCGTGTCACCGTGGGGAGCCCCAGTCCTATTCGTGAAGAAGAAATATGGGACGTTGAGGCTGTGCATTGACTTTCGGTAGTTGAATAAGGTCACTATCAAGAACAAGTATCCTCTACCAAGGATTGATGATCTTTTTGATCAGTTGAAGGATGTGAAAATATTTTTGAAAATAGATCTCCGATCTGGATATCACCAAGTGAGAATAAGGGATGAGGACATCAGTAAGACCACCTTCATAACAAGGTACGGTCATTATGAGTTTACAATGGTGCCGTTTGGATTGTCCAGTGCGCCTGCTGTCTTTATGTGCTTAATGAATGGAGTGTTCATAAATTATCTAGACAAGTTTGTCATAGTCTTATTGGACGATATCTTGGTGTATTCCAAGACAGAGGAAGAACACGAAAAACACCTTAGAATGGTGCTACAGGTGTTGAGAGAACACCAGCTATACGCAAAACTGAGCAAGTGCTCATTTTACCAAAGGAAGATCCATTACTTGGGACATATTATATCTAAAGAAGGGATCACTGTGGATCCTAAAAAGGTACAGGCCATTCGAGAATGGCTAGCCCCAAGGAATCTGACAGAAGTTAGATCTTTTATGGGTCTGGTAGGCTACTATAGGAGGTTTATAGCCGAATTCTCAAAGATAGCCCATTCTACCACTTCCTTGCAAAGAAAGGGGAAGAAGTTCCAGTGGAATGATGAATGTGAGAGCAGCTTCCAGCGACTGAAGCAACTACTCAATAGTGCTCCAATCCTGAGGATTGCAGATCCAAACAAGGATTATGTAGTGTGCACAGATGCGTGTAAGGAAGGGCTAGGAGGAGTTCTCAGCCAAGAAGGATTTGTAGTTTGTTATGAATCCCAGAAGTTGAAGGAACATGAGAAGAATTACGCCACCCATGATTTGGAGTTGGCGACAATCGTCCACGCCTTGAGGAAATGGAGACATTACCTCATGGGCAAGAGATTCGAATTAAGAATAGACCACAACGGTCTGAAATATTTATTTGATCAGCCAACCTTAAATGCTAGGAAAATTAGATGGTTGGAATTTTTGTGCGAATATGACTTTGACATCAAGCATATCAAAGGGAAAGAAAATAAGGTGGTTGATGCACTCAGCAGAAAATTGCACGAATTACATGCTACAGCCATTAGCATGTACAGAACTGATATTAAAGACGGGATTCTTGAAGATGCAAATGTTGATTTGCAGTACAAAAGACTTGTAGCAAAGCTACAACAGCATGGGAAACCACAAACCAAGGAAAGTTACACCTTGGGAACTGATGGTTTACTTCTGCATAAGAACATAGTATATGTACCCAATGTCCGAGAATTGAAGCTAGAAATTCTAAAAGAGATGCATAACGTGACTTATGTTGGACATCCCGGATATCAAAAGACTGTGGCAGCAGTCAAAAGCCATTATTTTTTGTCGGGTTTGAAGAAAGAAATTGCTGAATACATCGCCAGATGTATGGAGTGCCAAAAGGTTAAGGCTGAGCATAGACACCCAGCAGGGTTTTTGCAGCCTTTACCTATTCCTGAGTGGAAATGGGACGTGGTAACAATGGATTTTAAAACCGGATTTCCCAAAACAAGCAAGCAACATGATTCAATCATGGTGGTGGTGGACAAGCTTACTAAAGCTGCCCATTTTATTCCACTGAAAACCACCTATAGAGCAGTAGATGTTGCTGATATCTTTTTAAAAGAAGTTGCACGCTTGCATGGAATTACTAAGACAATTGTGTCTGATAGGGACCCGAAATTCACTTTGAATTTCTGGAAAGGACTGTTCAAAGGATTTGGAACAAATCTGAACTTCAGTACAGCGTATCATCCTGAGTCTGATGGATAGACAGAGAGAGTAAATAGAGTAATAGAAGACATGCTGAGAATGTATGTGATGGATAGACCATCAAGGTGGGAAGACTACCTGCATTTGGTAGAATTCGCCTACAATAATGGGTATCATACATCTCTGAAGATGAGCCCATTCGAAGCACTTTATGGAAGAAAGTG
>ML793234.1:229299-280467 GCA_009831015.1 Picea engelmannii
GTGAAAAAAAGCATGGCCTCCAACCAAGTACTTTGTGGATCCAAGGAGTATATATAATGCAAAATCATGTCCATTGAATAATACATTGTGGATCCTTTTCAAATAGGCATCGTACACATGATCAAATACACAATGGATCTACAACTCAATACATATAAAGAGAGGAATTGGATCACAGTTTCAATAAACCACAGTCCCTCGTAACCAATGCATAAGATGTGACTAGTATTGCAAAATAAACTTAGGTGAGGGAAACATATATAGATGCCAATAGAACCCAAGATTTTCATCCAAGCCACCCTATGTGTGATTCTACACCATGTTAATAAATGCACTAAACTTGAACATTGGGGAAACCATATGGCCATCGATCATTGAGGTATATCATTTTCATATGTGAGGTGACCCAACAATAATGATAATGGGTAACAAGGTAGAAAATTACATTCTATCCAATGTGCATAAATGTGTCCAGGTCAAACATTGGTAGAATCAACTGAGCATGAGTAATTAACGTATACCCATTGTTAATTATAAGCAAACTTTCCATTTATGATTACAAGCCCCAATGTACTATAAAAGAATCTAAGTCTACCTTCTGGATAATGAATAGATGTCAATAGGAGAAGAATTTCCAATGATAACGAAATGAGGAATCCTTCGAGACTAGAATGAGGAAATATGCATAGTTAATGATGATGAGCTGAGAATAGCTTGAACGAAGGAGTGGTCGACAAGAAAGGTCATAATATTTGAGGAATGATTGACTTTGGATAAAAATTCCTTTGAACATTAGCAAAACACAAGAATGACCTAGGAAACAATGGATACAAAATGAAACCAATGGTGTAAACCATCACTCTAGGAGGAAATGAAGTTTCTCGATAATGATTGAAAGAATAACCAATTGGAGTAAAAATTGAAAATCATGGTACAACTCCTGAGGAAATATTGAAACCTAATCGTAAATAAAATGACTCAAATAAGGTGCGTGATCAAGGGTTATGTCAACTGACTTATGCCACAAAATTAAATGATACAAATCAAGAAGGATTTTTTTGGGGGAACGTCTTAAAATTGATGTTCAAAGTTTTGTGTTTGAATGTGTGGTCTACCAACAAAATAAGGGAGATACAATCAATACACTAAATCTCCTACAACCATTATCTATACCAAGTCAACAATGCGAAGAAGTTTCAATGGATTTAATTACAAATTTACCTAAATCTGAAGGAAATATTGTCATCGTAGTAGTAGTGGATCAAATGATGAAGCATGCTCATTTTTTCTCTCTTTCACATCATTTTAAAGTAAGTACAATAGATGCAACATTCATGGAAGCATTTCAAAATCTACATGGAGTCACAAAGATGATTATAAGTGACAGAGATCCAATTTTCATTGAAAAATTTTGGATTGAATAATTTTCTTATTTGGGTACTCAATTGGGTCATGACTCATATTACCATCCTCAATATGATGGATAGACTGAGATTATGAATAAATTTCTAGAAGGATATCTTCATTTCTTTGCATATGATAAACAAGCACAATGGGTCGAGTGGTTGCCCTTGGAAAAATGTTGGTACAACACATCCTTCCATACTAGATAAAAAAATGTCCCCATCCTCCATCCATCACATCACCCTTGATTGGGACTACAAAAGTTCAAGCAGTGGATAACCACATAGGGCACCAACAAGAGGTTCTCAAATTATTGAAGTACAACTTGGTTATGGCACAAAATAGGATGAAACAACAAACAAAACAACATTAGAGTGAAAGAGAATTTGAAGTGGGGGATTGGGTATTTCTGAGCCTACATCCATATAAACAAATGTTCCTCAGGTGATAAAAGGACCATAAATTAGAACCCAAATATTATGGCTCCTATTTAAGGTTTTGCAAAGGATTATAAGTATCGATTAAAAATTTGAGTCTCCATCTTCACATGTACATCTAATCTTCCATGTTTTTTTTATTAAAGAAGGTAATTGACAATAAGATCTGAGTCCAAACTATTTTACCGAAGATTAATGAAGAAGGGAAATTCATACCAGAACCATAAACAATACTTGAAACAATGATTAATAAGCTGAGAAATCGAGCAATTACAGAGTGCTCTATTTATTTGAAATGATGTTTTTGCAAACAATTCAAAATAGACATGATAGAATACTTATAAAAAATACTAATAATTTTTTTTTTTAAGAGAGATGATGAAAAATTTTCTATACATTTCACCACATATAAAACATAATATTATTGCAAAACATAGGTAAAACAACCATAACATGGAATTAAAATTTTTGATTCCATGATAATAAAAGATCCATCCTAACTCTGGATCTATCATGCTCCATGAGGCATCAAATCCTTCATAGATTTGGAGTTAATATGGATCTACATTGGTTATTTATATATGTTTTTGTGTTTGAACTTCCAAAATGAATTGCACATCTACCACATAGGCAAAGACACCATTCAAATGTTTTAACTATAAAGATTTTTTTACTTTCAATTGTTTTTTTATATATAAAGTTGATATTAACATATTTTACTTGTTACTAATATTTTTTTAGATTACATGTGTTAACCCCATATTAAACATTGAAGGAATTACACATCTCAATAATATGAATATCAGTAGAATAAGATTTTTTTTACTTTCAATTTCTCTTTCTCTATATAAAGTTGATATAAAATTATTTTACTTAAGATGGTTATTAATTTTCTGTTTTAAATACCACTTGTCAACCCGGGAAGGAATTACAAATTTTCATACTCCTATGTAGAAAGTATCTAGACTTTTGGCACAATACTAATTTTTTTTCTAACTTTCAATTACTTTATATATGATGATGATTAACATCTATTGAGCCCAAAATTGGTCTATGGAACCTTAAGAAAAGTAAGAGATAAGAGAAACATTCCAGGATCACTAATGTTTTGATCACTTAGTAGGTTAGGAAGGTTAGTATACGATGTTAAGATAGGTGGACATTGAAATATATTATCTATGGTCCACATAGAAATTATTTGTTTGTTATTAATATTTTTAAAATGCCACATGTCAACTCCATATAATGTATTCAAGGAATTACACATCTCTTTCTATAAGTAGAAAGCACCTTTTAACAAAATAAGAATTCATCTACCTTCAATTACACTCTGTCTCTTTCTTTCTCCCAATCTTGAGAGTTGATATAGAATCATATATAGACTTGATATAGAATTATTACTCTGACTCTCTTTATATAGTTGATATGTCATTATTTTATTAAAATTGGGAATTAAAAAGAAAACTTAATAATAGAGACTTTTTTGGCAAGTCAGGTTCTCATTTTAATTTTTCAGTGTATTCATTTTAATTTTTCAGTGTATCCAGAATTCTGATCGATTTTCTAAACATCTGTGTTGGTTTAAAATGGAGCAAAACCCCTGGAATAAGATTCTGAAATGCATGAAACTTTGATCCATATAAAATTCAAACTACCAGTGAAAATTTAACCAGATTCAAGCCGACTTGTTTGACTGAAAAATAGTTCTGTTTGATCCCTAGTTATCCTACTCCAATAATAACTACTAAAGAAATGCTTTGCTGCAGACAGGACAGGTGCCCGCCAATCTCATCCATGGCGAAATGCAAATTTGGTGGTATATGTGACCGCAATGGAGTCGACCCGCCTCCTCTCCTAATACAAAATCTTCACTGCAAATTAGGCAGGATGAAGTAATGCTATTGTTATCACAAATATGGTCGCCTTAAATAGGAACGAGCGTGATCTCGCAAGCCATTAATGGCTGGGCAGCCATAGGTTACGGTGCCGGATATATGTCTCTTGGGCATACTGGACAAACTGGTTCGATTTGTGCAGGATTGAAGATGCATGTCACGTGGTACCTGTGGCCGCATCGAAGGTCACGTGCCTGTTCGCCTAATAGAATTTTATGTCGGCAAATTATGCAAACTGGATTATTGAAATGTCCCTGTGGATTGATTCTGTAAGGATTGTTTCTGCGAGGCTGCAACAGTAGCCGGTAGGCTACAGGCAGCAATAACAGCCGGTGGGCCAGTTGCTGTGACCACCTGAATAATGGAAATTGATCAGGAAAACGTTGACATCGTTCGCACAGTTCTCTCATTTTCCATTCTAACTCGGCATACATCAGCAAGGCGGCTCGATCAGGGAAACGTTGCCATCGTTCGATAACTTGCATTATCCTCTCCTCTATCTCATCAGTTAGGGCTCTTCTAATTTCAGAATTAAGACGCCGCCATCGCTCCTCAAGCTCCCCAAGTTCTGTTATAATCTCCTGCATTTGACCTAATAATTCTCTAAACTCGCTTTCTTCTCCTCCGCCTGGTTGCCCTGGTCCTTCCATTTCCATAGTTACAGAGATTAAAAGAATGCCCGCTTCCTGTACTGCAAAATGTGAATGCCTTTGCCTTTATACCAAGAGGCGACTCCACTCCCTTCGCCTGTGCAAGATTTAGATTTAAAGAATGGCCGCTTCCTGTTATGAAACTGAAACGTGAATGCCTTTGCCTTTTTATACTTATACGAAGAGGCGACTCCACGCCCTTCGCCTTTGCTTAAGTTTAAGTAAGAGATAATCCTTTTTCTTAAGTTAAGAGATAACTCCGATCTGATTCCTCTGGATTTAAAAAAATAATAATCAAAAATATATATATAAATTATATGGGTGTCTTCATGTGGGAGGTTTTAATGATGATTTCACTCCATTTTTTTCAATATAAATAATAAATAAATTTATCTTAAATAATTGTATATAATTGTATCGTTTTGTTGGTTTGAATGTAGCCATTAAGATGTTAGTGGTGGAGCAAAGTTAATAAATACTAAAAAAAAAATAAAAAAATTGGATTTCAATGTTTGGATTTCAATATATATGATAGAGTTTTAATGGATTTTCCAAATATTTTTAAGCGAATATTCTTTATAAGTTTTGTTTTTAGATATTTAAGTTAATTGGATTTATAGTTTTAACAATTAATAGTAAAAAATATGTATTATTTTAAGCTTTATTTTCAAATTAAGAGGTGAATAGGATATGTAAATCTTTGTAAAGTAAGTAGTTAAATCATTATATAAAAAAATATTTTATCTCATAAATAAAACAATTTTATATGCTAAATAAAAGCGTCTCATATATTAAAGATGGATGGTGAGGTAAAGTTTTATGTGTACATATACACACATTCACGATGGATGGTGAGGTAAAGTTTTATGTGTACATATACAGACATTCACCTTTTTATGGTGTATATATACATGCACAGATGGTCTTCCCTACACACACATTTGGAGTGAAGATGTGTGTCTGTACAGGTCCATGCACCCCCCAATACACACCCTCCCAAGGAATCACACAAACATTCCTTCATTCCCTACCACCAATCCTAGGGTGTGTATACACACACCATCACCATTGGGACTCAACACCATTCCATGTGCACAAGTACATAGACACTCACAACTTCTACCTCTACATACAAGTGCGTACATGTGCACATGTGCATACACACATACACAAATCCATCCTTTGGGGGGTTGGTGATGGGAGTTAAAGACCATAGGTATGTGGATTTGTGTAGGGACTCGGGAGTGAATGTGTGTGCACAATGTGTGCATGCCTTCACATGCACTCACACATATACACATATGCCTTCAACCTTCACATGTGTTGGCCCTTGGATATGGAAGCAAGCGAAGATTAAGGAAGAAAAGGAAAAACGTGAACTGTGCGGAAGACACAGTGACTATTACTGGGTTGAAGTGAGCAAAAGAGACGAAAATATGGAACTAAGTAAGAGAAATCAAGACGTTGGACGAGGAGATAGAGGATGAAAGATCAGCAAGGAATATGGATCGTGGACAACTCAACAAGTGGAAAAAGCCAACATTGGATGCTTTGGAGCACTGCGTGAGAAGGAAGGAAAGACAGGCTGGCGAAGCCCTAAAAATGTGGGTCAAGTTGACCTAGGGTTTTGGTATCTAGGGTTTTGACACCTAGGTTTCGGCCTAAGGCTATCGGTGAGTGATTGTAATGTATAAATAAGAGCCTAGATGAGGGAAGAGGGTTGGTCCTAGTTTTTGTTATTAGTGTGAGTGATTATTGTTGTGTGAGAGAGAAGTGCTAAGTGTAAGAGCCTTCTTGTATTGTAAGATCTTCAGTTGGGTGTGGAGATCAGTCCGGTAGCTGGGTGCGCAGGAAGGGGAGAGATAGAGAGGAGAAGAGAGAACATCTGCTAGCTAAGAGAGAAGACAAGAAATGTATGCTTCATCTTAATATATTATAAAACATAGTTCTGTGGACGTAGCCCTAGGGAGAGGGTGAACCATGTATATCTTGTGTTGTGTGTGATTGATATTGTGTTCTCTATCATTTGATATGTTGTTATTGCATTACTATCTTAGATATGATAGATAGTTGTGCGAAGTAGATCTGAAATGGTAAGTGACATATAAATGTTGTATTGTTCTTGTATTAGCTCCACTTGGTATTCCCTTTGGTTGTAGACATCTCTGTCCTGCAACCCTCCTATAGATGGTTCGGGTGAGACTGCATATGCCTCGCAGGTGTTGCTGAAAGGGCCAATAGTTAGGGCTTGTTGGTGCGCTCTTGGATTTGAACCCTGGGTCTACCCCTGTGCCAATAAGTGGTTCCATTGTCGGGACAAGAATCTTCTTCAGGGAATGTCAAGGTGGTTTCCATCAAAGACAAATATTCAGAAGTGGATAGAAGATCAAGAAAATGACCTCGCTGAAGCCCAAAACAAAAACCCTAATCTTAGTACAGAGGATTGGATGGAAAGATATATCTTTACTAATATACACGAGATTTTCTTTGGAGGAATCCAAAGGAGTTATATGAGTGGCTAGCTAGGTTAGCAGATACCCAATTTGAGATCAGATCTAGGCCAACTGTGGTTTGTATGTCGGCGTTGATCAAGAAGGTCAAGAGAGTTGATAATGCCATGTCAAGAGTAGTAGATCACTGGTTTGATAGTACCATTGGAGGCTATATCACTGAGGTTTATGTTGACAGAGTAGAATTGTATAGCTAAGAAGAGAGATATTTCTTTAAAGTACCTAGAGGAAAATTTTTACATTTTCTGAAGTTGAAGATCAAGATGCTATTGCATGAGAAGAACATCTTGAAGATACAATAGTCTGTTGGATTGACGAGCTAATGTTCAATAACTTAGACAACGAAAATGACACAGAGGCTGGATATACGCGCAGTGGGAGAGTGTTCAGATAAGTTCCTCTTGCGAACTTGTTTAAGAATAATTGCGGGGATGAGGGTTTATATAGTGGAGAAGAGGCAGATCTAACAAATGAAGAGCATTCATAATATGCTAGGACAGAGGGACCTCGCCAAGAAGAGCCAAAAACTTCAGGAACTATGTCGACTATCGAAGTAAGTACTATTAATCCTATTGTTTTTTCAACAACATTAAGCAATCAAAGTAATCAGAGTCAGAAGAGCGCTCAGAGAACTATTACTAGTAGTCTGCCACATACTCAAGAAGGAAACCTAGCAAGATCTACGGAAGATGAGATGAGGTTACCCACCTTTAGAGGAGATGGATCTGAAGATCTTGATCAACACTAGTTTCTATGCGAAGTCGTATGGAGTATTAAGAAGTACATCATCGACCAAGCTATCAAACGAGCTCAGTTTAGTACTACCCTAAGAGACCACTCACTGAGCTAGTACATGAAGTTTGTTAAGGGAATTGCCCAGCCTAAACCGCTGAATGAGATCAAGAATGAATTGATTTCCAAATTCAATAAACCCAAGTTGGAGTCACAGTGCATTACAGAACTGAAATAAATCAAGAAGAGAATAGCTGAACCTATATGGGAGTTTGATCAGAGGTTTAAAACCTTAATGGGCCACTTGAGTTTCTATATCCCAGATGAGTAGAACAAGGAATGGTTCATTGCTTCCCTCTTGCCCCACATCAGAGTTCCTCTGATGCAACAGAAGATTACTTTGCAGGTTGAGGCACTGGAAATCACCATGAAATTAGAATCAGCCCCGATGGGAGAATCCATCTTAGGTATGAGTCAAATCTTGAGTCAACTAACTAGTCTATCACTGTTGGTCGAAGATATGAAGAAAGAAAAGGGAAAAGATAAAAGAGAAGACATCTGGTGTATCAGATGCAAATTAGAAGGCCATGACAAGGAGCATTGTCCCATATTCCATGATTACTTGGCCTCTAGAGCTCCGAGCCCCTTGAAGCAAGTTACCCTACCCTGGTGCGAGGTATGTAGAAATCGACATTGCACTGATGAATGTTACTATCTACAAAATATGTCCAGACACCCACAAATTTGTATTGCACGTTCTATAAGTCAGTAGGACATGATGACAAGGATTGTAGGGGTTACTATCTCATGCATGAAAGGTCGAGGGATATATACAAAATTCAAGGCGAACTACAACAAGAAGGAAGCGTTGTGCAGTATAAATCCCCTGGGAGAGGAAATTTCAACCCTCGTGGTGGATTCATAGGAAGAGGAAGAGGAGGAGGTATGGGTCAAGGTCGAGGAAAGATAATCTGTTATAACTGCACATAGCCAGGACACTTGGCAAGGGACTGTCAAAACCCTTGTACCACTTGAAGCTATTGCAACTCCTTCGAGCATGTTCTCAAGGAATGTCCAACATTGCTGGCTAAACTTTAGAAGAGACGGGGACCTCAGTAGAACCTGCAAATAAAACTAATCAAAGCATAACTTCATGGAGTAGATCCCAGAGTCATTTTTATCACTAGAGGAGGCATTTTTACAAGAGAGGATAGAGTGATCCAAGGAAAGACTAAAGCAGAATCAGGAGTCAAGAAATCTACAGAGAAGACACAAATGTTTGATGCAAATAAAGAAAGACAAATATTTGAGGAGGAAAGAAAATAATTTAGGAGAGACCAAGGCTCTTCATCGAAGACACGACAAGAAGTAAGAGAATGCAGAATGCCTCTAACATTTGATCAGTCTGCTTTGTTCGGAGATGGAAAAGAGGTGAGTAAACTTGTCAGTTTATTGTATACGTTTATAGAGCTCATTAAAGATGAGAAATCTATACAAGAACTGCAAACTTTGGTCATACAATATGAGATAGGAAGGGTAGATCCTTTACTAAATAAAGAATTACATCAAATATCCAAGAAGAGAAGGAAAAATAAAGAACTACACCTTAATGCTCAGATTGGAGAGTATGATATAGACTATGTGGTCCTCAACTTAGGGTCGGAGGTCATTGTCATGATGAAGAAAACCTGGAAACTGTTGGGAAAACCTATGTTGATCTATTTCCCTATCAATCTTAGGATGGATAACCAGCAAGAAGTAAGCCCCTTTGGAAAATTGGAACATGTCCCTGTGGACATCGACAGAGTAAGGACGTTTGCAGACTTCGAGGTGATGGAGATATTTGATGATAGTTGTCCTTACCCTGCGCTGTTAGGAATTGATTGGGATTTCAATAATTCCACTATGGTTGATTTAAAGAAAAAAAAATGACATTTGAAGGAGATGGACTTAGGGTCATCGCACCTTTATATCCCGATGAAGGTCAGAGATACACAAAACCCATCAGAGAATAATACCATGTATATGAACTAGAAAACATATACAAATTAACAACCAGACAACAAGACTACATTAATCCTATGACGAATGGGAATTTGAGTTAGCGAAGTGACAACGCATGTTCATCAGATTCATAAGAGGCACTGGAGAACTGGAAGAACAAAATGTATGAAGTATCTACAAGGAGATGTACTATATTAACCAGAGAATTTCACTGGATTGCACAACAATAAGTAACTTACCCACCATTGATGGTCTGAATCCTTTAGAAACCTTCTTTTTGGACTTTGAAGAAAGTGTACCAATGCAACAAAGATTTTTGGCAATGGATGAGGCCTTGAAAGAAACACTGACAAGATGGTGGGGGACACACATGAAAAATATTATAGATTGGGCACATTGTCGCACTTTGATGACAACATGATTTTCAGAGCAAGTAGAAAGCTGTGAAGTTAGATACACAGGTCAAAGATGTCGAAAGGACCATGTGAGAAGTTGCGAGGGAACCTAGAGCAACATCCCTCAAGAACTGTGGGTGCACAAATTCATAAACAAACTGGACACAAACCCTATCAACTGGTACCTACAAGAAAAACTGTGTCTCATCACTGCGTATTGGGAAGGTATGACCCAGAACTTTGTAACTACCTTTTTGTTTGAAATCCAATATCGTATGGTAGATCAAGCATTATAGATTGTAAGACATAAATTATTTGAGGATACATCTAGCCTCTCTTTAGAAAAATATGAGGACGAATGGATTGCGCCTCTCCAGAAACTACAAGTCTATTACAACATCAATGATGATGAAGATGATGATCCTAAGAAGGTGGACATTGAAAAAACATAAGGCTAGAGAGATGTGGAAGGACCAGGAGTTGAGCTACCATTTATTGGACAACTGATCAAGATCAAGAAAGTCAATATTGGAACAGAGAAAACACCGAAGCTTGCAAATGTTGGAGATTATTGGGATGTTCCCACTATTGACAAGATCACCGAGTTACTACATGAATATCAAGACTTGTTTCCGACCATGTTCAATGATATCAAGGGCATTAAAGGGCCTATGGGAGAGATGAGGATCCCTTTGAAACTAGATGTAAGACCATTCAAACAAAGACCCTATAGATTGAACCCTAAATATAAGGAGAAAGTGATGATTGAACTCGACGTAATGCTAGAAGCAGGGATTATAGAACCTGTCGAAGAGTCAGAATGAATTATCCCTATGGTGGTACAAGACAAGAAGATAGGAGATATTAGGATCTACGTAGATCTTAGGAAGTTGAATGATGCCTGTTTGCATGACCCATTCCCTACGACATTCATTGATGAAGTGTTAGATAATGTAGGAGGCTTGGAGGTATATTATTTTACAAATGGATTTTCAGGATACCATCAGATCCGGATTGCCAAGGAAGATCTCGATAGAACCACCTTTTCCATAGAATTGGGATCCTACCAATATACAATAATGCCATTTGCATTGAAGAATGCCCCGGCCATATTTCCCAGGGTGGTGGTCGAATCATTCAAGGAGTTTATACATAAGTTTATAGAAGCATACTTTGATGATTGGACTGTTTTTAGTTTATTGAAAAATAACATTGAATGTTTAAGGCTAATGTTGGAAAAGTGCAGGCAATGTCATATTGCCTTAAACCTAAAGAAGTGCATTTTATTTTCACCATTTGGAGTGTTGTTAGGTCATATTGTATGCAAGTAGGGATTGTTGGTAGATCCATCTAAAATTGCCATTATAGTTGATCTACCCCCTCCTACTTCAGTCAAACAGTTGCGCACTATGCTGGGACACACTGGATATTACAAGAAGTTCATTAAAGGCTATGCCCAGATTACAACACCCATGGAGAAGCTTTTGAAGAAAGACTGTCAATTTCACTAGAGAGAAGAATGCAAGTAGAGCTTCGACTCGCTGAAGCATAAAATGGTTATTGCGCCTATTTTGGTTTTCCCAAATTGGAGCAAGGAATTTCACGTGCATGTCGATGCATATTATATTGCATTAGGAGCTGTGTTATCACAACCGGGAACAAGAGACATTGACCACCCGTTAGCTTTTGCTAGCAGGAAACTATCCACAACCGAGATTAATTACAACACCACTAAGCGAGAAGGGTTAACCATGGTGTATGCACTGCAGAATTTCCACCACTACTTGTTGGGAGAACACTTTAAAATGTTTACTGATCACCCCACGCTAAAATACCTAGTCAACAAGCTAGTGTTGGGGGGGAGAATATGCAGATGGCTTCTGCTATTTTAGGAATATGATTTTGAGATTGTGGTTAAGCCAGGAATAATGAACAAAGGTCATGACCACTTGTCGAGGTGGGAACATGGAGAAGAGCTTACTAGTTTGGAGGATACACTGTCGGATGCATAGTTGCTAGCCATTAGAAAAATTGATGACCACTTTTCTGAAATAGTCCAGTTCCTGTCAATAGGAATGACACCTAGTGAATATACAATCACCCAGAAGAAACAGCTAGTAGTGCGCGCCGCAACCTTTTCACTTATAGTTGGAAAGTTATACAAGATGGGACCTGATGGGATACTGAGGAGGTGTGTTATGGAAGCGGAGGGATTGTTAATCCTCGCCGAAGCTCATGAAGGCATCGTAGGAGGACACTACGCAGGGAAAGAAACTGCGCAAAAGATTATTAGAGCTAACCTTTGCTGGCATACCTTACACAAAGATTCTAAGGACTATTACAGAGCCTGCTATGTATGCCAAAGAGTTGGGAAACCGTCTAGAAGAGATGAAATTTCTTTAGCACCACAATTGACCCTATAAGCATTTGAGAAATGGTCCATTGACTTTGTGGGACCTATAAACCCACCAAGGAAGTGCACAAGAGCTAGATACATAATCACTGCGATTGAGTATTTGACCAGATGGGCAGAAGCAAGAGAAGTTAAGGACTGTAGTGCAACTACAACTACGTGCTTCATATTTGATGACATCATAACCAGGTTTGGATGCCCAAAGATCCTTATGAGTAATCAAGGCTTACATTTCATCAATAAAAAAGTTGAATCCTTGATTGAGGAATTTGTAGTCCATCATCAGAAGAGAACACCTTACCATCCACAAGTGAATGGGACATTTGAATCATTCAACAAGATCTTAGAGACAACACTGAAGAAGATATGCAGTGTGAACAGGGATGACTGGGATTTAAGAGTACCAACAATACTTTGGGCCTATAGAACCACTTGCAAGAAACTGACCATGCAGACCCATTTTAAGTTGGTGTATGGTCTCGAAGCCGTTGTCCCAATGGAATATTTGGTACCAAGCTTAAGAGTTTTTGCCTTTACATATATGGATGACACTGGTGTTGTTCGAGAAAGGCTTGGACAGTTGGTCGAACTAGAAGAAGACATATTTATTGTAGGATTTCATCAGTAGGTTCAGAAGGAAAGAGAGAAGGCCTACCATGACAAACACATAAAGAAGAAGGTATTTACGCAAGGTGATTTGGTACTGGTATGTGATAGTAAGTTCGTGAAGAATCCTGGGAAGTTCAGAACACATTGGCTTGGGACATATGAGGTTGCCTATGTTACAGAAAGAGGAGCTTCTTAGTTGAAGACTTTGAATGGAGAATGGAAGGAGGGATAAGTGAATGGGAGCCAGTTGAAATTGTATTGCGACAACCAGCTGCTTCGCAAATCTCAGTAAAATAAAAAGGAATAGGGTATAGGTACCAGGTGTAGTTGAAACTGGGTACCAGACACATAAATGATAGTCTGGACAAGGAAGGAAGGGAGGAATAGAGCTAGAAGCAAAGGCTTCCCTACGTAGTCTGAATTCGAAGCACAACAAAACAATTAGATCTAAAGTGCCTCAGGACAAGCCACAGGTGAGTGTTGGGGGGCTTGCAAAAGAAAAAACGCGAACTACGCGGAAGACAGAATGACTGTTACTGGGTCGAAGTGAGAAAAAGAGAAGAAAAGATGGAGTGAACTAAAAGAAAGAAAGATATTGGACGAGGAGATCGAGGATGATAGATCTTCAAGGAAGATGGATCATGGACAACTCAACAAGACAAAAAATCCACCATTGGATGCTTTGGAGAAGTGCGTGATAAGGAAGGAAAGACAGGCTGGCAAAGCCCTGAAAACACGAGTCAAGTTGACCTAGGGTTTTATACACCTAGGGTTTTGGTATCTATGGTTTTCACACCTAGGTTTTGCCTAAGGTTGTCGGTGAGTGATTGTAATGTATAAATAAGAACCTAGATGAGGGAAGAGGGTTGGTCCCAGTTTTTGTTATTGGTGTGAGCAATTATTGTTGTGAGAGAGAGAAGTGATAAGTGTAAGAGCCCTTTGTTATTGTAAGATCTTCAGCTGGGTGTGGAGATCAGTACTGCATCTAGGTGCAGAGGAAGGGGAGAGACAGAGAGGAGAAGAGAGGAGATCTTCTAGCTGAGAGTACATACAAGAATTGTATGCTTCATCTTAATATATTATAAATCACAGTTCTATGGACGTATCCCTAGGGAGAGGGTGAAACATGTATATCTTTTGTTGTGTGTGATTGATGTTGTGTTCTCTATCATTTGATATGATTCTATTGCATTACTGTGTTAGATCTGATAGATAGTTGTGTTGAGTAGATCTGAACTAGTAAGTGACATATAAATGTTGTATTGTTCTTTTATTAGATCCACTTGGTATTCCCTTTGGTTGTAGATATCTCTGTCCTGCAACCCCCCCATAGTTTCTTCGGGTGAGACTTCCTCTGCCTCGCAGGTGTTGCCGAAAGGGCCAGTAGTTAGGGCTTGTTGGTGCGCTCTTGGAGTTGAACCCTGGGTCTGCCCTTGTGCCAATAATGTGTGCATGAGCATGCACACAAACACCTTCAATATTCATGCATAACCAACCACATACACACACACCCATTACCCCTAAGAGGATGTTTGATGGTGTTGATGCATTGATGGTGTGTGTATGTGTTTGGGCGGGAAAGGTTTGTGCATTGGGGGGTGGAAAGGGAGTGGAGGTGATCTGTAAATTATCATGGTCATAGAATTTTCCACAACAAATCTTACCAATTTCTCAAAACTATTGTTACAAAGTCTTTTAGTCAATATTAAATTTTATTACTAGCTTAGCACACAACATACTGAAATAAAGAGACCCGGTGAAATGAAATAATATAAAGAAAATAATACAAATCCACACAATGACCACAAAATGTACCTTGTAAAACCCAATATGGAAAACCTAACCAAAAGGTGAGGACTATGCCTTACTCATTCCTTCTTAGCTATGAAATGCTATACAAAGAAAGTGAACTCACTATGGAGTTATCATGGATACTATGACATGTATCATTTATATATGGTCTTCTACTTTCTCTATTGTACTCCAATATCCCACTCCCTTTATTTTCTCCACTATGAAAAAATAATTAGTACACTAAGAATGGAACCCCTTCCATTCCTAGAGCCACACAAGTTGATCCTTTTCAAATAGGCATCATAGACATGATCAAATACACAATGGATCTACAACTAAATACATATAAAGATAGGAATTGGATCACAGTTTCAATAAACGATAGTCCCTCGTAACCAATGCATAAGATGGGACTAGTATTGCAGAATAAAATTAGGTGAGCGAAACATAGATAGATGCCAATAGAAACCAAGGTTTTCATCCAAGCCACCCTATGTGTGATTCTACACCATGTGAATCAATGCACTAAATTTGAACATGGGGGAAATCATTTGGCCACCGATCATTGAGGTATACCATTTCTAGATGTGGGGTGACCCAACAATAATGATAATGGGTAACAAGGTATTAAATTACATTCTAGCCAATGT
Source organism: Picea engelmannii (assembly GCA_009831015.1). Lineage (NCBI taxonomy): Eukaryota > Viridiplantae > Streptophyta > Pinopsida > Pinales > Pinaceae > Picea > Picea engelmannii. The sequence goes on from ML793234.1 coordinate 244,793, forward strand.
GTATAAATGTGCCAAGGTCAAACATTGGTAGAATCAACTCAGCATGAGTAATTAATATATACCTATTGTTAATTATAAGTAAAGTTTCCATTTATGATTACAAGCCCCAAGGTACTATAAAAGAATATAATTCTACCTACTGGATAATGAATAGATGTCAATAGGAGAAGACTTTCTAGTGAGAAGGAAATAACGAATCCTTCCATACTAGAATGAAGAAATATGTAGAGTTAATGATGATGAAATGAGCATAACTTGAACTACGGAGTGGTCGACAAGAAAGGTCATAATATTTGAGGAATGATTGACTCTGGCTAAAAATTCCTTTGAACATTAGCACAACACAAGAATGACCTAGGAAACAATGGATACCAAATGAAACCATTGATGTAAACCATCAATCTAGGAGGAAATGAATTTTCTCTAGAATGAATGAAATAATAACCAATTGGAGGAGTAAAAAATGAAAACATGGTACAAATCCAGAGGAAATATTGCAACCTAATCGTAAATAAAATGACTCAAAGAAGGTGTTTGTTCAAGGGTTATGTAAAGTGAATCATGCCGCAAAATTAAATGATACAGATCAAGAAGGATTTTTTTTAAGAAGGCCTTACAAATAATGTTCAAAATTTTGTGTTTGAATGTGTGGTCTACCAACAAAATAAGGGAGAGACAGTCAAGACACTAAATCTCCTACAACCATTAGCTATACCAAGTAAACATTGTGAAGAAGTTTCAATGGATTTAATTACAAATTTACCTAAATATGAAGGAAATATTGTCATCATAGTAGTAGTGGATCGAATGATGAAGTATGCTCATTTTTTTCTCTTTCACATCATTTTAAAGAAAGTACAGTAGACACAAAATTCATGGAAGCATTTCAAAATCTACATGGAGTCCAAAAGATGATTATAAGTGACAAAGATCCAATTTTCACTGAAAATTTTTGGATTGAATAATTTTCCTATTTGGGTACTTAATTGGGTCACGACTCATCTTATCATCCTCAATATGATGGAGAAAATGATATTATGAACAAATTTCTAGAAGGATATATTCATTTCTTTGCACATGATAAACAAACTCAATGGGTCAAGTGGTTTCCCTTGAAAAAGTGTTGGTATTGTTATCACTCCAGGAGTCCTTCTTAGGTTGTAGTTCGAAGAAGCCTGGTAACTTTATAAATTTCTTTAATGTTGTTTAATATGTCGGATCAAACTGAATGAATCACTCACTAGATTCTTCACTCAAGACAATCTGGGTATATTTCAGGTATACAAGGCTTTCAAAGGCTATTATCAGATGGGTAGTTATATCAAAATGGAGGGGAAACTAACAATATTAACCAAAACACACACATACACACACATACACACACACACACACACACACACACACATATATGGAAGTATATATGATGGGATAATAAAACTAGTAGTGAATGTTTATGATCCTCTGTTTATAAATCTATAAGGTAAGATGACAGTCACCAAGAGATTATATAAACATAGATTAAGAAATGAAATTCAACTCATAAACATAGAAAATGAATGAACAAGAAGGTCTAAAATAGCAATGAAAGAAGCCTGCAACCGAATATATATTAGAATATGGCCCGTTTACAAAGTGCAGTATAGTATAGTTTGCAAAGTCGAACCCTTATTCTATAAAATTTACAGGATTTATAGCCTTTACAATACTATTCCATATCTTGAAAGTATGGATCTGTTATGCTAAAAATAGAAATCATTACAGTTCATAAAAATAGGATTAAATCCTATCTTAAGGGTCAAACCCTTATCATGATGATATTCAAATTATTTGACAGCTTCAATAGTTCTTCAAATGATGATGTCAAAGTATCTCTAAATCTTCCGAAATCCCAAAGATAACAATCAGTTAAAATCAATTTCTGAAACTGCCTGCCACAAAAATTGGGCCAGACTGTTGAAAACTGGGGCTCAGAGATGGATTCAGTTCTCCACATCTGTGAGACGTGTATATAAACCGAAATAGGTTATTTTTCGTTGACATGTTAGTCACAAAATCCTCTGACCGCTTCTCAAAATGATCCTCCAGTCGCTCAGAATCATCATTTGAAAATGATGACTCAACACAGTAGAAACGCCACATTTATGAAAACGCAACCTCATATTGCAGGGGACTTTTTACTTCCTTACTGAGATCCAAATGAACATATGAAATTACCATTGGTAATATTACGATGTCTAGTTTTCAATCGACTATTTGAGCATGTAAATTGACCTTTCCACGGCTGATAAAATTGAGTTTTCCCAAGGCAGTTTATAGTTTGAAAAACCTGTCATTTCGGTGGTTTAGAGCGCCCCGAAATTGCGATTTTAGCTACCGAAAGTTAATGCTTTCAGTGGCTTACAACGCTTTATAACATATCCCTTAGCCAGCGAAACCTGTCTTTTGAAATTTTTTACAAATAATGTGCTGACTCAAGAGTTCTTATGAAATACAAGTCCAAAGCTCTTTTTAAAAGACTCTTAAAAAAAAAATGATTCATCTAATGACTTTCCTATCACCTAATAAAATAAATTTGACCAATTTATTTGAGGAGATAACAAGTACAACTCATCCTTCCATACTAGATAAAAAATGCCCCCATTTTTGGCACTTTACGAATATCATCCTCCATCCATCACATCACACTTGAATGGGAATACAAAGTTCAAACAATGGATAATCACATAGGGCACCAACAAGAGGTTCTCAAATTATTGAAGGACAACTTGTTTATGGCACAAAATAGGATGAAACAACAAGCAAAACAACATTAGAGTGAAAGGGAATTTGAAGTGGGGGATTGGGTATTTCTGAGGCTACATTCGTATAAATAGATGTTCCTCTGGTGACAAAAGGACCATAAATTAACACCCAAATATTATGGCCCCTATTTAAGGTTTTTCAAAGAATTATAAGTATGGATTAAAATTTTGAGTCTCCATCTTCATGTGTATATCTACTCTTCCATGTTTTTTTATTGAAGAAGGTAGTTGACAATAAGATTTGAGTCCAAACTATTTACCATATATTAATGAAGAAGGGAAAGTCATACTAGAACCATAAACAATACTTGAAACAAGGATTAAGAAGCTGAGAAATCGATCAATTACAGAGTACCTTGTCAAATGGAAGAACCTACTAGTGGAAGAGAAAAAAAGGAAGAAACACCCTTAGTCGAGTGGTGAGGACAACACTTGTTTGAAGGGGAGATCATGTTAAACACTAGAAAAAGGCCCATATTATGCATAAAACCCGTTATTAAGCCCTAGATATTTAATTATTACATTTCTAGTGTTATATTTGTTGGATCATGTTGTCATTGATGCCAATGGTTTGATCAATTGATGTCAAGTGATTGATTGATGTCAAAGGATTGATTGATTGATGATTGATGTAATATAATATGTATTTTCCTATATGAGAATGCATAGATGAAGATGGATCAATGAGTTGTCCTTGATATGATGAAGATGGATCATTGAGTTGTCATTGATACATGATGAAGATGGATCAATGTGGTTTCATTAGTATATGATGCATTACTGGAAAAATGTATAGATGACTCATTATTGTCTTATCATGATTGATAAGGTGCAGAAATGGATGAACTCCAAAGTGGTCCCCTTATGGTGAAAGCCCTCACGGGAAGATGCTTTGTGGATTGAGTTATCCTAGAAGAATGGTTGGAGGACCCATGATCTCATTATTGTCTTATCATGATTGATAAGGTGCACAAATGGATGAACTCCAAAGTGGTCCCCTTATGGTGAAATCCCTCATGGGAAGATGCTTTGCGGATTGAGTTATCCTAAAAGAATGGTTGGAGGACCCATTCTTGTATGTGGAATAACGAGATGAATATCAAGGAAATTGTTGGTGAAACTATCCTAGATGAATAGTGTTTGTCATGCCATTTCCAATGGCATGTAGAACATCACATAACTCCTTACAGTTAGAGAGTTATGGCCATGGTTTGGGTAATGGACCCAAGTTTGTTTGATGGGTAATGGTATGATTTATGATATATTTTCAGACAATACTATTCTATATGGATAGTACATGTCGTGCCATTTCTGGTGGTATGTGTAATGTCACATAACTCCTCACGGTTTGAGAGTTATGGCCTTACGAAGTTGGAGGACCCTCACATGTCATCTAGAAGCCCTAAAAGATCAAAGTAGTCAAAGTGGTTTAAGGGTTTTTAAAAGGTAAATAATAAAGTGAAGTGATGAGTGTACTATAATTCAAAGTGAATACAAAATAAATTATTTAAATAATAAATTTAATGGAGAAATTAGAAGTGGGTTAACCCTAAAATAAAGAAAGTGAGGCCAAGTGACCTAGAAGATGTTTTTAAGGAAGCTACTTGGAGAGTATAAATAAGAGGCAAGGCTCTCTCATTTTAATCACACTTGAGTATATTGAATATATATATGTGTCTGAGGTAAGCAAGGATATATAAGCTGAAATTCTGAGGAAAGGTGAAGAAAAGAAGGTCAAAATGCAAGGAAGAATAAATTCTTTTGATGGTGCTTTCTAAGGTATGTTATTTACAAGTCATCTCACCATTTTCGCTATAACTTTTTTTCTATAATGATTCAGAATGTGAAATTGCTATGGAATTGATAAAACATACCCAAGTATCTATGGTAAAAAATTAATCTTGTGGGTCATTGTATTTTGGGAATTACACTCCGTGGAAAATAGGGTTTGTGGCTAGTCCCGAAACTAGTCAAAAACACGTGTTTCGGGTAAAAGCGTCATAACTTATTCATAACAGATCCAAATTCAGTGAGACCAAATGTGTTGGTTAGGTTACAGTATGTAGTATGTTTTTTAACATTTTTAGATCAATTAAATGAATATTTTGTGCGGGGAACGCTCTACAAGGTCGCTCTCTAGAATAAGCAAGAATTCAACAAGGTATGCCATTTTTGCTATAACTCATTTTCTGAGAGGTTCCAAGTAGTTCTACCTGGAGGAATTGCATAAAACACTTTGAAGAACATTGTGTATTAGTTTCATATCTTTATTCATTACAGGTACAAAGTTATGATTATTTCAAGTTGGGGTTGTTGACTAATCCAAAACTAGTCATGGTTGAGACAAGCAGTTGATGAGTTCGCACATACATGAGGTGTATAGTTGATGATGTTGGTACATATTGATGAGTCATTGTTGATTATTATTTGAAACATGATTGGCATATACTTGGTACATGGTTGGATGCACTGGTTTATGGTATAGGTTGATTACAGGTTGTTTGGCACAGGTTGGTGCATGGTTGATGCACTTGTTTATGTTGACATATTGATATCTGTTGATGATTGTTGCCTCATTTCAGTTGGTGTTGAGAATGTAAGCTGAGCATTTCATATAGAGTTGATGCTCTTATAGAGTTGTACTCTATTCCGTTGTTGCTGAAAAACCCCCGGATTGAAGTCCATAATAAAAAGAAAATTTTTACATACATCTTGTGTTCTTTGTGTTCCTTGTGGAGATGATTTGTTGATGATATGTTGCTAATATATGTTGCTGATATGTATTCACATCTCACTGATTATAAATGACAACAATGAGTAATGATCAAATGTTGAATGTTAACTAAGGAGTTTTTGTGTAAGAGGGAAGTTTTGGGAAAAAGATCCCCACACTCATTCACCCCTCCCTCTAAGTGTGGTAGGTGTGTCCAACAATATTTGAATGTAGGCTAGAAACCTTCATTGCACCCTTTCATTATAATTGTACCCTTTGTCTTCTATATATATACCAAGGAGACCTAGTCTTAGGATCATCCCATCTCATCATATCTCATTTTGTACATTGAATATATTGTAAAATGAGTTTTCCCTCTCAAAGTGGACTGTTATTCATTGTTTTATTTATCATTCTCAAGGCATTGGTTCATAAAAACCAAGGAAATAATAAGCCAACATCTATCCTCCGAAGTTGGAACAACCTCATGGAATGGGTGAAAATACCCTCAAAAGGTGGACAACTCCTCTAATTCTTCTCATAAATCCTCAAAAGATGCCTCCAAGGTATGACCATGTATAGATCTCAAGAAAAGATACCTTCGCAAAAAATAGAAAATGACCCTCTAAGTAAAATATGGGTCATAAAACCCCCAATAGCTAGTGTGACATCCACATGAGTGAGATCGACCATAAAATCAAGTAATAAATAGCTCAAAAAGTGGTGAATGAGAGTACTCTAGCATCTATAACATGGCATGCAATAGAGTGATCCATGCAAGTGTAAATAGCCCAAAAATGCTTTGGATGATGTGACTAATGCCTTGGGATATGTGTATTTCCGTGCGATATGTGAAGCTACCCTAAGAACCTGAAACTGAGTGAGCCATCTATAGAAGCATCTCTAAGCATAAATGACGAAAGTATGAAAAATACATAAAATGAGGGTCCATGCTTAGGCATGAGATAAGTGTGCTATAAATATGTATGACAACATGTACAACATTAATAACACTTTTACATTGCATGAAAAGAAGCGAGAAAGACTAGAAGTTTGGTCTCTCGGCCCATGATAGATCTGGAGTTAAGATGGATCTATGTTGGTTCTTTATATGTGTGTGTGTGCCAGTGGTGAACTCCTAGAATGAATTGCACATTTGCCACATAGACAAGACACCATTAATATTTTACTTGTTACTAGTACTTTTTTAAATTACATGTGTTAACCCGTTATTGAGCATTGAAGGAATTACATATCTCCATCATATGAATAAGTGGTAAGCACCTATCCATAGAATAAGATTTTTTTTACTTTCAATTACTCTCTATAATATGGTCGCCTGAAATAGTAACGAGCGTGATCTCGCAAGCCATTAATGGCTGGGCAGCCATAGGTTCCGGTGCCGGATATATGTCTCTTGGGCATACTGGACAAACTGGTTCAATTTGCACCGGACTGAAGATGCATGTCACGTGGTACCTGTGGCCGCATCGAAGGTCACGTGCCACTTCGTGGATTGATTCTGAAAGGATTGATTCTGCAAGGCTGCAACAATAGCCGGTAGGCTAGAGGCAGCAACAATAGCCGGTGGGCCAGTTGCTGTGACCACCTGAAATATGGAAATTGAACAGGAAAACGTTGACATCGTTCGCCCAGTTCTCTCATTTTCCATTCTCGGCATGCATCAGCACGGGGGCTTGATCAGGGAAACGTTGCCATCGTTCGATAACTTGCATTATCCTCTCCTCTATCTCATGAGTTTGGGCTCTTCTACTTTCAGAATTAAGACGCCGCCATTGTTCCTCAAGCTCCCCAAGTTCTCTTATAATCTCCTGCATTTGACCTAATAATTCTCTAAATTCGCTTTCTTCTCCTCCGCCTGGTTGCCCTTGTCCTTCCATTTCCATACTTCCAGAGATTTAGATTTAAAGAATGGCCGCTTCCTGTTCTGAAACTGAAACGTGAATGTCTTTGCCTTTTTATACGAAGAGGCGACTCCACTCCCTTGGCCTTCGCTTAAGTTTAAGTTTAGATTAAATAACAAATAATTTTTTTGATTAAATTTAAGTAACAGATAAGTTACTGAGATAATCTTGACTAATTACTGATTCTTCTAGATTTAAAAATAATAATAATAAAAAAATATACAATTTATATGGGTATCTCTGTGGAAGGTTTTAAGATGATTTCACTTCACTAGCTTTAATATAAATAATAAACAAATTTATCTTAAATAATAAAGATGTAACCATTAAGATTTTGGTGGTGGAGCAAAGCTAATAAACCTTACAAAATAATTTTTTATTTCAATATGTATGATAGAGTTTTAATGGATTTTCCAAATATTTTTAAGTGAATATTTTTCATAAGTTTTGTTTATAGATATTTAAGTTAATTAGATTTATAGTTTTAATTAATTTAATAGTAAAAGATATGTAATGTATTTTTTTTTTAAGTTTTATTTTCAAATTAAAAGGTGAATAGGGTATGTAAATTTTTGTAAAAGCAAGAAATTAAATCACTACATGAAAATATTTTCACTTATAAATAAAATCATTTTTGATGCTAAACAAAGGTGTCTCATATATCAAAGATGGATGGTGAGGTAAAGTTTTATGTTTATATATACACATTCACCTTTTTATGGTGTGTGTATACATCACACATGATCACCCCTACACACACAAACTCGGGGTGAAGGTGTGTGTACATGCCCATGCACCCCCCAATACCCACCCTCCCAAGGTACCACACATACATCCCTTCATTCCCTACCACCAATTTTAGGGTGAGTATACACGCACCATCACCATCGGGACTCAATACCATTCCATGTGCACAAGTACATAGACACTCACAACTTCTATAGATACTATGACATGTATCATTTCTATATAGTCTTCTACTTTCTATATTGTACTCCAATATCCCACTCCCTTTATTTTCTCAACTATGAAACAATAATTAGTACAATAAGAATTGAACCCCTTCCATTCCTAGAGCCACACAAGATTTAACAATGTCCTCATAATCATCAAAGGATGGGGTTAGGGTTTTTGCATGCCTCAACTCCTGATTAGGGTTAGGATTTTGGACCATCTAGAATATTTTTGAAAGTCCACATATGACTAGCTCCACATATGTGAGTAATGATGAAGTGGCATCTAGTCAACACCATGGTGGTCCACAAGATAAGTCAACTTGTGGGATATATAGCTTCCTTAAACAAACTCGCATTGAGGTGATCTTTGAGCCATTGGTAATCTTTTGATGTGAAGAATAGGACCTACTCCTAAAATGGGCCCTACTATAACACACACCATTCACATAAAACCATTTACACAATAGAATTAACATGAAAAGGAATAACAAAAAACTCATCTATTTATAAAGTAGCCAACTGGTTGCATATGAAGAATGTTCCTCCTAGCCATAAGCTTGTTGTTCATTTTCTCTCAATAGGAAGTGTGTAAATTCTAACCTTGTACAATATCTACTGTAAACAGATATTTAGAAAAGAATAGAAAAGATATAATGAAAAATACAAACATTACACAGATATTTTTCCCCTGGAAACCCAAACTGGGAAAATTGACATATTCTATATTCATTCATTGTGTTACAATGTTTACAATACAAAATACATATAGAATCCAACGGCATCCAAAACCCTAACCCAGTGACCTGGATTAGTCCAAAACCCTAATTCCTTAACCGGAAATAGAAAACCATCAACAAAGAAACCATGTGCTGAAAAAACACCTAAATATAATGCGGTCCCAAAAAAATGCGGTCTCAATCCAGAAAAAAAAAAATTGGGGGCGTTGTCGCCGAACCCCCACGCGGGGGGCTCCACCCCCCTGCACCCCCCGAGGGGGGGCCTAGCAACCCCCCCTGTGCGCCCGACGCATATGCTCAGGCACTACTATACATGCAAATAATATAACGCATACCCAACATTCTCCCACTTGTTGTTTTCTTTACATACAGGGGGTTACAGGGTTACATAGTCAACAATCCAGGGCATCAATGCCCATGGATCCTCTACACCAAGAGAACTTCTCAGTGCTAATAGATTTTTTTAATGAGTTTGGAACATTCTTCAAAGTGTCCACCTTCATAAGTGATACTTTCTTTTCTTCAATCATGTCTCTCACAAAGTGATATTGAACATCAATGTGCTTTATCTTTGAATGATAAGCAGGGTTCTTCACCAGAAAAATTACACTCTGACTATCACACTATATCCTTACAACTTGTTGTACCAACCCAATACCTGAACACAATCTTTGTAACCATATTGCTTCCTTACTTGCATGAGTGACTGCCATGTATTCAACTTTTGTAGTTGAAAGTGCCACTACAGGCTGTCTTTTGCTCATCCAACTTATTGCTCCTCCAAATAGGTTAAACACATACCTTCTTGTAGATCTCCTACGATACAAATATTCAGCCCAGTATGCATCCACAAAGCCATGTATATCCACCACTCTGTCCAATCCTGGTCTTCCTTCGTAGCAAAATCCATAGCTAGTAGTGCCACACAAATTCCTGAAAACCCTTTTTACTATTGTCCAATGCTCCTTCCCTGGTTTTGACATATATCTGCTCAAAAATCCTGATGCCTGTGCAATGTCCGGTCTAGTACAAACCATTGCATACATCAAATTGCCAACTGCACTCACATATGGAACATGAGACATGTCCTCCTCTTCTTCACGTGTCTTGGGACACTGATCCGTAGATAATTTTACACCAACAGGAATAGGAACCTTAACTGGTTTACATCCCTGCATATTAAACCTCTGCAATATTGTCTCGACATATTTTCTCTAATTTAACCCGAGTTTCCTCCTTTTTCGATCTCTTTTAATTTCCATGCCTAAAATGAAATTCGAAGCACTGATATCCTTCATGCCAAATTTAGAGGATAACTGAGTTTTCACATTCTGGATAATCTCCTTGTTGTTTCCTATCAACAACATGTCATCCACACATAAGACCAAATAAATCAAATGATCACCAATTAATTTAAAATACACACAATGATCTTCTTTTCTTCTTGTGAAGCCAAGTCCTATCATATAAGTATCAAATTTTTTATACCACATTCTTGGTGATTGTTTTAAACCATATAGGGACTTTTTCATCTTGCATACCAACTCCTTCTTTTCCTTCACAACATAACCTTTTGGTTGCTTCATAAAGATTTATTCTTTCAAATCCCCATGAAGGAATGTTGTCTTCACATCCATTTGTTCTATTTCAAAATCAAATACAGCAGCAATAGATAAAAGAAATCTTATGGAGGTTAACTTGGCAAAAAGAAAAAAAATCTCACCAAAATCAATTCCCTCAATCTGGGAATAACCCTTTGCTACTAATCGAGCTTTGTATTTCTCCACTTTTCTTTCTGCATTCAACTTCTTTTTAAATACCCATTTTCTACCAATGGGATTTCTTCCAGTTGGCAACTCCACTAGATCCTAAGCCTCATTCTTATCCAAAGATGCCATTTCTTCTTCCATGGCCCTTTTCTAGAGATTTCCATCCTCTGAATCCACTTCCTTCTTGACAGTTCTAGGATCATCATTAGTAATAGACAAAGCAAAATTTGAACAAAAATCAGATGGACTATACCTTTCTGGTAGCCTTCTTTCTTGATATGATCTCCTCAATACTGGAGTATGCGGATCTTCTTCTTTTGATTCATGTTCTTCTGTAGAGTCTGATTCATCATCATTTAAATCAAACTCTATTTTCTCTGGTTCTTCCTTACTTGGTAGGAATTCCTATTTAACAACATCCTTCATTTCTCTAAATATCACATCTCGGCTATACACTACCTTCTTAGTTTCTAGGTTCCAAACCTTATAACCTTTGAGACCATCTTTATATCCAATAAAGATACATTTTTCATCCTTCTTATCCAACTTACTCTTGTTTTCCTTTGGAACATGCACATATGCATCGCAGCCAAATACCTTAATATGTGTGAGAGAAGGTTCCTTACCAGTCCATACCTCTTGTGGAGTCTTGTCATCCAACGCTGATGAGGGTGGTATGTTGACCAGATAACATGAAATACCCACTGCCTCTACCCAAAATTCTTGCCCTTATCTGACACCACTAAGAATGCACCTTGCTTTTTCCATCAACATCCTATTCATCCTTTCTGCAAATCCATTTTGCTTAGGTGTTTATGGAGTAGTCTTATGTCTTTCTATACTGCACTTCTTATAGAATTCTTCAAGTTCATTCCCACAGAACTCTCCACCATTATCTGTCCTTAGTACCTTAATTATTTTCTTTGTTTCATTCTCAACAAGAGACTTAAACTCTTTAAACCTGTCAAAGACTTCAAATTTCTTCCTGAGAAAATATATCCATTTTTTCCTCGAGAAGTCATCTATAAATGAGACATAGTACACAAATTTTCCCAATGATGGGGCTGACACAGATCCAAAAACATCACTGTGAACTAGCTATAAAATTCCTTCTACCCTCGTTGCACCAGAGGGGAATCTTACCCAATTATGCATGAGTGATGGGGGACTAAGATTCCATAGAGTGGGCAAGGGATTAGGGGATGGAAGGTGGGAAAAGGGACTAAGTGTTGAGCCTAGGGGATTAGGTTCTTGGGAATAATATTTTAATATTATTCCAAAAGACATGTGAATAATATGTTTTATCCTAAGTTCTTTTGGAAGGACAAAACAACTTCTGAATGGAAGGAACACATGCTGAAGGAATGCATGCATTTGCATGGGTGACAAGTGTCAACCCAGGCGCATGCAAATAAAATGGTTGAGATGAGCCATGTTGGGGGTTCCTCCTCAATTATACCTGACCGTCTGAGCATGAACCCATCCGACCTCTGCAAGAGATACCCTCGTGCACTCAGAAACAAAAAGGCCAATGTCTATATTTGCTTTGAAAAGGCTGGTACACTCCTGGATTGTGAACTGTTAAGTCTGAGTCAACCCCTGCATGGACAACTCATCACGCATCCCTGAGAACCAAAGTGTGAGTCTATCTCATGCTGGGGAATTGAGAAAATAGAAGTGTCATGTCCCTGCTAAGCCTGGTTATGCTGTTGCACCTGTCTGTTACTGCCTGGGGGTGTTCGTGTCTGAATTCCTGTTGACTGTGGTAGACGTGTAGTGTTGACCCTGTGTGGCTTGTTGGCCAATCGTACAACACTCTCTCCAAGTGAGAGAGGTGGTTGAAGTCGGAAGAACAGGTTGCTTGACCTGTGAGCGACTCTCTCCAAGTGAGAGAGTGTACTGAGGAAGAAGAGAGCTCCTAGAAGGAACCTTGTAGCTGTCGTAGAGCTCAGAGAATTATGGTCCGACCTGTTGCTGAAACCCAAGGTAAGGGAGGTTAGCAGCCGAAGGACTGTATAGGTGACAGAGAAGGTGTATACTCCTGGGGTGGAACAAGCATATGGGGAAGGAGAGTCTGTGGGCAGTGAGTATGAGTGGTTCCTAGGAGAGAATTCCTTCCTTGTGCCCATGTGTTTTCGCAGTAACCTCAACCTAGCCTAGGATTCCTTGCCTTGGGTTGGAGCTTAGTCCCATCTCGGGGGTGACCTACTGCTGAGCTTGATGAGCAGCGTGGTCTACGGATGGGAGGTTCGTGGAAGGATTGCACCTGGTTGGTGGAATAACCACCATTTTCAAAGATAAGTACCAGATGATATTTCAATTGTGTTACTGCATGTCTATGTATTTATAATTGTCATGTACTCTATTGTGCATATGAATTAATGTTAAATCCATTGATTATTTATAGTAACATTAACTCTTTTGCTCACTCTAAGTTTAAATGTGTTTAACCTGTTTAAATGCATGTCATATATATGTATATAATTAAGTATGAGATTGTTATTCCGTGATGTATAACCTGTCCAGCCCGAAATGGGGATGTTACAGTATGGTATCAGAGAGTTACAGCTTCAGAGAGAAATATGTGTTACATCACAACTTTGGGTTTAATAGATATGTCTAGAGGAATGGTAGGTGAAATGTTGCTCAAGTTCCCTTCCTACAAGACATGGTGTGGTGACTCAGGAACTGAAGAAATAACCACAATGTTTGACAAAGTTGAAATCTGTTGGTAACTCTCTATGGTGTAGTGTTCTAGGAAGAGAATCGATTGATGATGTCTGTGGTCCTAGGGGGCGTCTTCCATAGACATGAATGACATGATAATCTCATTAGTAGGAAAGATCACATGAAATAGATCAAAAGATAAATCCTAGAGAGGAGGAGGGGAAGGGGTTGCCGATTGAATATCTTGGTAAGCAAATTCGATCGGACTTAAAGGAATCGTGTCGATGTAATGAGAGTAATCACCAGGGATAGGTGCCACCCATGGGTTGTATGGATTAGGGGATTCATGAACGATGGTGGATATCATGTTAATAGAGGCAATAAAAGGAGGAGGAATATCAGGTTGTGGGATTGGAAATGTACCCATCAAAGTAGAATCTTTCAAAAGACCCATGCTGGTATTCTCATAACTAGGAGGTGTCTTCGAAATGAAAGGAACATTGCTAGTATGGGAATTGGAATTAAAGAAGGCTAGTTGGTCAAAAGTAACGAACTTTCCTTGGTGGGGGAAGCGTACCACATGGAAAATGGTAGACACAACCACACACATGGAAATGATCCAGCTATGGACAAGTAAAATATTATAATCAAGAGGTGCATCAAAGACCTCAACCTAAACATTGACCGATTTTCCTTCCAACGTAATAAACAACGACGGAAGAACACTGTAGGGTTTAAAGTTTGTACCATTGAAGGCCTTAAGTGTATTATGTGATTTGGTGAGGGTAGGAGAGCCAATAGATTTCCAACATGTAACGAACATGATGCAAGTCGAGTCTCCTTCGTCAATAATAGTTCTGCAGATATTCTTGTTTTCAACAACAACTTGTATCTAAAATGCTAACTGAGGAGGAAGCCTTGGAACATGATATTCCAAGTCAAATATTATTAGATTAGTATCCATGGGACCAATTCCACTGATGGCCTTTAATAGTGCCTTTCATTGAGTTGGGAAGCTTTGAAGCACTTCGAGAGATAACATCGCAGAGGGTGTTTGCGCAAGATCTTCTACAATGTTGTATTTTTGTGTAGCACGTGCGTGAGGGTTAAAAGCATACTTTCGAACAACACCCTTAGGAGGAGGGTGAAATAATATATCGAGAATCGGTGTTTTGATATGAAGAGGACCATTTGGAGGTGAAGTTAGGGGAGAAGATTGAACCAATGAAGGTGGTATGTCATCAACTTTTTCTTTTAACAAAGAGTAATCTTTGGCTCGAGTTGCGATTGCGACTTCATTCTTTTTAGAGTCACCAATACACATAAGGACATAGGATGAAGTATAAGGAGTAGCTTGGTCATGAATGACCAGTTGTGCTTGCTATTGAGAAGGGAAAGGTTGTGACAAAATGACAGTTGTAGAAGTCTTCCTGGTCCCTTAGAGGAATTTAGTAACTTAGGCACATCTTGGACAATCTCTCGCGTAATGATCGTCACCACAAATAAGGCATGGGTAACGAGGCTTACGTTTTTCTTTCTCATCAGTGGTTTGTGTTTTTTATTTATCATATTGTGGATTATTATTATTGTCCTCCTTGTTCTTACCCTTTCCTTTCTTTTTATTTTCATTCTTTCTGGCAGGCATGGATTGAACAAAATTAACTTTAGCAGTCTTACCGATGGAAGGAGTAGGAGTAGGAGTATTTTGTGCATTAGAATTATTAGATTTTGGATTGATGTGACCGGATTGCGTTGAATGGGTATCAGTGTGGAAGGTGCCAATCACACCATCAACAACATGAGAGGTTGTTGGAGGTTTTGGGGTAGGGTTTGTGGAAGGATGAGGAGCGTTAGGGATCAAATCGTAAAGTGTTCATATTTGTGAATAAACGATATCAAGATACCGAGCACAACTAATCTCCTTCTCTTCAGTGAAAACACCACCCATGGTGACAACATGAGTGATAGGTCCAATGAGTGATTTTGTAAACCACTCGGATAATAGTTTATCAGGAAGAGGAACTTTGATTAAACGTATTCTCCTCCTCCACTCATGGATGTGATAAAAAATATGAGTGGATGAGGATTTCTTGAAAGAACTCAAAATTTTGGTTCTCGTCTCGTATAGAATTGGTAACTGGTAATGTGTCAAAAAGGCCATGGATAGGGTGTTAAATTCATTGAATAAACCTCATGGTAACTTGATGTACCATTTTGTTGTCGAACCCATGAGAGTCCATTGGAAAAGTTGTAATCTAATGGAGTAATCCATCAAGGAGTTGGATGAACACCATAGATGAAAAGTCATAACATGATTATTAAGATATTCTCCTACTCGACCTTCAAATTTAGGAACATCAGACGATAAATTGGCTGGTATGATGGGCCCATAAGAAGTATGTAAGATATGATCATTTATAATACTAGACAGATTAGGTAAATCCAACGTGTCCAGTAAAGGAAACTGTTGGTTCACTTGTGGAAACTGGTAATTTTGAGGGGGAAGCCTCATGGGTATACCAATAGGACCATAAGAAGTCTGCAAATAAGGTGACAGTCCTGATAGATTAGGTTGTGGAGGGTTTTGAGTAATATAACCCCCAGGGTTGGGTTGATTAGGGATGTTCCCTTGTAAAGGGACACTAGGTTTAATGTTCGGACCCCAAGTGGGATTCAAAGAACCTGGATACAGTTGACTGAGGTGAGGGGGTACAAAACAATTAAATTGAGGATGTTGACCCCCAGATGGTTGTGGGTTTCCTTGGAGAGGAATATTCCAAGGTAGAGATGGTATCCCATGTGTGTTCTTCCCATATAGTGGGTTATGGACTCCAATCTGAGGTTTCCACCCAAGTTGAGATTGTGCCCCAATTTGAGGTTTCCTCCCAAGTTGAGGTTGTGCCCCAATCTAAGGTTGTCCCCCAAATTGAGGTTGTCCCCCAACTTGAGGTTTACCTCCAACAGGAATCTGGAAACCAAAAGTGATAGAAAGACTAGTTCCTCCAAGATTATTGGAGCCACTAGGGCCATATCCTCTAAGAAAAGGTGGAGGAGGAACATAAGATCCTCTGAAGAGAACTTGGGCAGGTGTAGGAACAAAACCAACAATAACATTATACCCAAGAGGAAAAAAAAGTCCAGAAACTCTGGATAGAACTTGGGTAGAGATAGGAACGGAAATTTTTAGATCTCTGTACCCAGGAGGAAGTGATGGATTTGGTCTAGACGGAAGTGGTGTCCCAATCAGAGCTTGGGAGGTAACCTCATTTCTGAAGGGATCATGGTAGCTTGCAGGACTATTGTAGAATGGGTCATCTAAAGAGTAGGGATTGAGTGAGAAATAATCAATATTTTGTCCAAAATGGTGGTGACACAACTGGTAGTACCAGTGAAATGGTCCAACGGTACCATGTAGGTGATGGACATATCAGGAACTTGCGATACTATAGGTTGATCAAGGCTCACTCCCAGGTTACTGTACACATCACGTACTGTCAAAGGGACAAAACTAGGATTAGAAGTTCCGGCAGTGTGAGCTGGGGTCCTAAAAGATTCAGTGTGAAAATGTGGATCGTCTACTCTAGATCCTGCGTTTTTTTGGATCGTCTACAAAAAAAATTCTCCAGTCGAGTTCATGCGAAGTATACACACATATAGACTAATAAGGGGGAGTCTGAAAGCCTCTAAAGAGTCTGAAATAATTTGAAATCCTTCTAAAGAGTGTGTGCTTCCAACTTCAGAAGCTACCTCATTGTTGACTACTCCCTCTATAGATCCTTCTAGTGAGTTAGGAGGCAAGTGTTGGTAACCTTTCAGATATTCCAGGGGTAGCCCTTGCATCCTACATGAATGGAGAAGGCCAATGTTTCTTGAGATAAGAAAAGAACGAAAGAAATATATGGTCCACTAGAGGAAACAAACAACACTCACTAGTAAAATCTAGGAAACAAACCAAGCAAACAAAACTTTCTTATTTCGAAGTCACTAGTTGGTGATGAAATCCAATGTTGCAAAATCAAGGCAAGAAGGGACTGGGATAAGCGGATGGAAAAGCTACGTTGACAACTTGCTTAATGAACTTACACCATGGTGCAAGCTCCCACACATAATATTGGGTATACCCTCCAAGGAGCCAGAGTGAGTTTGGCCAACGTCGATTCTAGGAACCGTGAAGACTTGCGCCTCCACAGTCACCTCATGTAAAGACCCTAAAGAGATAGGCTACTAAGGTTACCAACTACAACAGTGATGCCTAGGGAAACAATCGACAGTTCGATCCATGTGCAAGGGTAGGGTATCTAGCCTGAAATCAACTTGAAAGGCTTCCACTCATCATTGTGGGTATACCTTAAAGTGACCCCCATAATACATGCAATCTCTACACCAAGACCAACAATGAAGGGTAAGTAACTCTTCTAGTCTTAATGTAACCTCAAGTTTGACCGTTGTGTGAGAAGTGATTCCTTGGACAAAATGTAGTAACTGGATTTCAACTCTCCCTATCACAAGATACTATTGCGTTTTTTGATGCTTTGAAGAGTGTACCTCACAACCTATTCCAAAGCGTTATCCTAGCTAATGTTGGTGTAAGAGTTTCCTAGAAAACAAAAGTTACTAATTAAATTTTATATTTACGATGTATTTTAGAGGTTGTTGCTTACTCAAAAAAGGAGATGGAAGTGAAACTGTTGATGTTATGACCTTGACCCAATAAAATGAAAAAAGAGATGAATGTGCAATTTTTCAATTCAATGAACTCTAGTTACAGTAGGGAGAAGGAATTTTTTTTTCGATGTACAACAAGCTACTAATTGAAATTCCTTAATTATGAATGAACATGATTCCAAATAATCATGAACTACAAATTTTCCAATTTCTACTTATATTTCCAATGTAAAAGTTTTCTTATAAGAGATTGCTAAAAGAATAAATAAATTCAATTCTTTCTTTCTAAGACAAAATCAGAGATGTGCTAATGGAAGGAAAACACAACCCAATAAAATCAAAACACTCTCAATACCATTCCCAAATCAAATTCACAATGTAAACAAAATGAAAAAGACAAGAAAAACTCTTGACATAAGCAAGAAAGAAGCATTTCTTAATCATCAAACAATCTGACAAATAAAATGAATCCAAAAGTCAAGAGAAACCAAATACCCTTTGTCAAACAAGCACTCAAATGAAGATTCGAGATTATATCCTTGTGACAATGAGTATGAGAAAAAATTTGCAAAAAACAAAGAAAGACTTTCAATCACTGAAAATCAACCACAAGCAAGCTCCAAACTCAAAAAATCAATCAATCATGGGCATAGGAATTTCACCCTAGGATTTCAAGACAAGTCTGGGTGGTGAAAGGTAGAATGAATCACTCCATCAAAACCTACACGAGTCATCGCAGGTCAGGCATAAGACACAATGCGACAAGCAAGGATCATCGCAGGCCACTAGCAGAGCAGAGTGTGATGTCTTCTCACTAGATTGGCTAAGAAGAGGGTGACGTTTCAGGGTCATCGTAGGCTGTCAACAAGGTACAGTGCGACGATCTCTGTAAATTTGAAAAAAATGGGAGAAAAACAAAAAATCCAAAGGAACTTCTAAACCCAGGGAGTCTAGATGGATAACCCATAGACTTAGAGAATGAAAATTATTAGTGGAAGGCAGGATAAAGGAAAATGGGAAGAAAAAAATAAAAAGGAGGTCATATCCCTAGTATGGTTTCCAATTTTGTTATGGGACTTATCAGTGAATGAAAACATAAACAGATCTCCCTAGATACACCTAGATCTAGAGAAAAACATAACAGAACATGACGCTTTCCCTAAGCTCTAAACATTGAATTTACATACTATTTAAATATCGGTTTTCCTTGTTGTTGACGTCCTAGCTCCACTCCAGTTCTCCTGTGATTATGGATCTACAAAGGAACACAAGCCAGCCAAAGTGAAAGCAATATAGCATACTAAAAGAGAACCTATGTATGTGATCAAGGAATCATACAATAAAACAAGATGAGTTTTATGGGAAAGAAACATATCACTGTATTATATAATAATTAAAGTGGATATTACAACCATAGCCTTGATGTTGCAAGGTCCCCTTTCGATGACCCTTTTCTCCAACACACACACTTGCTCCAAACTTGAATGAAGAAGATCCATATTTACTTCATGAACTGAAATGAAGCTCTCAAGAATGACCCAATGTAGAATTCTCCATACAATCTTAGCCTTATTCAACCTTCATAAACCTTACTTTCTTTCTTAACCTTTTCTATGAGAAATCTCTCTTTAAATAGGGGAAAGAGAGATGGTTAAAGATATTAGGATGATCCCACCAAATCAGATAAGCGAGTAGGATCCCAACCATACGGATGCCACCTCATATTATAGAAGATCCCCTTCTATAAATTTTGTGAAGTTCAACCTTTTCTTAGCCTTTTGACATTGTTTCACCCCAGCTACAGAACAGTCTATGGAGACATCGCAAACCAGTTTTAGGGAAGCCTATGTGGACCAGGCATCATCATACGCTTCTTATGTTGTAGCCAACGATGACCCTCCTTACTAAGGTTTTTTGGGAGAGAAATCCTATCACCTTTCTCATGAAGATAGTCTCTTTTGGGAACATGAACACATGTTTGACAATGGATCATTAAGATGAACAAAATAATGTGTAATAGGCACGCATCATTCAACTTCCTCAAGTCGACGCATATTCTTATCTCACCTTGTTTTTTCTCCCAAACTCCTGTTGATGGGTCCTAGATCCCTTGATTCAACAGTAGGAACCAAACCCACCATCGAGGCCCAATTAGACTCTACAACATTTAATAGTGGAATGGTTCTCTAGATATTGCGATCTGGTCAAATTATCGATGGGCCTTACGTTTTCTTGTGAAGGATCTTCCTTCAGTTTGGACTATATCTTTTTGTATTTTCTCTTGGGTGGGACCAATATGAGATGTAATCCAATATAAACCAACTTGGTAACAAACATGATTAAGTTTTAACTACTGGGGAAGAGGTTGAGCTTGGGATAACCCGTTGCTTGAGCATGTAGACGGCAATTTTACACCACAGGCCTAGTACTAATACATTAACCATATGAGAATCCAATTACTGTCTGAGATATTAATTATTAGAAAGAAAACACATATGTGATAATATAATGGCAAGAAAAATAATTCATCTACGATAATAATTCATCACATAATAACACAATGATTCATATTCATCATTGAAGCAAAGAACAACAAAACATTGCACCAGATAACTTGACAATAAAATTAATTGTTCTTACTCATTACACCATCAGTCATGAAATGAGCTAGTAAATAGTTCTTCTCCACATCCAATCACACATGTAGTTGATCAAAATAACTTGTCTCTGGTTTAGAAGGACTTCTATATTAATGGTAGCTTGGAAATAATTCTTGACAAAACCAAAACAGAAGAGTTTCTTGCAACAACCATCGACCTCTAAATAGTTGGTCGACATTCATATTTATAACATAAAATCCAACTGAAAATAACAGTTAAGTGTATTTTAACAAAACAAAATTCGCCACATGGGATTATCTTCTACCAGTTTCTTTAATAGTCAAATCAATATATCACTTGAAAGGGGTGACTTTTCTCATACGCCGACCAATTGATAAACAGTTCCTCGCAAGTTTGGGCCCACGAAAATATGTGTTGTTCCATCAGAGCTGCGTAAATTCCTCTGAACTCCACTGCATGTGCCCGGTACTTCACTAGACTGGTGTTTAACTATTTTAGCACAATCTCATCCCTCATCATATGTTCCATAAATCATTGCACTTGTCTCAGTGCTGCATTGGTCACCTTTGCTAGCTCTTCGGCCCATAATGAATCTTCCTTGGTATGCGATTCGACTATGTCACACAAGTCGACGAAGTTGTCGAGGGTGCCAAACTCGGGTAGTCCGATATCCTTCATTGCTTTTTTTATTTTACCCCAATGTTTCTCTCATTTGTCCCACTGCTCTTGAATTTCTCAGTGTGGTTCCTGAGACAACTTAGCCCAATACTCAGCAGATCACATCATGCGATCAAGACTGCTTTTTCCCAACATATTGATGTCGTGTTTTTCTTTATCTCTTCCCTGTTGCACTGCATCAATGTATTTGATTCTGTCTATGGCTTGCTGTGACTTTTCATACCATCTCTCCATATTTTTTCACGTTACAAGTTCCATGAGAGTATCTTCAAGGAGCTTGGCTATCCTCGCAGTAAACAGGTGCCTCTCTTTTTTGAACTTGTTGTAATCTTCTTCGAATTCACTTATTAGGTATACCGCGGTCTGAGTGGTTCCCTTGTAGTATTCGACCAGGTGGCACAAATGTTATAGTTCCGTAAAGGTGGTGGCTAACTCTTTTTCAGATTGTTTGTCTATGTCTAGCGTGGCATATGAGATCACCATCCCCACGCCGATGAGCTCAGATGTTCTGGCATTTTCTGTGTTTATTAGATTCTCCTTTGTGGTTCTTTGGAAAATGGAATTCTTCTTTCGATCATAAGATATCGCGTATATATTGGCTACCTCATCTACAGTTTCGGGAATCTGCTGATCACCCCATGTAATTTTGTTTCCCAGACTCCTGGTAGTGTATACTTGTTCAAGATCGGGTTCTTCAGCTTCCTTGTTGTGCTCCGAAGGCCCGACCTCTTCCTATCGCTTATCAAGGATCTGAGTATTGAGTGAAATAGAGGCATTGGGAAAAGAATCGATACTTACTTGTCCATCGGTCGTTGGAAGGTAGATTTATTTTTGTGGGGATCCTTCCTTTGGCTCATCCAGTTCTGACTTGTTTTTTAGATTGTCGACTCGAGTCTCTGACGCATCGGGCCTCTTTGTGTTGGGAACCTTTTCGGTTTCTATTTCCTTTCATGGGACCTCCTGGGTTTGAACCCTGGGATCAGGAGAACTAGTCATCTCAGGTCCCTTCTCTTCTTGGACCTGCACAAGGGTCCCAAGAGATGCCTCTAGGATTTCATCATCACTATATATATTTATAATTTCACTCAAAGGATTAGGTGTGCTTGTTTCCACTGATACCCAACTCGTCTCTGGTTGATTCATCACTCCTGTTGGCGATCCGACCGATGGCATTATGGAATTAGGGTCACCTGACCCATTGGTGTTACCAAGGTTTATGTAATTAGGGCCGCTTGCCCCATTGGGATTTATTTTGGGCTATCGGTCGGAAGCCTTGGAAATATGATGAGGTCTGAGTTATCCTACATTCGCTTCATTATCTGTTGGGCCTATTGATACATGAATCCCCCTATCCCCTGCACAACTTGAAATTTAGAGAAATTCCTAACATATACCAGGGTTACTTGGGCAATCTCTATCATTTCAGTGGCTCCCTCGAGAGATCCCACCGCTCCGACTGATATCATTTCTTCTCTTGTCTTGATGGTCTCCTGAACTGTTTGTTCCAGTACTGTTTCTTTCTCATCCCAACTCATAGACTTGAATATGGTTTCCTTGGGGTTAGCCATCCTCGTCATCAAATCTACCTAGTCTTGATCATTTTCGGTGAACATTTCATCTTCAAACCTGTCATGGGTGTATGGCCAGCACAACGATACTTGTGATGTGTTCTTAAGGAATAAACCTTTTCGGTCGTTCTTGTGAAAGTGACCATTCTGGAAATAGAACTCCAGTTGGTTCAACCCTTCCTATTTGGCTTGAGCAGTGTCCTTCACCATGTAGAAACCAACATGAAACCCATAGGGTATGAAGGCTTGCTTCTTATCCTTTACCAAAGTAGCATTGTAACCTTGCAGGATGGTTTGATAACAGATTTCCCCTACTATTAGTTGATCAGGGACATATACCAGTAGCAGATGAGGTGCTCCGGTGGCACTAGAAACCCTGATGTAGGTATCACGCTCATCCGGATACTAATGGCCAACTTTCGATATAATATTTTTGGCTACATCCAATAGCCTTGGGAATTATTTCTTGAACAACAAAGAGTAAATGTGTTCGATAAAATGGTCGCAAATGAGAGAGTAGGATTTCTTGTACCTGTTCTCCCACAAGATGTCAAAATAAACATGGACCGGTAACTCTGAGGTGTGCCAACTTAAGTTCATTTCAGCAAAGGCATTTCTAGCGCAGACGACGTCCAATAGATAAGAATCCATGTAAAAGGATGGGGTCTCTCCCTCTTTCGACATCTGATCCTGTCATATGCAAGTGATTAGTTGTTTGGAGATGATGGCACCCCAATTGAAACTTATTTCAGAAATGGCCACATTATAAGATAGAGGCATCCAAGCCTCTAAAAACCTGGAGCAGTCTTTCTCCCCATGCAATCAATAGAGGAGGGCCTATAGATAGATGTATGGCTCCATTAGGTTGGCTATAGAGTACCAGTCGGAGGTCCAATTGGTGAAATTTTTATTCTCTCTCCACCAAGATGCCATCACCTTGCTGGTGTCATGTTTCTCATAGAAACTTACGACAAAATTGGTGTTTAGTCATTCTTCCAGCTCTCTGAGCTTGTAATAATTATGCACTTCCACTGGCAGAAAAACATGACACATCCTCCATTGTCTTCATTAATCAAACATCTTTGTGTGTCAGTGTGATCGATAAGCCATTTCAGTAGTTCTATGTAGGGGAATATCGGAGTCATGCTCGCCACCATGTGCAGAAACACCTTCTAGACATTCGAGAGGACTTGATCGTCGGGTTTTCTTGTATCGGGATCATTGTGCAGAATATACTCGGGGAATTCCTCCTGCTTGATTTTCTTGAAGATATCTTTGTAGTGCAGGAACACTGTCTTGGTCTCGATGTTCACCTCTATGTCTCCAAAGGCTATAGGTTGATTGAAAAACTTCTTAGTGGATGTCTTGATGACGGGCACCGTCTTTGGAGAAAATTCTAATTGCTTCATGACTGCTGGGGAAGGACATTCTCCTACATCTGGTTCCTATAGCTTTGGTGGTCTTGGAGATATCTTGGTGGTAGGTTTCTTTGGAGGCATTGTTCCTGCAACCAAAAATGATCTTTTAGGCATGTGTAAAGAGTGACATTGGATAAATCGTATGAAATGAAGCATAAAACATCCATGGACCGGTACATACCTTTAATGCTTGCTAAGCCTATTGTTTAATACTCACTGGACCTTGGAATCTTTACTCGGATTGCTCGTTCTTCTCCTAAGGATGTTCCGAACATATTTGCAATGAATGAAATTCAAAACAACCTACCGCTCAATCTCTGCAAATAAATTCTACATGGGTTGACGATGAGGGTGCAAAGGATGATGCGTGGTATCGATAGGTTCAAACAATCCTTTTGATTTGCACATGTATTAGCAACTAATGTGGGATATTTTGGATATTTTGGATCCATCGTATCTCAGAGCTAAAACGTCTAATCGCGTCGCTTTCTTGGTGGGCATATCGGGAATCGACAGTGTCTTTGTGTATGTTCCCGTGGATATTCTCCTGAGAAAACCTCTGACGCTGACTGATTTCATCATACAATGTTGTCTTGGCATAACTGATTCAGGGCTCGGTGATCGGGGATCGACTTATCACATTCCCTATGATTATCCTTCTAAAACGAGCCGATGTCGAAAGCCATTGGTGGTCGACTTTCATAGATATTTCCATCACACATTTTCCTTGTGGGTTATCATCCTTGAAATCCCCGATACCAAAAATGTTTCAGAAGTCGGTAATCGACGATATTATTTCATTTTCATTCAACTCTTACTATTTTAACCTTTCACTGACGCTGAAGGGATCTACGATTAGTGATATCCTTGGTGAAGTTCATTCGCAAAAATAAATGTATGTTTTCCAATGCTGATGAGGATCGGCGATCGGTGATATCCTTGGTGAAGTTCATTCACTAAAAGAAACGCATGTTTGCCAATGCCAATGAGGTTTGACGATCGGTGACAACAATGTTCTTGAGTGATCTTATTTCACCTTTAATTCTTTTCGATGTCGGGTTTGTGAGTGCGTTGGGAAAGTTTTGGTCATCGATCCTTTAGTCCTTTAAGTTATAGATTTTTTCATGTCCAAGAAAACTTAAAAAAAGTTAAAATGGAAAACAAAATGATAAGCATAGGCAACATTTTCATACTAAGGTCGAATTTAGATAGTTCAAAGATCATGTGGTACCCAAAAAGTAAAAAAATGAGATAGGATTTTTAGGGTGTGTTGAGGCTCAAAACTACCATCGGACTTATCCATTATGATTCTTCCACAGTTTCTATGATGCCAGCTTTGAGCATCCCATCGATCTCAACTTTGATTTTTTTCTTATATATTAGATTTAGTTTGTATGGTCATTGTTTGATCGGTCTTTCCTCGGCTCTGAGTGGTATCCTCATTTCACCTAGCTCTCCTACTATGCCCTTCATTTTTATGAACATTGTGGGAAACAGGTCGATGTACTCGCACAGTAACTCTGTTATGCTTTCACTATTTGTTCATCCCAGTGGTATCCAATGTTGGCCATTTTGGGATTCTCAACTATACCAATGTTGATTTTATTCACCTTGATCAACGTAGCAATTACTTTTGATTCTAGAGGTGGGCCTTCCACTTCTCTTTCGCCTTCCACTTCCTTGATCTAAATATCCCGCGGATCATCTTCCTCAGGTAATTCTTCCTGCACATAGTAGCATGACAACAATTCTTTCACTATCTGCATGTTCCATTGTTGCTCCTCTGTTATGAGTTCAACTTTTGATTCCTTAATGAATATCACCCCTCCTATCTACTTAAGTTTTGCATCTATGTTGGGGTTCTCATGTTCAAATGAGAAATTTACTGTAAAGTTCTGCTGCAATACTGGTCAGTTCGTAGTTCCTCTGCACAGTTCTTGGTCTATATACTAGTTTATTGGGATTCCCTCTAAGGTATGTATGAAATTATGATTCCATTCCTCTGGGGGTGTCATTTTCAACAATGATATACACTTCTCCAAGTGTTCCACTGGTGCCCCTTGTTCATCGTACTTATGTTGTCGGTTTCTTCTTTGTTCTGCGCCAAATCTTATGTGCAGTAACCACTTACATTGGTACCAATCCATGATTGTTTCTTTGTGTGCACCCCACCATCTTGCAGGTGTGGCCTTGAGTTCTATATTGAGTGTTGAGAGTCTCTGATTTTCTAACACTTCATATTCGTAATATGTCAAGAATTCTTCTAGATTGTTTACCCCATGGAAACTGGGTGGTTCCCTTATCTCTGTACCTACCCATCTTACTGTGCGGTCTATTCTTGTGTATATTCTTGTGGAAACTTCATGTAACCTCTATTGCCAGTTTTATAAACCCGTATCTAAGTCTCACACACATGAAGAAATGCTTTGCCAACTAAGTATCCCATCTATAGTTGGGTTTACGTAATCCTCATCGCGCGCAGTTTTCCTATACAACTGGTTAATTTCTTACAAGTCCAAGCAAGTAGGTTCTACAAACCTTTCCCCTTCTAATGGGTCTAATGACACAATGAACCTGTATTCTCCTGAATCAAATGTCATTTTCTGTGTCTTTGAATTGATTATGGCCTGGTTGTCAAATGCCCAATCCAAGCCAAGAAATGTTGGATATGGTGTTGTGTCGTCCACGATTTCAATTACTTCGAAGTTTCCTTTAGTGCGCACTCCATCCAGGTTGATTGTCACTCCTTTAAGTCTCCCTATTGGTAGAACTCTGTGTTGGTTTTCTAGTTTCAGCTGAATGGGTGAATATCCTAATGTGGGCTCTCCCATAAATTGCCATGTCTTCTTGGGTAATAAATTGACTTCGGATCCTAGATCCAGTATGATATCTCCCATGTTGAAATCTTTGATGTTGGTGTTCATCATGAACTTCCTACTTGTTATTATCCTTGTATGTAGGTGATTAACTATTTTTTGTTCTAGTTTTCCATCTGTCTCTATGCTACATTTCTCTAACATACTTTGCAATATCTTGACAGAGGATGGATCATTTAATATCTTTACACATGATTGCAAAAAGCCTTTGATTGTACTTACTTTTCCTAGGGGCTACATTTATTTGGTATTATCCAATGATGAAGGCATCTCGTACTCTGGTAATTCCTTCCTTTGCTAAGTAGTTGAAGTCAACGCAATGTCAGGATTCAAAAATTCTTTTTTGGCTTGCTTAACTATCTCCTTCTCATTCTGCGTGTCGAACTACTTCCTTGGTTCAGAATTCTTCTTTACCCATTGGTGTTGTACTGTCTCTTGTTTTACTGTGTCATTTCTTGTTTTATCTCCTCCGTGCGTAGCTATGTTGATGTTTCTTCCTTAATCCTTGGCTTATGTTCAAATCCATTGAACATTCTGGTTGTTATGATTCCTTTTTTCCTGGATCTTCCCTAGTAACGTAGGACATTCTTTCGTGTCATGATCCGATGCGCGATGGTACATACAAGTGGCTAGTGGAAGTGGACATTCTCTTGCATAGTCTCTTGGTTGTTGACAGTTGTGACATACCACTGGTACTCTACCTCTCCCAAAGCCTCATATTTCTCATCCTCCACCTCTGTAGTCTGCTCTATCTCCTAGCATCGCGTTATACTGAGGCACTTGATTGCACTGTGCGGTATTGTATTGAGGTTTCATTGTGTTGTACTGTGGATGTGTGGTATTATATGGTTGTTGTGCAGTATTATATGGGCCTCGTACCTGGTTAAAATGAGGTGTGACTTGCCCGACCATCATTTATGCCTGCACCCTATATGCATATGATGTCCGCTCTCTCATCAAATCCATAGTTCTACAATCTTTCTCATCATGGCCCACTGACTTGCAAAAGTTGCAATATGAAATCTTTGGGACTGTCTAGTAATTTTTCATCATTGGGCAGTGATATGGGTCGTGACCTTGTTTCTTACAGATTTCACACCATAGTCCTCCTGTTGATAACGGATTTGGCATTCCTGCTACCATATACTGCGTGAATGTTGCAAATTTGTTCTTATGGTGTCCTTTTGTCCTGCATGTGGTACACCAAACGACTTCTTGTTTGTCCTTACTTTTGTTCTGGATTAGCTAGAATGTTAAGCTCTTCAAATCCTCCTTCAGCTCTTCGATGGCTGGATCGGTCTTTTGATATTAGTTTTCTTCTAGTTCCAGGGCTTCCTGCAAAGCCTCTGCCTGTGTCTGAAACTTATGTTGTCGCAGTGGATATTTCAAGTGTAGTAGTAGGGAATTGATGAACATGTGTCCGTTATACATATCTTTCATGAGATATTTCAACTTTCATTTCATTCGCTTGAATCTCTGGTCAATATCCCATACATATTCTCCTGGTTTCTATCTAATTTCTATAATCTTGTTCATGTATTGGTCCCCTAATCTTGGTTTCTGAAACTCATTTATCAATAACTTCTTGATATCCACAATCATTCTAGTTGTCCCTGGTGGATTTTTTTGTAGCTAAACTCATATACCAATCCAATGCGCGATCCATTAGTGTAATTGCTAGTTATGCAAGTTTAGTGTCCTCATCTGTGATATGTTTTTCTTCCCAAATATTTTCATAGATAAAGAGGTGCTTCTCTGGGTCTTCCGACACTACTCCTTTGAATTCTGGTAACCTGATGGTGGGATCATGTCCTGCCATCATGAATGTTGAATTACTACCTCCATGTGGTGTATATACTTGACTAATTCTTCCTGAATGGGCTCCCCTAGTTTTTGTTCCTTGTGTAGATGTACTTCCTGCTGTCTTCCTTCTCCCGAAATACGGTTGTCTAAACGGTGGTGTTCTTTTTGGTGTGTTAGTTGTACATGGGTTGATGGGTTCCACACTAATATTAATATGGATAGGATTGTTTCCTTTTGTTCCCACTCTTGGACCTCTCATCTTTCTCTCATATGTTTCACATAGGATTTCCTCAATTTGCTCCACAGTCTAGAGATCCTCTGCCTCCTCTTCATCACTTGCCATGTCTTCCCTTGCGGATACATCTCTCTTCTTGGTATTCACATTGTATTGGTAGGGTACTCCATTGCGCGTATTTCCAGCTATCGCCATGATCCGCTTGATCTAGTTGTCATCCATCATGATTAGGTCCAAGTCTTCCTCCTTCTTTCCTTTATAAACTTCTCTTTCCATTTATCCTTTTTCTGTCAGTACTTCCCCCATTCCCCCATGCATGTAGGGAAGTTTAGTTTTCTGACTCCATTGTTATTACACCTTTTTTATAGAGGAATAACTTAATATAAGTATACATCGATCTAATATACCTTCCTCGAGGCCCTCATAGAAATTCTTTCTCCGCTACACTGTACGACTTCACTGTATCTACTACAAATTATGTTATAAATTTTGCTGCAATACTGTCGAACCAAAATTCTACTGCGTGAGTGAATTTGTTATTCACCTGTTGTAGATACTCAATTTGAACTGAGGTCCACTCTAACTGTTGGATCCAGTTTGTTGCATGGTTATCCTTCAACCTCAATATCCACTCCTACAATAAGTGTGGAAAATAACAAAAAAATATTTCATGCAGATCAGTAAACACGTACTTCTCAAGGTATTTGCGTTGTGTTACTCTAGGGTTTCTATTATCTTTTTGCACAAAGTCTAGCTCCTTTGTCTTCAACTAGATTTCGATCTCTTCTTTTGTGGGATTCCATGGTCTCAACATCCCCTTCTAGCGATGCATTCTTATCACCTTTTCATCGTCTAATTTTGTATTCTGTTGACCCGCCTTCTGTATATCTTACGTTTATTTCAATAGATTTTCAATAGATCCCATATACTCAATTCTATACCATTCCAACCAAAAATGGAACCATTTGTCTGTTAATATTTATCTGCATTATAACTCTAACATGATTGACCCAGGTTCAAGTCCACTGGGGTTCCAACAAAGCCTCTAAAACTATCGTCCCTCTTGGTAAACCACAAGGCAACACAACACACAGAGTGCAACGCACAGTCTCACCTGAGATAGTCTTAATGGGTGACTGCAATACTCAGGTATTTGCATCCTAGGATTGAGTGGAGATATGAGAAGTGTGCGCTGAGAGTTCTATTTAACTTATTAAATAAATATATTGCCATTCCCAATTATGCATGTAATGTAATCAACTCATTAGCTCTTTCATTCATCATGCTAACATCTTCTCATAAACAATAAAAGAGATGGAAGCATTCAATCACATAACATAGGTTTTACCGTGGTTCACCCCCTCCTGGGTTACGTCCACAAAGATATGGATCTCAAGATCTTCTATTATGGCAGTTCCAAAAATACAACATCACGTGCTTTACAACTCATCCTCAGTCAGGTTGAGATCTATTACAAGGAATACTAGGTCACACCAGGCTACTCATCCTGCGATATAACCCTCAATATCTACCCTCCAGACTCCCCTACAACTCAACAACTTACAAAATGGTATCGGATTATAGTAGGGTTTCTCCAAAATCCCAGTTCCCAAAAAGTCTCTCTCTCTCTCTCTCCCCCCCCCATAGAATCCCTATATATACATTTCTAGCTCATTATCCATTACAATGTATTACAAAAAACCTAACCCTAATGTTGTTAGGTCTTCCATGCATGCACACATGCTTCTCTTCCTTCTAGCCGTCGCTTTCCTCGTGCATGTCTTTCTTCCGAAAATAACCTTCCCTTCTGATTTGGGTTTCTTCCAATGCAAGACATAATAGTAATAGAGTGAGGTAAGGAGGAATTCCATAGGCCAAATATCAAGAGAGTACCTACAAACATAGACTAAAATATTAGATATATATTCTTCTTATGAGAGGAATACCCATGCTAAGGTGAAACAAAGCGTGGCCTCCAATCAAGTACAATGTGGATCCAAGGAGTATATAGAATGTAAAATCATGGCCACTGAAGAATACTTTGTGGATCCTTTTCAAATAGGCATTGTAGACATGATCAAATACACAGTGGATCTACAACTCAATACATATAAAGAGAGGAATTGGATCACATTTTCAATAAACCATAGTCCCTTGTAACCAATGAATAAGATGGGACTAGTACTGCAGAATAAACGTAGGTGAGGGAAACATAGATAGATGCCAATAGAACCCAAGGTTTTCATCCAAACCGCCCTATGTGTGATTCTACACTATGTGAATAAATGCACTAAATTTGAACATGGGGGAAACCATTTGGCCACCGATCATTGAGGTATACTATTTCTAGATGTGAGGTGACCCAACAATAATGATAATGGGTAACAAGGTATAAAATTACATTCTAGCCAATGTGCATACATGTGCCAAGGTCAAACATTCGTAGAATCAACTGAGCATGAGTAATTAATGTATACCCATTGCTAATTATATTCCATTTATGATTACAAGACACAAGGTACTATAAAAGAATCTAAGTCTACCTTATGGATATTGAATAGATGTCGATAAGATAATACTTTCCAATGAGAAGGAAATAAGGAATCCTTCCAAACTAGAATGAGGAAATATGCATAGTTAATGATGATGAACTGAGCATAACTTGAAATAAGGAGTGGTCGCCAAGAAAGGTAATAATATTTGATGAATGATCGACTCTGGCTAAAAATTCCTTTAAACATTAGCACAACACAAGAATGACCTAGGAAACAATGGATACCAAATGAAACCAATGATGTAAACCATCAATCTAGGAGGAAATGAAGTTTTTTTAGAATGATTGAAAGAATAACCAATTGGAGGAGTTAAAATTGAATATCATGGTACAACTCCCTAGGCAATAATGAAACCTAATCGTAAACAAAATGACTCAAAGAAGGTGCTTGTTCAAGGGTTATGTAAACTGACTTATGCCAAAAAATTAAATGATACGGATCAAGAATGATTTTTTTGGGGAAGGTCTTAAAACTGATGTTCAATTTTTTTTGTTTGAATGTGTGGTATACCAACAAAATAAGGGAGAGACAATCAAGACACTAAATCTCCTACAACCATTAGCTATACCAAGTCAACATTGCGAAGAAGTTTCAATGGATTTAATTACAAATTTACCTAAATCTGAAGGAAATATTGTCATCATAGTAGTAGTGGATCGAAAGACGAAGTATTCTCATTTTTTCTCTCTTTCACATCATTTTAAACAAAGGACAATAGACACAACATTCATGGAATCATTTAAAAATCTACAAGGAGTCCCAAAGATGATTATAAGTGACAGAGATCCAATGTTCACTGAAAATTTTTGGATTGAATAATTTTCTTATTTGGGTACTCAATTGGGTCACGACTCATCTTACCATCCTCAATATAATGGACAGACTGAGATTATAAATAAATGTCTCGAAGGATATCTTGATTTCTTTGCATATGATAAACATACAAATGGGCCAAGTGGTTTCCCTTGGAAAAATGTTGGTACAATACATCCTTCCATACTAGATGAAAAATGTCCCCGATTACGGATATCATCCTCCATCCATCACATCACCCTTGAATGGGACTAAAAAAGTTCAAGAAGTGGATAACCACATAGGGCACCAACAAAGGCTACAACTATATAAAGAGACATTCCTCAGGTGACAAAAGGACCATAAATTAGCACCCAAATACTATGGCCCCTACTTAAGGTTTTGCAAATGATTATAAGTATGGATTACAAATTTCAGTCTCCATCTTCACGTGTACATCTACTCTTTCATGTTTTTTTATTAAAGAATGTAATTGAAAATAAGATATGAGTCCAAACTATTTACCAGAGATTAATGAAGAATGGAAATTCATACTAGAAGCATAAAAAATACTTGAAAAAAGGATTAAGAAGTTGAGAATTCGAGCAATTACAGAGTACCTCGTCAAATGGAATAACCTACTAGTGGAAGAGACAACACGGGAAGATGATTTCTTCATGCAGAAACACCCATGGTTAGTTAAGTGGTGAGGAAAACACTTGTTTTAAGGGGAGATCATGTTAATCACTAGAAAAAGCCCCATGTTATGCATAAAACCCCTTATTAAGCCCTAGATATTAAATTATTACATTTCTAGTGTTATATTTGTATATAGGTTAGAAACCTTCATTGCACCCTTTCATTATAATTGTACTCTTTGTCTCCTATATATATATACCAATGATACCTAGTCTTAGGATCATGTTATCTCATCATATTTCATTTTGTACATTGAATATATTGTAAAATCAGTTTTCCCCCTCAAAGTGGATTGTTATTCATTGTTTTATTTATCATTATCAAGGCATTGGTTCATAACAACCAAGGAAAGAATAAGCCATCATCTATCCTCCAAAGTTGGAACAACCTCATGGAATGGGTGAAAATACCCTCAAAAGGTGGATAACTCCTCTAATTTTGCTCATAAATTCTCAAAAGATGCCTCCAATGTATGACCATGTATAGATATCAAGGAAACATACCTTCGCAAAACATAGAAGATGACCCTCTAAGTAAAATATGGGTCATAAAACCCCCAATAGCTAGTGTGACATCTATGTGAGTGAGATTGACCATCAAATCAAGTAATAAATAACTCAAAAAGTGGTGAATGAGGAGAGTGCTCTAGCATCTATAACATGGCATGCAATAGAGTGATCCATGCAAGTACATATAGCCCAAAAATTCCTTGGATGATGTGACTAATGCCTTGGGATATGTGTATTTCGTTGCGATATGTGAATCTACCCTTAGAAATATGAAACTAAGTGAGCCATCTGTAGAAGCATCTCTAAGAGTAGATGGCCAGAGTATGAAAAATACACAAAATGAGGGTCCATGGTTAGGCATAATATAAGTGTTCTATAAATATGTATGAAAACATGTACAACATTAAAAACACTTTTACATTGCATGCAAATACGCGAGAAAGACTAGAAGCTTTGCTAGATCATGTATCCTAGTAAATCCATCCCAAGACCCTAACATACCTATCTAGGTTGTAAATGACTAACATGATGGAAATTTACTTCCACCAAGGGATAATTAGCCAGAGCCATAAGAGAAAGGCATATCTAGAAATGGAAAGTGGGCATCAAATGCTAGAGGGTCCCATCAACTATTTTAACAACTACAACTTCTTTTAGAGCGTGGCCACAATTAATAATGGGTCGTTAAAGGCATCTAAACATTATCACTAACCCACTTTAGCAGGGATGGAGTACCTATTCATTGTTAATTTTTTTTGTTGATGGCAGGAAATATGCTCCAGGGTTTCACCTAGAGGTAATGAACCTAGATAATTCCAAAGAACCTGGAAGATTAGTGATCAAGGAAAGTGTATAGAATGCAAGAGTTCTTCACTCCAAACGGTTTAGAAGCAGTGGCTAGTATGAAGACCATTTCTAAAAAGATCTAATTTCACTAGCCATTGCTTCAACATATTCTATAAATATGACTTGTATGGGTTGTTTCAACTATTTTGTTCTAACAAATTCGATAGGTTTTAATTCATGTATGTCCTTTTATGTTTGTGAACTAGTATTCAATACTACAACAAAAGCACACTATCCTACACAAATTTTAGATTTTTTATTCTATTTGTTTGAAATGATGTTTTTGAAACAATTTGATCCAGGTGGATATCGGGGGCCACTCACCTTTTCCAAATGGCTCAAAAACAGTTTTCTGGCCATTTTGGCAATTTACTATTTTTAGCAGGTTTTCACTTCCGGGGCCATTTTGAGGGTCTAAATGAAGTTTTTTCGAGATAAAGGTTCTCAATGATAGCTGAAGGAATGATTGAACCCCAAAAATGAATCTCCTCGACGATACCTTTCCAAAGAGCTATCACATGCCTAAAACGGAGATTGTATGCAAAAGTTACGACCCCGGGAAGTTGATGCACCAACTTACCCAAACGGGGCCCACATGACTTTTGGCGCTTCATCTCCCAGGGTTAGGTTTTTGGATATCTAGGAATTTTGGCATTCCCGATTATTGTAAAAAGGCCTCCAGAGCCTCATTGTAACCAACTTCTTGCGAATGCGAGTAGCCATCACATCTCTTCTCAGAGATAAGCTGCCACCATTCTAGCGAGTCTTTCACTCTGTATTTTTACAGTCTCTGTACATTTCTTTCATTAATAGAAATCGTGTATTACTGTATCTCTGTGTTT
>ML793234.1:286749-298691 GCA_009831015.1 Picea engelmannii
TTAATTATTTTCCTTTTGCAACAACTTAAATCATGATTAACTCCTAGTTACAATCACTTTGACTAGTAAACTTCTTCTAGGAGTTTCTAGAAAAATTGACTTCTTTGACCTTCTAGGGGATTCTAGATAACTCATGAGGGTTCTCTAACTTCATTAATCCATATCTCCCTAACTGCGAGGATCCATGTGACGTACCACATATCATCGGAAATGAAACGATGTGTACTATCCATATAGAATAGTCACACTTTCAAATTCACTGATCTCCATTACATTATTCCTCAACCAAACTTGATTTTCTTAACCACAATGCTAGGATTACTAAACCACTTAATCATTTGGACTTTTCTAAGCGTCTTCCCATGAGGTATTTCACCATAAGGGGACCACTTTGAGAAATTTATCAAAGAGCATCTTCTCATTAGGGCTTGCACCATAAAGGGGACCACTTTGATAACTTTATCCAAGGGAATCTTCCCATCAGGGTTTGCACCATAAGAGTGTTAGAATATGAAATTTTTTTCTCGTTTTACCATTGGCAATACCCTTGTCACCCAAACATAGGCCTAAGCCACCCTACAAGCACCTTGACCTTGACAGAGAAGAGAATCTGGGTATCAATCCAATAGCCAAGAGAGGCTAATGCACCAAGAAAGAAGTAACCAAGCTGATTAGATAGTCCCACCCAAAAGCTGGTGCAGTACCATCCCCAGGATTTGCGCACAAGACTGCAACTACACTGCACAGAACTGGCTCTTTGCAACTGATGAGAAGTGTATCAAATGAGAGACAAACACCCTGTATTTATAGTGGTTATGGCAGACTTACTGGGGCCGACTTCTCCTTCTAGGTACTAATTAATTCATATTAATTATATTTCTGCAGCTGACATCTTGTCTAGGGTTTCCTTCATTTCTTTGCTTCCTTCCGGAACATTCTAATCTTATCAAATGTCACAATAGAGGTTCATACCTCTTTAAGCTACCGTAATATCAACACTCCCTCCTAGCTAGGGAGGTATGGTCTTGAGCACAAACAGACCATTCAACTGGTAGTATCACGAGCACTGTCATTATTATCCAGCTGGATAATCTCCTATGAAAACTGGTACAATATCAATTGATAGAGAACAACTGTGTCTATCCATGGTAGTACACAACTACTCAAACTGTGACACATAGTCACAATCAGTGGAACATATCCACCATAGTGGTATATCTCTACTGTCTAGAGACATGCAGTCTCCATAACAATCATCTGATGACAACCTGCATAGAAAATATTGTTAAAAATAAATTGAACCATCTGGGCCAATATTTCACTCACATATGTGAGATCTGAAAGAATATCTGCCCTTAGTATAGAACATCAACAATGGGCTATCTTCCCTATTCTTCTCAAACAAGGAAGAATGATTGGTTCTGATTTATGAGCGTATACCATTCCTCACCCTGGGCCATTATTCCTACACTAATCAAAGTGCACCCTGGAGAGAATGTATAAACCCTAAGGAATGTCTGTCCATAATTGTTGAGCATGGACCATTCCCCACCCTAGGCCATTCTTCCTACACTAATCAAAGTGCACCCTGGAGAGAATGTATAAACCCTAAGGGATGTCTGTCTAGACCATTTGCTCTGTTAACCACAAGAGGAAAAGACTGTCATGTATCAACCTCCACAACAGACCATTCCTCATGTTAACCACAATGAGAAATAACTATCCAACGAGGTGGGCCAATCTTCTTGAGTAACCCTCAGGAAGAGAGACTTCCCTAAACCACTCCCCATGTTAACCACAATGGGAAGTCGTTGTCTATGATACATCAGAAATATGGACCATTTCCCATGTTAACCACAATGCGAAATCACTGTCCATCACAAATCTCAATCCACTTTCCGAACAAGAAAGAATCTGCCCAACTGGGCTAATTTTCAATCTCAAAAATAAATGTCTTCAATAATAGTTTCAGTTCTCCCTCCCAACCTGGAGAGTCATTTCTTCCCTTTTAGCTAAGGGAGTTTATTTCCACGATCCCCATCTTCTCTCAGAAATATGCAAACTTTATTATGGATAGAGGTTTTGTCAGGATATCTGTTGTTTGCTTGTCTGTAGGGATATACTTGTTCTTTACCTCTCCTTCCTGGACTTTATCTTGAATAAATTAGTATTTGATCTCAATGTGTTTCAACCTTTCATGAAACACAGGATGTTGTGATAATTTTATACAACTCCGATTATCACAATATATTATGGCCGATTCTGGAATCTGATCAAATAAATCAGAGATTAACTTCCTTAACCATATTGCTTCTGTGCATGCTTCACATGTTGCCATATACTCTTCTTCTATTGTGCTGAGTGCGACAGAATTATGTTTCCTGCTGCCCCAAGATATCATAGCGGAGCCCAATATGAAACACATGACTGAAGTGCTTTTTCTGTCTTCTCCACTTCTTGCCCAATCTAAGTCTGTGAATCCATGAAGCTATATATTGTTGGATGCGGTATATCTCAAAACATAGTTTATTGTTCCACAAATATATCTTAATACACGCTTGATAGCTATCCAATGCTGATGTCTCGGTTCCACCTGGAACTGGCTTAGTGTATTCACGACAAAGAAAATGTTT
The DNA here is from genome assembly GCA_009831015.1 of Picea engelmannii. Lineage (NCBI taxonomy): Eukaryota > Viridiplantae > Streptophyta > Pinopsida > Pinales > Pinaceae > Picea > Picea engelmannii. Next base: position 289,383 of record ML793234.1, read on the forward strand.
GGTCGAGTATTTACCAAATACATCAATGACCCAATTAGTTGTCAATATAGAGATGGATCTACTAGATCAGAATATGGATCTTTTACTTTTCTTATATCCTCATTCATAGGAGTGTCCATGGACTTACAGTCCATCATTCCAAACTTCTGAAGGATCTTTATTGCATACTTTCCTTGTTTAAGGAATACTTCACCACGCTTCTGCCATACTTCTAGTCCTAAGTAATAATGCATGAGATCTAGATCTTTCATATCAAATTCAGAAGCTAGTTCCTTCTAGCACTGAATGATGAGAGACTCTTCACCTGTTATGAATAGATCGTCAACATATAGTAGTATAATTACAGGTTCATTGCCCACAAATTTATAATAAAGGTTTGGATTTGCATGACTCTTGGAGAAACCAAGTCTCGTTAGATAGTTGTCCATTCTAGCATACCAAGCCCTTGGAGCTTGCTTGAGTCCATAAAGAGATTTCTTTAATCTGCAAATGTGGGTGTCTCTGGAATGTACCTCAAACCCTTAAGGTTGTTCAATATATACTTCTTCTTCAATTGCTCCATTGAGGAAAGCTGTCTTTACATCCATATGATGCAAGTTCCATCCCATGGAAGTGACAAGAGATATAATAGCTCTGATAGAAGTATATCTAGCCACCAGAGAAACCGTTTCATCATAATCTTATCCCTCCTTCTGGGAGAACCCTCTAGCTATGAATCTTGCTTTGTATTTATCCACGCTTCCGTCTACTGCATGTTTGATCTTGTACACCCATTTTGAAGTTACCACCGACTTTTCTTTAGGTCTTGGTACGATTTCCCATACCTCATTTTTCATAATGGATTGATGCTCTTCTGTCATAGCTTCTTTCCATTGTCCCTTTTGAATTGCTTCTTCAAATGTGGTAGGTTCTTCATCTAGAAGCTTCATCATGTATGTTGCATAACTTGAGAATCTTTTAGGTCTTTTACTGTTTTTGAATGTTCCTTCTGGAACCTTGAGTCTTCTGTGTCTTGTAAGGTAGATTCAAGCCAAGATGGTCTTTTCTTGGTCTTAGTTACGATATCTGAATCAATGTTTTCACATGGCTCCATAGGATGATCATGTAGTTCCTTTTCATCATTTTCATTTTCTATGCTTTCTTCGTTAATTTTTTCAATCTCTTCTTCTTTTATAGTTTCTTCTATGGATTTCTTGAAAGTCATCTTCTCATTGAATGTTACGTCTCTACTGAATTCGATCTTGTGTTGTTCTAGAATATATATTCTATAATCTTTGGATGAATCATTGTATCCCACGAATATCCCTTTCTTCGCTGAAGGTTCTAGTTTATTCCTCTTGTCCTTGGGAATGTGAGAGTAAACAAGACATCCAAATATTCTTAGATTTTCCACATTAGGTTGTTGGACAACTGAGAGGGGGGGGGGGGTGAATCAGTTGTTACTGAGCTTAGACAATTATGATTCTTTTAAAAACTCTTTGCAAAAACATTGAATGATGATCACAATAATGCAGGGAAATAAACGACACATTCAACATCAGTCACATATATGAGAAACACAGAGACATATATTTTCCGAGGAAACCCATACAGGGTAGAAACCTCTTTTTCTTTATATGATAAGTAATAATTACATTATTTACATTATCATACATATGGGCACTAACTCATAATGAGGCTACAACCTCTATTTTGCAAGCTGCAACTTGCTGAGAGCACCAAATCTCTGTTTTCTCTAGAATCCACTAGAAAGAAACTCCAACTCCCTGGTTTCTCTAGCACCAACTAGAAGGAAGCACAAACTCCCTGGTTTCTCTAGCACCAACTAAAAGGAAGCACCAACTCCTTGAGTGTTTCCAACACCAACTGGATGGAAGCACCAACTTCCAATCATACAGGCAACCAACATGTATAACATAGAACAATAGTTCTCCCTTGCACCACCCTACCACCCTGGCTTCTCTGGCTGAAACCAGATGGAAGCTACAACTCCCTGTGTTCAAGCTCCCACTTGAACCTCTGAGGACAACAGTCCTCCCGAGAACCTCCCAACCACCCTGAAATATAAATTCTTTTTTACTCAAACTTATTACAGTGATATAATGTTCAACAATGGCTTACCAGAGTCATCACTGTTATGCTACATTTCGTTACTCTGTCTACCTCATTGCCTTCCTGCACACATCACTTGCGCTGTCTGTTCTTCTACCTTTTATGCTTTGTGTGCCATACCCATTCACTGCATAGATCCTCTTCTGTTCAATTTGGCTTTTTCACTCTCCTCCTTCTTCACACATGAATCAGCTTCACCAACAACAACCGCAACAAAATCCAACAACAACAACATCATCATCTCTTCTCTGTACCGTGTATATATATCTTCTGTGCATCTTGTGCATGCAATATTCTCCATTCCTATGCATGCTCATACTGCGCCAATCTCCTCCACATCTCAAGTGCTCTCTGTTATCATCATCGCGACTCTTCGACTTCTCTGGCAGTTCAAATGCACGTTCAGCATCACTAGGTGTTATGCTGAGATTCCTCAGCCTCTCTGGCAGTTGAGACTCTTCATCTTCTCTGTGACAGTCGAGCTCACCTTCTATGTTTCAATTACAGGCTTCCACACTCATCCATCTGTCAATCCCTTCTAAGAATAGTCTTCCTTCACTTGGACGAAGCTTGGAGACTCTTCATCTCCTCTGGCGATCACACATGGGTCTCTTCGAATTCTCTAACAGATGCCATCAATGGTTTCTGACAGTTTCACTATGTCGTGCATTAGTAGCCCTCTGATCAACACTTGATCTGACGGTTCAGATTACATCGCGATTTCACATATCGTGATATCGAGATTCCTGATGTCAATAATCTTTGACATGTCCAACTCTCGATCCCTGAAACTTCGACAAGGACTGGAATCAATGGTCTAGATTCAACCTTAATCTGACGGTTCAGATTACATCGTGATTTCACATATCGTGATATCAGGATTCCTGATGTCAATATTCTTTGACATGTCCAACTCTCGATCCCCGAAACTTCGACAAGGACTGGAATCAACAGTCCAGATTCAACCTTAATCTAACGGCTCAAATTAAATCATGATTTCACATATCGCGATATCGGGATTCCTGATGTCAATATTCTTTGACATGTCCAACTCTCGATCCCCGAAACTCCGACAAGGAATGGAATCAACAGTCCAGATTTGATCTTGATTCAACAGCTGCAATTTAAGTCACGATTTTGCATATCATGAAATCAAGATTCCTATTGCATTGTTTCTTTGACATTTCCAACCCGCAATCCTTGAAACTCTGACATGGTGTAAGTCTGTTGACATCACATGTGTTAAATAACTGCCACGTGTCATCCTGATTCGTGACTTACATGTGCTTGGCATGTTTAATCAGTCTGAAACTTGTCATTACCTGGTTGTGCCTTATGTTCCTAGATGACGTGGTTTTTTGACGTGAGTCAAATCGATGGTCCATATGTGATCTTGATTTGATGGCTTAGATTACGTCGTGATTTTGCATATCGCGAAATCGGGATTTATGGATGATATTACTTGTCATCTCCAACTCTCGATCCCCGAAACTCCGACAGGGAGTTGTATCAACGGTCCACATAACCCCTTGAGATGGACGGTCCTCCTTCTTTCAGGATTTGTGAGCCCTCTACTCCTTTCACTTTTAAAGATCGTGTAGGTTTTCCTTGATCCAACGGTGGTCGGACCCTACGCTCAGATATAATGCCTGAGATCTATCCTCCTCTTCAGCGCACCCTTCTTGTCTTTACTCAGATCTGACGACCCTCATGCTGTCGGGAATTTTGGATGGGATCCAACGATTAGAAATGCTTCTCGGTCCTTCGATCATTTTGTCAATGTTGTGTTGCCTTCGATCATTCGATCTTCCTGGACTTATCTTTTATTTTCCTGTTGATCATCGGTGTTGTACTCAAGCCATCATTACTGGTGTACTTTCCATCATCACTATTGTACTTGCCAGCGTTGGCTTCGATCATTCGATCTTCCTGGACTTATCTTCTATTTTCCTGTTGATCATTGGTGTTGTACTCAATCCATCATTACTGTTGTACTTGCCATCAATGACAAGCTTATGCTGCCTGTAAAACATACCAAACATCTTCTGCACTATCTCTTCTGATCTTATCGAGGTTTCTCTGCAGTTTCTTCCCAAAATACTTCTGGTGCCCGTCTATTACATTCTTCCTGTATTCATGCCATCTTCATTGATGTAATTTCCATCAATGACAAGCATATGCTACCTGTTAAACATTTCCAACATAGGTTTCTTACGTAAGAAAGCTTCTTCTGGTGTCATGTCCTTCAATATACGAAGAGGACTTCTGTTCTGCACATATATTGTTTTCATTGCTACATCTCCCCATAAGAACATGGATAGACCTTGATCATTTAGTAAGGCTTTTACGATTTCTTCAATGGATCTATTATTTCTTTTTGCTACACCATTTTATTGAAGATTATGAGGAAGAATCAACTCCCTCCTAATCCCTACTGATTTGCAGAGTGCAACGAATTCCTTTGATGTGTATTCTCCACCATTATCGGTCCTTAGCGTCTTGATCTTATTATTAGTGAGTTTTTCTATTTCTTCTTTGAATTCTTGAAACTTGTTGAATACTTCATATTTTGTCTTTAGTAGATATAGCCAAGTCTTTCTTGAATAGTCATCTATGAAGATTACGTAGTAGGAAGATCCTCCTTGAGGTTTTACTAGCATCGAACCGCAAACATCTGAGTGTATCAGATCTAGAATCTCCTTAGATCTGTTGTTGTTGCCTAGGAATGGTTTCTTGATATTCTTCCCAAGAGCACATCCTTTGCAGATTACTTCATGTGTAGACTGCAACTATGGTATTCCCTCAACCATCCTTTTGAGAAAGGGTAATGCTTGATAGTTAATGTGAGCGTACCCTCTGTGCTAGAGCTCATTCGGGTTGACTTCGTTGTGTACAAGATCTTCTTCATTTTGTTCTAGTAGTCTATACAGATTTCCTTCACAACTTCCAATAAACCTAGCATTCTTTATGTTGGAGTCTTTATGCCATGATAACACCTTTCCATCCACAAAAGCTATTATGTTTCCCTTGTCTTCTAGGCAAGATATTGATACAAGATTCTTTTCTAAACCAGGTACATATAAAACATTGCTTAAGTGAACATAGTTACCTGTTTTCATTTTGATGGAGGCTTGTCCAAATCCTTCCACGGGGTAAGTGGTTTTGTCTCCAAGTTCTACCTTGTACGAGGTCTTCTTCTCATTCAGATTTGAGAGTCTGGTTTGATCTCCCGTCATGTGCCTAGAATATCCACTATCGATTATCCACATGTCATCCTCAATCATTCTAGTAAGTGCTAAGTAGTGTAAAAGACTGATCATTTCACTCATGTCTTCGGTTGACTGGTAATTGGTCATGCCTTGATCCAAATCTTTAACTTCATCATTTCTATCTTCTGAGAGAGACAAAAGGTGCGTTGAGTTAGGGTGCAGCTAAATATCTTCTTTTTGAGTGAGATGTTCCATCACAAGGTGTCGGATCTGAGATTAGGGTTTCTGCAACTGCTTCTGCTAGTAACCCTAGCGACAATGTCTTTGGAAGCTTCTCCTGCTAGTAACCCTAGCAGCAGTTCCTCAGCGAGCTCAATATCCTAGAGCCTATGCTTCCTTCCAGCGTTTATACTGAATGAAGGAGGTGTGGCCCCATAACCTGTTAGAATATGAAATATTGTGCTTGTTTTACCATTGACAATACCCTTGTCACCCAACCATAGGCTGAAGCCACCCTCCGAGCACCTTGACCTTGACAGAGAAGAGAATCCTGGTAGCAATCCAATAGCCAAGAGAGGATAATGCACCAAGCAAGAAGTAACCAAGTTGATCATATCGTCCCACCCAAAATATGGCACAGTACCTTCCCTAGGACTTGCACACAAGACTGCAACTGCACTGCGCAGAACTGGCTCTCTGCAATTGATGAGAAGTGTGTCAAATGAGATACTGGCACCCTGTATTTATAGTGGTTCTAGCAGACTTACTGGGGCTAACTTCTCCTTCTTGGTACTAATTAATTCATATTAATTATATTTTTACAGCCGACATGTTGTCTAGGGTTTCCTTCATTTCTTTGCTTCCTTCCGGAACATTCTAATCTTGTCAAAGATCACAATAGAGGTTCATACCTCCCAAAGCTACCATAATATCAACAAAGAGGACCACTTTGAGAACTTTATCCAAGAGTATCTTCTCGTGAGGGCTTTCACCATATGGGAACCACTTTAGAGTTCATCCATTTTGTACTTCCTATCAACCATGACATGCCATCAATGATACAAATTCCTTTGATATCAACCTTGACATCAATGGAAACACATCACTATGACTCCACTTGACATCAACCCTTTCACATCAATCCTTTGACATTAGTGACACCATATTCCAACATCTATTATTGTTGATGACTCTTGATTACTCCTAGATGTTAAGTTCTCCTCAAACTTCACATCCTTAATCACAAATGTATTCGTCTATCCTCGAATGAAGATCCTATAAGCCTTTGAGGTCTCACTATACCAAAAAAATATACCCTTATATCATGAAGGCTCCAACATCATCCTCTTCTCTACTGGCACATGGATGTAAATTGGACAACCAAAGATCCTCAAATGCCCTATCTTTGGCTTCACCCTTGAGAATGCCTCTTCCAAAGTCTTGTTCCCCAATATCCTGTGAGGACTCATGTTCTGGACATACACCGCTGTATTACATGCCTCTTCCGCCAAAAACATGGGCAACTATTGATGATGTATCATAGCCTTGGAAGAATCAATGATGGACCGATTATTTCTCTCCACAACCCAATTATGTTGAGGGTTGTATGAGACTATCATCTCTCTCTTGATCCCTGACTCCTTGGATAAATCCTTGTAGTCATTTGAGGTGTACTCTCCCCTATTATCTAACCTCAAGACATTAATATTCATCCCTGTCTAGTTCTCTACCTAAGCCTTGAACTCTTTGAACTGACTGAAGACCTCATCCTTGGTATTCATAAAGAATATCCATGTTTTCTTCGAAAAATCATGAATAAACGTCACATAGTATGACGATCCATGTAATGATGCTATTGATATTGGCCCACTCAGATATGAATGGATAAGTTCCAAGATCCCCTTTGACCTACTCTTGCTTCTTGGAAAAACAACCTTGGCATTCTTTCCAAGTGTACACCCTCTGTACACTCCCTGATTCTCAATACTAAACTCTAGAAGACCTGTAACAATCTCCCTTGGAATCAGAAATTCCCTGTAGTGTAGGTGTCCCAACCTCCTATGCCACAAATCATATAGGTTGTCACTTTTGTATACCAAATCCTAAACAATCTTACGCTACAACTTGTATAAGGATCCCTCTCTAACCCCAACAACCACTACATTTTCTGGGATATATCTCTCTGGATGTATGAGTACCTTCTCTCTTAGAAACGTGACGACAAAACCCTTTTTCTCCATAGCAGAGAATGAAAGAAATTTTTTCTTCAACCCCGATACGTAAATCACATCATGGGAATCTAACAAACCTCCTGACTTAAGATGGAATGTAACAGTTCCCTCTCCCTTCGTTGCATACATGGCATCATCACCAAGATCAAAATGAACCATTGAGTCCTTCTCCTTCATACTACTAAATATCTCCCATGCCTCTATCATATGAAGAGATGAACCACTATCCAAGAACCAAGCACTCCCTGTTGTTTTTTTTTGTTTGTTAATTTGTGCGAGACCTGGTGGCTACGCGATTAACCCGTGGCTTGAGAAACTGCGACTCAGGGGCATCTAAGCCATCAAAATCACCCGGGGATCGCACCTGGCCTGAGCCACACCAACCCTTAACATGGTTGGATTTTCTGTCCCCGCAGGTTTCAAACCGGTGACTTTAACATCACAGAGTGGCTTAACAACACACTTCGTCACCGACTGTCCTACACCTCAGGGACCAAGCACTCCCTGTTGTTGTTCTAGTATAAAGGAAATAAATAATTGAGTAATCTTTCTCAAAATTTGCGGTGAACTCATCAACCCGTGTTTCTGTTGATGTTGATGTATGTGTCTTTTCATTACCCTTCTTCTTCTTCTCCGTACACTGAGATGCACAATTCCCATTCTTATGACATGATAAGCACTTGATTTTACTCAAGTCCTTATTCTTCCATGGTTGTGATGATCCTCCATCATTGTTACCCTTCTTACTAGAACTCTTTCCTTTTCCCTTCCTTGTATTACTAACAAGGTCTAAGTTTTCTTCACTACCTCCCTACTTTCTTATTTTAGACTCTTCCCGAGTCTCTTCCTAGATGCAATCATCCCAAAGACTCTGCCAATATGGGATATTCTCCTGAATACAATCTCCTTTGAAAAATGGTTCTGATGACTTGTTAAGAACATTCAATGCCACATTCATGAGCTCTGCATCCTCTTTTTTCTCCCCTATAGCTACAAGTTTATCACACAACTCTGTGATCCTCATGAGATAGTTGGTAACATTATCTGATCTAGAAATTCGAACTGATATGAGTTTATTCTTTAATACCATATTCCTATTCATGTTCTTTCTTTGGAATAAACTTACCAAGGCATCAAACATCTCTTTGGCCATATTCTTCTTGTTTAGGTGAGGGATTAGATGATACTTCACAAAATGTAGGAGGACTCTTTCTACTTTGAGCTCCTTCTTGTTTTGAGCATCTAAAGCTTTCATATTTGTCGGTGGAGTAACTATTTTATCCACTAACTCCCAAAGGTCATAATCCTTCAATGCCAAAGTAACTCTTTCTTTCCAAGATAGGATTTTGGATGCTCCATCCAATCTGTCTTTAACTCTCAATGGTGCTACTGCCATCCCTAAGACTTGATAAAATACCCTGGAAATAATTTGTTGTTGGAAAAATGTCCCTGTACTGATATGGCTTCCCTTCAGAGCATGTGCTCTGATACCATGTTGAAATTCTTACTCCAACACAAGGTACTTTGTTATCTAGTGATTTTTGAAGAAATTAAACACAATAAATTAGAGACAAGAACAACAACATGGCGAAAAAGGCATAATAGCTAACACATTCTTATTCACTCCAATGTTACATATTTATAGTACAATGGGTGATGCCACCTCATAGAGAGATTTGCTCTAGATCCTAAAATCATGCATGATGAATAGGCTAGGCAATCTTAACTAACTCATTAGTCATCACTTGAGGATATAT
>ML793234.1:311113-321182 GCA_009831015.1 Picea engelmannii
TTTTATCAATAATATAAAATGTATATATAATTTTTTGGCGAATCTTTTAGTCAATTATATAATCTTGTAAGATATTGGTGAATCTTTCACTGAATTATAAAATCTTGTAAAATATTGGTGAATCTTTCACTAAATTATAAAACCTTGTAAAGTCTTAGGGGATCCTGGCTTGATGAAAATTTAGTTCTATTTTCTTTTTACATACATATCTATGTGATGCACCACCCACTCACCTCCATGAACCCTAATTTCAAAACTACCATCCCCATACCCACAACCACAACTGTCCCCATACCCACAACCACAAATGCTGGCTGCTTAACAAAAACCAAATTCAACAACCCAACAAATGCAAAGAAATGCCAATGCCATTCTTGATTGATTAACCCAACATTTTCAACAAAATTCAAGTTGAGTAGTGTAAGAAGCGTTGACACCTTCTGAACCTTCACAATTGGGCCTTAAAAGTTTACTTGGAAATATGTGTCACTTAGATTCAGTCATACTCCAGCAATCCTAAAACCAAACAGAATCTAATCTAATCTACTCCTAACTTAACATACAAAAGTTCTAATATATAAATACTAAACTTAGATAACTCACTCTTAATGAAAAGTACCTAGATGGAAACAGACCTAGAGCAACAGATATATGTGATAATCCCTATTCAGGACATCAAATGTTTCACGCATGCCTAAATATGCTATACCAGGCTAACAACTTTTTGTTGCACTCAAGATTAATTACAAAAAGCAGACTTCCTTGAAATTTAGACTACAATAATCAGGGGCCTACAAAGCATAGACCTAGAAGAACACCAACTCTTTTACATAAATGCAAGGATCACAAACACACATGCACTTGTTCTTACAAACACATTCATGTTTCAAATAGTTAACTTACAAGCAAGTGAAAAGTTCAAACCTATTCACATTTGCACCTCTAACAATAAATACTCACTTAGAGGAGGAAAAAATCAGGTCAGAGTGGATTGCAAAAACCAAATTCAACAACCCAGCAAATGAAAATAAATTTTGATGCCATTTTGGATTGAGTTAAACCCAACATTTTCAACAGAATTGAAACTTAGTAGTGTTAAAAAAGATGACACCTTCCTATGTGCCTTCACCCAACATTTTCAACAAAATTGAAACTCAACAGTGTTAAAAAATATGATACCTTCCTTTGTTCCTTCACACTTGAGCCTTGGGACTTCCCCCTATATCATATTGTCATCTTCTTTTTCTGTTCTCTGTTTCACTTAATGTATGTGTCTCTTAGATTCAATCATACTTGACACCTTCCTTTGTGCCTTCACCCAACATTTTCAATAGAATTGAAACTCAACAGTCTTAAAAAATATGACACCTTCCTCTGTGCCTTCACACTTGAGCCTTGGGACTTCCCCCTGTATCATATTGTCATCTTCTTATTTCGTGATCTATTTCACTTAATGTATGTGTCTCTTAGATTCAATCATACTTGGCTAATCATAATGACAAACAATAAATCAATCTAATGCACGCCTAAACTAAGATATATAATCCCTAATACACAAATTCTATCCTTTTAGATATCCCACTCTTAGTGCAAGTTTTTCCTAGTTGGCACTTGCATATAGTCTAGAGTCTACACTATAACATAGATATTTGCAATAAAAGGAAAAATATTCTCCAACTCTCTAAAGGCCACATTGCTCCCTAACTCAGGATGTTTTGCAAAATTTGATAAAGGGAAACCCAAAATCTACTTCTATCATAGAAAAGATGAATATATCCTTTACAGATACCAGTAAGGTAAACATGTTTTGCAAATCATAGTACACACACAAGTTCAAAGAACACTGGTTATAATGTAAATGACAAAGATTTAGAGATTAACACTATTTCTAATATAAATGAAAAAGATTTAGAGCTTAACAGTGCAAATTATGAAGTATTTGCTTGATTGCTAACTTAAAACCACTAATTCCACAGACTAAGCCTTGGTAGTGTGTAGTAGAGAAGTAGTCTCATTCTATAATTCAATCCATGCAAATGTCCACCTATGCTCTGGAAAAAAGGCATTGTAAAAGGATTTCACTGTTCAATAGGGGCATTCTTAGAAACATATATAAAGGAGCATGGTTAGCACCAGTCGAAAGCAGATCATAAAATTGCATCATGAAAATGAGCTTAATGAGAAGTCTACCAACCCACGTTCAATGTTCCTATTAGTCATTTATTCTAGATAGTAAGATTTTCTCACATTCACATTCCTTCAATTTTTCCCTTTTCTAAGCATATGCTTATGTCTATTATGCTTTGTATTTGCCACAGGTAGATGATATGTGATCCCTTTTCACATTTAAACATCTAATCATGCAAATATATTTGTAAATTCTCATTAAGGTAGTCTRTGACTATATACATGGCTTTGTTAATGCAGAATGGGCTGGAGATCTAAACCTTAGAAATCTACAAGTGGTTATGTTTTTATGTGTTTATGTGAACTTATGTGTTTATGTGTTTGTCATGAATGAGCTTTTATGTGTTTGTCTTACTTGTTTCGCTTGTAGATTGATTTCTGAAGTGCATTTTGTTGGGAATATCTTGCTATATCACATGCATTTGGGTTTATCCTCTTCAATATTGGCTTCTAATTGCACCTAGGTTAGAACATTTTGTTGGGCATATCATGCTATGTCCCATGCATGTGGGTTTAGTTTATTCATTATTGGCTTATGGGTGCATTCAGGTGTAATGCACAACTTAGTGTAGTTCACTGACTCAAAAAATGGGTGGGTTTACATCCAACTTTTAATTTTTTTACTTGCAGTGATGGATTCACTTAAAACCTTAGAAATTGTTTGCTTGCAGTGACTGTCTCGAACTTCAAGTCTAGTGTTATTATTTGATGGATTTCTTATTTTGGGTTTAGGTTTTGGGAGGAATCCTTTGTATGTAAGATATGGACACAAGGATTTAATGATAGCTTAAGGAATCACACCATAAATCTTAGATCTAAACATAACAAAAAAAATTTAAAGGTTGCACAACAAAAATGAACTAAATGCCCTAAAATACTTTGTTTTTAGTAAGAAAATTACAGAATCAACACTCTATTGCATCCAAAAGCTACAGTTTTGTTGCATACAAAAGATACAATACTATTGCATAAAAAAATTACATCTCTGTTAAACTGTGAACTGAACTGAGAACTCTATTTCACATAACTGTTAAACTCTGAACATAACTTTGTTTCACATAAAAAAAATTACAGGACCCCCATAAAACTTGACAACAACAAAGACTCTGTAATAAAATAGCCAGAAAACAAAAGTTTCGAACTCTACATAGCAATAAGAACAAAAAATACAGATTAAATAGCACCCAACCAAGCATTGAGGAGTAGCGTAGCAAAAAACACAGCACATAAACAATGCACACTTGGAAAATTTGTCTTTGTTGGGTTGTTATATTCTTTGCAGTGAAAGTCGAAAGCATATCATAAAATTGCATCATGAAAATGAACTTAATGAGAAGTCTACCAACCCACGCTCAATGTTCCTATCAGTCATTTATTCTAGACAATAAAATTTTCTAAGCATATGCCTATGTCTATTATGCTTTGCATTTTCCACAGGTAGATGATATGCGATCCCTTTTCACATTTAAACATCTAATCATGCAAATATATTTACAAATTCTCATTAAGGTAGTCTCTGAGTATATACAGGGATTTGTTAATGCAGAATGGGTTGAATATATAAACTGAAGAAATCTACAAGTGGTTATGTTTTTAACATATTTGGTGGAGCAATCAGTTGGATGAGTAAGAGGCAAGGTGTAGTTGCATTGTCAACTACAGAAACCGAGTACATGGAAACCACTCATGGAAGTAAGGAATTTCTATGGTTGCAAAGATTCTTCAGTGTCACTTTAGAGATCACCTCACAAACATAAAGGGGTAAAAGATCAATTAATTGCAGTTGATGATAAAATTGATAATTGAGATTTAATTATTGTTATGCTAAACAGTTTTCCTCAATCTTTTTAAGTGTTCATCAAGAGTTCAAGTTTATTATTTTGATCCAGATTATTTTTGGCACGAAACTACCGCAAATATTCAATAAGATAACATAAATGTATCAGAGATGCAACCATAAACATAGATATACAATAATACACGATTTCTATTAATGAAAGAAATGTACAAAGACAATAAAAATCCAGAGTGAAAGATTCGCTAGAATGGTGGCAATTTATCTCTGAAAAGAGATGTGATGGCTACTCACATTCGCAAGAAGATTATTACGATGAGGCTCTGGAGGTATTTTTACAATAAAACGGAATGCCAAAAGTCCTAGACATCCAAAAACCTAACCCTAGGAGATGAAGCGCCAAAAGTCATGTGGGCCCCGTTTGGGTAAGTTAGTACATCAACTTCCCGGGGTCGTAACTTTTGCATAAGATCTCCATTTTATGTGTATGATAGCTCATTGGAAAGGTATCATCGAGGAGATTCATTTTGGGGGATCAATTATGCATTCAACTATCATTGAGAACCTCCATCTCGAAAAACCTTCATTTGGGCCCTCAAAATGGCCCCAGAAGTTTAAAACTACTAAAAATAGTAAATTGCCAAATTTGCCAGAAAACTGTTTTGAGCCAGTCGGAAAAGGTGGGTGGTCATTGATATCCACCTGGATCATATTTAGATTTGAAGTGTTGACCTTCTATGGAATTCAAGGATTACATTTATAGTAGAAATACAGGAGAAAAACCTACAATAATAATGGAGGTTCTAAGCATGTGTCTACAGTGAAGCAAAAGTGAAAATGGAAACAAAACTTTGGCCAAAAAGGAGACAAAATGGAGGTAAAAGGAAAGAAGACTTGAAAAAGGGAACAACCAGTTCAGGTAAAGGTAAGTGATTTTGTTGTGGTAAACTAGGTTATTATTAAACAATGCATAATTAAAAATCATGATTCAAGAGGGTTGAAGTAGAAAAGGCATACAAATAATTGTGTTGAAGAAGAACAAGATGATAGTGGTGGAGGTATAGAGTATAAAACCTTTCTACATATGAAATATAGTGCATTGGAGACGAGTGGAAAATAGGTGAACCAGTGATATGGCACATAATAGGGAATGGTTTTCTATGTTGGATGGTGACAAAAAATGGGGACAAAAATTTGCTTTAGCATATATGGTAAAAGGTCAAGGCATTGTACTTATAAAGATGCCAAATGGAGAAATAAAGTAGGTACATGATGTACTGTATGTACTAGAATTGACAAAGAATTTTCTCTTTGTAAACCAGATTGCAAAGTAGTACACTAAGGAGGAGTTTGACAAAGGCAAGTGATTGATAAAGGATAAAAAGAACCATTACAATTAGTGGTTGCGGGGATAGAAGGTGGGTTATATAATTTTTTTTACACTCATAACTTAGCAAGCCCCTATTTTTTTAAAACATAAACAAAGTAGAAGATCAATTAAGATTGATAGTGTACGAGGCCCCTAGTGATATTATGGTAGTTGCGGGAGGTATTTACCTCCATGTGTAAACCTAACAAGAATAGAATATTCTGAGAAGTAGGAAGAAACCCTAAATAATTGATTAAGAACCCTAGAAGACAAGTAGGCTCAAGAGAATGATTTGTATTAGGTTATTATCCCCCAAGAGAATAAGTCAGCTAAAGGAAATATTATATACTAAGTAATT
Organism: Picea engelmannii; assembly: GCA_009831015.1. NCBI lineage: Eukaryota > Viridiplantae > Streptophyta > Pinopsida > Pinales > Pinaceae > Picea > Picea engelmannii. The sequence goes on from ML793234.1 coordinate 316,823, forward strand.
AGTGACAAGAATGAGAAGTCAACCCAGATAGTCTAGCAGAAACAATATAAATATAGGAGGCCAGTATTCTCATAATTGCATAATACACTTGTGCGCACTGCAGAAGTATACTTGTGCACACTGTAGTTGGAAGTCTGGCTAAAATGAATACTGGGCTCCTATATTTATACTGCTTCTTCTAGACTACCTGGGCCAACTTCTCATTTTGGATAATATTTCCTTTAGCTGACTTCTCTTCTAGGGTTATATCCAAATATTTTATTGCTTTCAAAATATTCTAATCTTGTCAAAGGTAACAAATGGAGGTTAATACCTCCCACAACTACCATAATATCAACACTCCCTCCTAGCTAGGGAGGTATAACAGATAATGCTCTTGAGCACAAACAAAACATTCAACTAGTAGCATCTGTTGGCATGTTTACATGAAGAGTGTGCTTGTCATTGATGGCAAGAACAAAAATGAAGACACAGAAGAGAAAGCTCAAGAATCTCATAAGAGATAGTGCAGAGTTGCACGTAGAGCCAAGAACAACAACAATGTTGGAAGGTATACAGGAAAAGTGTGCATGGACAGAACAACAATGAATACACAGAAGAGAAATCTTGAGAAGCTTAGGAGGAATAGTGTAAGTATGAAAAGATGAGAAAGCTCAGAAGAGATAGTAGTTTCGAGAAGCACAAACGAGGTCCAAGTCATGAGGACTCGCAGAAGGATCAAAGGTTGAGGCCTTTGGCACTTAGAAATTCTTCCAAGTCGGGAGGATGCGTAAGCTCAGGAGGAGGAGCGACAGTGGTCGTTGGATCACCAATCCCAAATACCCGATGTCCATTATTTCATAGTCCAGTGACGAGAGGAAGCAAAGAGAAGAAGTATTGATCTGGGTCGTTGGATCCAGAGGACATGTGGCGAGAGGTCATTATTTCACTAACTCGCAAGCTGGAGAAGTCAAAGGTGAGAGTTGTAGTAACTCCCTGATATGCGAAGTCACAAAATAATATGGGTCATTAGATCCAGAGGACACATGGTGAGATATCAACATTTCACTGACTTGCGAGCTAGAGAAGTCAAAGGTGAGAGTTGTAGGAACTCGCGATATGCAAAGTCATGAAATGATCTGGGTCCTTGGATCACAAAGGATTCAGACCTTTGATTTGATATGAAGTCTGAGTCCATGATATTGATCGTAGCCATTGAACATAGGGATATATCTTGACCTTTGATTTGATATGAAACATTTCATAGTTTCGCATGGTGGGATTTTCGAGGCAACTCGTAGCAGGAGTTCGTGATATGTGAAATCGTGAAGCACTCAAATGATTGGCATGTGGTCATAGCCAAGGTCACATCATAAAAGTATTAAAGGAGGAACTAGCACGTCATTGGGATCCACATCGGAGATCGTCGAGATCGCGATGCATCCTTTTGATTAGTGAGCAATCACATCCAACAGTCATGTGGAGTGAGAATAAAGGGAGGAGCTAGAACATCGCTAGGCTTTACGATGGAGATCGCCAAAATCGTGAAATTCCTTTTCAAATAGGGTTGTGGTCATAACCAGTGGTTACAACAGTGGTAGAGAAGGGAAGGAGCTCATGTTGCTAGGATCCACCTCGTAGTTTCCCGAGTTGAGAAAATCGAGGTGACTCACAGTCGATCACCCGAAATGCGAAATCATGAAATGACTGTTGGTTAGACGTATGGTCACTGCCAATGGTCATGTGAAAGGAAGGGGCTTAACCAGAAAATCTAGCGCCCACTGTGTATATTTATTAGAAAGGGAAAAAGGTGCCAAAGGCATGAGTGCACAGAGGTTCTCTCAGGAACTGCGAGAATGTAGTGATGAAATTACCTAGAGAACTCGAGTAGATGTAGGGTGATCGCCAGAAGAGATGAAGAGCCTCGAGGTAGATTCCAGTGGAATGAAGACTCATCATAGAGACAATTGAAATATTGGAAAGTGTCAAAGTCTGTAACTGCAACAGAGAGGATAAAGTTTGACTGTGACAGAGAAGACGAAGAGTCGCACCGCCAGAGAAGGCAGAGAGTCTTATCATAACATCTAGTGATGATGAACAGATGGAGATAACTGCCAAGGATGAAAAAGAGTTTCCATGATGATCAGGTAGAGGACTCGACATGACAAAAGGATGCAGTTGGTGCACATAGAATAGAAATACATGCAGAACATAGAAGAGAGTGTTGCTTCTGTTTTGAGAGTTATTCATGCAGGCAAAACCAAGCTATGCACATGATATGAAGTGCAGAGAAGAGGCATAGCGCATAGAAGGGAAATGTTGCATAGAGAATAAAACGCAAAATAACAGAAAGCGCAGTAGATGTGAGGAGAGAAACATTGATGCAGGTAGAGCAGAGTAGTGTAGCAGAACAATGATGACACTGGTAAGCCATAGATAATTTCTGTATCACTATGATAAAGTTGTAAAAAGAAAATATTTATATTTCAGGGTGGTAGGGAGGTGCTAGGGAGGATTCTTGTACTCATAGCTTCAAGTGGGTGCTTGAACACAGGGAGTTGTAGCTTCCATCTGGTTGCAACAAGAAAAACCAGGGTGGCAGGGTGGTGCAAGGGAGAACTATTTTTCTCTGTTATACAAGTTGGTGCTTGTGTAACTGGAAGTTGGTGCTTCCATCCAGTTGGTGCTAGAACACTCAGGGAGTTGGTGCTTCCTTCTAGTGGGTGCTAGAGAAACCAGAGAGTTGGTGCTCTTAGCAAGTTTCTTCTTACAAAACATAGGTGGTAGCCTCAAAAGGAGTTGGATCTCATAAGAATGAAAATGTACAAAATATAAATATTACTTATCATATCAAGAAGAAGAGGTTTTTCCCTTTATGGGTTTCCTCGGGAAATATCTGCCTCTGTGAGTTTCATGTGTGTGATTGATGGTGGATACTCTATTCCTTACTTCATTGAATTATTGTGATCATCATTGAGTGCTTTGTAATTAAATTTAGAAATGGGCATAATCGTTTAAACACAGTAACAACTGATTCACCCCCCCCCCCTCTTAGTTGTCTAATAAAATCATTATAGCCACACAGGCTAATTAAATCATGAGCACTATCAATATTATCCAACTGGATAATCTCCATGACAACTATTACAATGTCAACTGATAGAACACAACTATGTCTATCCATAGTAGTACACAACTACTCAATATGTGACAAACATTGGAACATATCCACCACAGTAGCATACCTCTATTGTCTTGAGACATATAATATCCATAGTAATCATATCATCTGATATCAACCTACACATAAGAAATATCATAATATAAATTGAGTCATTTGGGCCATTATTCCATTCACATTTGTGAGATCTGGAAGAGCATCTGCCCTCAGAGAGTAAAAAATCAACGATCGACTATCTAGACTATTCTTCTCAAGAAAGGAAGAATAACTGTCCTGGTTTTTTAGCCTGTACCATTCACCTATCTGGGCCATTCCTCCAGCACTAAACAAAGTGCAACCTAGAGAGAATTAGTTTTCCCTCGGGAATGCATGTCCCTGATTGATGAACCTAGACCATTCACCTATCTGGGCCATTCCTTTGACACTAAACAAAGTGAAACTTGGAGAGAATGAATCTTCCCTAGGGAATGACTATTTGGACCATTTCCTAAGGAAATGAAAGACCATCTCTTAAGGAAATGATTGTCTTGCACCAACCTCCAAAATGAACCATTCTTTGAAACTGCTCACAACTGTGAGCTTCAAAAGAATGATTGTTTAGCGAGGTGGACCAATCTTCTTGACCACTACTGAGAGTGACCGTCAAGAAGAAATATTGTCCTAGACCATTCCTCCACACTGGCCACAAGGGGAATCGTTGTCTATGGTACATCAACAGTCCATCGAACCATTTTCATTACGAAAGTGATTGTTCGATCTGGACCATTTTTCGAACTGGAAAATTCCTGTCCATCAGAAATTTCAAACCACTTTCTGAACTAGAAAGGGAAATGCCCATCTTGGACCATTTTTCAAGGCTGAAAAATGATTGTCCATAAATCAATGACATGTTAGTGCTCCCTCCCAACCTAGAGATCCATCTCTTCTATTTCATCTAAGGGATTTATTTCCATGATCCCCAATTTGTCTTGTAAGTATGTAAACTTTAAAAGACAAACAAGAAAATGTGTGTTGTTATTCATGGTATGGAATGGAGAACGATAGTGCAATAAACATTCTCTCATCCTCCATTGGCTACATGTAATACTCTTTTAGTCTTGGCATCAAAAGTATAATTTCATTAGAGGAATGCCAGTCTCATGCTAATAGGTTTCCTATGATGAACGCATAGGAACTTAGTGCATAGACCATTTTTCTCTT
>ML793234.1:324868-337139 GCA_009831015.1 Picea engelmannii
CTAGCCTCTCATTGTGACCACATAGTAGGTATTCCTCACCTGAAAAAATAAAAAGAGGTGTTTTCATAGCCTCACCTGAAGAACCTGAATACTTATAAATGATTCTAAGGTAAACAAGATAAAGCTAATAAGGTAGAAAATATGTCAAGGAAAAAAACAAAATATATAAAAAATAGTTCCAAGTTAACCTACATCATGAAAATGAGAATCTGAGTGTTTCTTCTTTCTTTTGATTTTAATAATTCACAATATATGAATAATACAGGGAACATTTTATATAGTCTAATTTTCCTTTGCCATGACACAGGGATTTGCAAGACTGTCTCTCCAATTTCTAAATGAGTGCATGTTGAGATAGTCCTAATGAAGGAGAAGTTTGGATTCAAGTTTACTACTAGAGTGAAACCCCTAAAAGTTGCAAAATGGAATTATGATGATCTAACCAAATACTATATCAGTGGAAGGCAAGATAATAGCTTGATAATGTATTAATATAAACAAGATTAATTTGATTTTTAAGTCATGCCATTTGATTTGTACTTTATGATCTGTTTGTATTGTGTTTCAATAAATATTCCTTGCGTGAATATCAGAAAATATAAAACATGCTATTTGCTCACAGATTCTCTACTTCTGCAAGTTTTATTGCTAAATTTGTGGAACAAGAATTTTGGCATGAGATAACTTCTGGGAAAACTAAGTTTGTCGAATATGCCTGTGATACTGATGTTGAGGGGAGTGCCTTTTCAAGATCAATGAATGATCCACTTGAAAATAGCAAGTGGAACTTAAAGGTTATATTTGACTAGATTTGAAATGAAGTTCAAGTTCCATAGGTTTGTTCTCTTGAAGGTTAGGATTGTGATAGCATGAACTCATTGTGATACTCACCCCTTCATTTCCGAATATTGGTGCAGGATATCTCAAGAATTAATACATCAGTATTGCGACTACTTGAAACTCCAATTCTGGAAATGAACTTGTCTTCTTGATTCCTGTCTAGTCTTGTGGGAACTGCATTGTCTCTTTGCAACAATTATCTACTAATTTTACTGCTATTTGTATCTCACATAATTTTTATACTGGTTGCAGGGTGTAAGTGACCCAATTCTTTACATTGGAGTACTTTTTACAGGTAGTATCTCTTTTTATACTATATTTAAGAAACATTGTTATATTAGTTGAGAGAAACTAATTTTGAATTTAACTTACCATGTCGGCATTAACTATGACCACTATGGTGTATCTAATACATGGTATGGTGTTCCTAGTCATGTTTCTTATGATTTAAAAAATGTAGTCTGAGAGCATGTCTATAATGGGGAAATACTTATACAAGGAGCGGATGCAAAATTAATTTTCTAATGGGAAAAACAACAATGTCCCCCCTAGAGAGATTCTTTGAACTTGAAGTTCATGTTTATAAAGTTGTGCAAGATCCCAAGGAATTCATAATCACATTTCCTCAAGCATACCATGCAAGCTTTACCATGGTAAAAATATTGACATTTATGTATTTATTACCATTCTTTGTTTGATCTTTAGCTGTATATGATTTTCTTGTCAACATTTTCATTTCTATGGCCAAGAATAATGGGGCCTTGCTTGCTACAATAGATTGTTTCCTCAAATATCCATACTAATAAATCTAAAGGTTTTTTTAAGGTTTTAATTGTGGTGAGGAAGTAAACTTTACATTGGCCGATTGGTTTCCATTTGGGGCAGCCACTTGTAAATGATATGAAAATATAGACAACCAATGGATTTTGACTCATGAACAAATTCTATGCAAAGAAGCAATGATTCTCACTAATAATAGATCAAGTTCTGGAAAGATAACTGAATGGTATGTGAAGGTTCCATTTTTTCACCTTATAAGACTCCAACATCATTATTGTTGGTTTCTAAAGAAGCAAAAAAAAGATATATTTTACTGCCCAGGTTACAATAGCAATGGTCTATGTAGTTTTTGCAATCATTGGGGCTATATGACATTTGGTATATGCCAATCCAGTATTCATTTTGTGTGTCTGAATCATGGTATGGATTAAATCTATTTTATTTCTTTTGATCTTTCCTACAGTGTTTCAAAGTATGTAGAAAATGATAAAATCCATGGTGGTGAAGTCAACCCCATTTTCGCTAACTTGAAACAAGTGGATTTGGTTTAATGGAAAGCATGCAATACTTTCCAACTATTTGTTACAAGACTATTGCATATGGGGTCATCATGTGCACCCACAATTCCTTTAATGACAAATATGGATTAAAGTTGGCTACAAATACTCAGTACCTCAACTATTTAGCAATTTATCCTTATTAAATTTCTCATTTTGACTTGATATTTTTCTGACTTGTAGCAATGAAGTGCGAATGTGGTGGAATGCAAACCATCTATGTAAGAGAAGATATTTCTGAGATGGAAGCAATAGATCAGACATTTGAACAAGAGAAAGGAGTTCTGGATGAATGTTTAAAAGAGTTACCCATTTTTCTTGACATAAGTTTTGAGTTTCCAAATACTCCTTTTAATGTTTTTCAATGGTTGGTTCATGGTGTGGCATCTTGTTGAAATCAATAGAGCTGAATTTTTTTACTACAACTATGCATTATAACACACAATATTACAATATCTTCGCAAGCCCATGGCCCAATCATAACTAATTATTCACAACATAATAAATCCAATTTAGGCACATGCAAAGACTCCTTTCAACATTTATTAAGCATGCTCACCAAAATAATTAAAACATATCATTTCATATACTACATAGAATTTCCTCTTATTTATTTACAAAAAATATAATCAACCATATAATGGGAGGTACATACATCAATAACAGTCACATAAACAATCTTTTATCCTGTAATGACAATGTAGGCCTTATGGACACCCTTGATTTCCAATTTCCAACATAATAAAAACTCTTTGATTCAACAACTACTTAAAGAAACCTTCATATAACATCTTCATAACATAAACAATTACAGTAACAACAATGAAATTGGCTCCAACAATAATTACAGTAACTACAATAACAACAGTGTAATACAGGCCCTACATGTGGCAGAGCTTGTGTTTGATCTTATACTCCAAACAAAGTATTATTTGGCCCATTCTAGGACCTAGTACCTCTTTGTGACTAAAGTTTTTGTTTCAAAATTAGAGTTTAATATAGCATGGTACTATGCTCCAATAAAATGGCTTTCAATCTACATTCATAACACTGCTTTCCGAAATCAGAGAGGCAACTCGTGATTATTCTGGTTTGGCAGAAAATGGGTCTAGTAGTGACCCTGGTACTTATGAAGACGAACATGAAAGAATTGTGGGTTACATATGATTATACATTCAAGTTTCAACAGCCTTAATTCACAATTAGAGATTGAACAAAATAGGGACATATCTGATAGGTTGCATTTGGAGACCCTTCTTTATTCGATTTTGGTGATGGATAGGACAAGACCATTAAATAAAAGTTGGAGACAATGATTGTATTTCCAGATACAAAGGATTTCCTAAAGAAAAGAAAGTAAGTCTTGAAACTCTTGACTGGAAGCTTGATTACAATGATATAAAATCATGTACAAACTATTTTGAGGGCCCTCCCATCCATCATGCCTATGATCATTGGAATGAAAGGCCTTTCTCTTGTCAACAATGCATTTCTAGAAGACAACATCATTAGTCATCTCACTAAAGAGGACTTTTCCTCAAGTTTTCTGTAAGTAAACAGGTCTCATAAAATAACAGCTTCCATGGCCAAGCTAGACACCAAATTTGTGTATGAGACCCCCTTGTTTGTAGGACAAGGGACCCCCACTGCGCAACAATTTGACTGCTAGAGTCTATAGAGGTTGGGGATAAATGACATGTGGAGGCACTATGGAAAGATAATTTTTGTGTTGATCCATAGAGGGATGGTTGATATTTTAACAAGAACACTTGAAGACATGCATGGAAACATAAAAGCAACACACAAGAAGGGATTCTATGTAATATGTTTTTTATATTATACTCCAAAGAAAGTATTAGTTGGGGCACACTAGGACCTGGTACCTCTTGGTGACCAAATTTTTTGTTTCATAATCAAAGTTCAATATACCATCGCACTTTGCTCCAGAAAATGGATCTCAATATAAATTCATACCACTATTTTCTGAAATAAGAGAGGCATTTTTTATAGAGCTCGTGAGATTATTGGAGATTCTTAAGGGATTGATTTTAAAATCATTGGATATTCTAAAGGGATTGACTATTGTCCAACAAGTAATGACAATGTAAGATCCTAATGAAATGTTAATGTTTTATGCACTTGAAAAATTTTATGTGGAATAATTTCCTTCAACAATGTCAAGATTCAAGAAAGAGAGAAAATATTAAAAAGATGACCAATTCATTTATTGACACTTTCTTCAAAAAAGTTGCACATAGATGAAGGTCTATTTTAGGCACTTTCTTGGAAGAAAAATACAGACTCCTCCAGACAACCTGTGAAAATAGCATTGCACTTTTGAAGAGCAATCAATTGAACCAACCCCTTAAGATATGTTGTGGATAGAGGGTCCACAAGTTAGAGGTTCAAATCTGGTCAAGTCCATTGGGATTTGGAAACCACTATTGTAGCTGGCATGGATAGCCTAAACTTATCCTTGTTATCAATGTTCTACACTCTATGCTCTTACAATAAGGACTTTAGTTGGATAGACACCCATTTGTCACTACTTTTGATGTGGAAGCCTTTTACTTCATCATCCTTCAAAAATAGTGTAATGCTAGTTCCATCTACATGTGGGTTGAGGCCTATAATAGTTTTTGAACTTATCAAATCCTACTCAAAATAATCAAGCTTGAGGTATAATTTATCACCAGTTAAACTTTACAAACTTACAACAAAATTTATTTTGATTTTTGTATTGTGTGCATCCAATATCCCTCAAAACATAGATGGAAAAAAGTAATTACAAGAATGATTCACTACTCTGGTATCATTGCATATATTACTACAACATTCAATGAAAATATGGGGAAGATGTTTTGAGGGTTAGCATATGATAAAACTATGAAGCACATGGTGGATGCCATGGAAAATGCCATAAGGGCTGGAGCCAATGTAGGGCTGGAGCATATGCTTTCCAAGTTCCAACATATCACAAAATATTCGATTCAACAACTAGTTAAAGAAACCTTCAAATAACATCTTCCTAACATAAAAAATTATAGTAACAACAATGACATTCACTCCAACAAAAATTATAGTAACTACAGTAATTGTGTTCGAGGAAGGCTTGGGGATCTTGATTGTAATTTATTTTGGACCCATGGGAAAAGGTGGTTGGAAAAGGTGGCATTGATTCCCTGTAACGGTTGGTTAGTTGGTTGTTTTTTTTTATGCCTTGACTTTATATGCATGTTACTAGAGACTCTTGGAGCTAAGACATAACCATTGTCCACTGCTAGTCAATAACTTGGTGCAGAGCCTAAATAAGCAAGGATAGAGATAAAGATAAGGACAAAGATAAGCTTGGAATTATCCTCCTTATGTAATGAATGATTGATTTTACATATGAATGAACCAAACTATTATGTGTTGTGTTCTTTATTGAAATAAGGAAGCAGAAGGGGAAATTCTATCAACTTAATGTAGTTAGAGGAAGGATCACCCAAGGGAACCCCAATCATTAAGCATAATCGTAAAAAGACTCAAGTTGATATTAGTAGTAACATAATAAGGACATTTGTTGGTAAGGACACCACCCTCACCAAGGTTTGTGTAGGGGACACACAGATCATGACATATCTGCAATTTCTTGACATGACTATTGTCAAAAGTATGGATAAAATGGATAGAATATATAAGCCACCCAACCATCAACTACCAAAGAAGGATTGGGTTGACATCAAGTGCCTATTTTCCTTTAGGTGTTCCTAACTCTCATGTAGTTATTCTAATTTTTACACAAATTTCATATCATTTGATCAAACTCCTCAATTCTTCCTTCTTAGTTGTTTGTTAAATGAGCTTTCACCATATCTTGTTTAATGCCTCCAATTGGCAATTATGTTTGGAATATTKCACATTAGTGTTGCTAGACCTATATCCTTTCCTCTTCCATCATATCCTTCATTATTTTACCTRTTGCACCTTGAGGGAGAACTACTTTGATGATATCACCTTCTTCTTTGGCTTCTTGGTYGTCTCTCTTCTTTTATTCAACAACACCATTGAAGTTACTTTTCTTGTCTACTTCCCATTATTTTTTTTCTCATTCAATGTCTTTCTTGGCCTTTATTTGTKCTTTGTCCCTTGTGTTTCTTTCCTATGTCTTTTAGTTGCTTCATCGACCTTCATTTTCACTTTTTCTTCTTTTTTGAGGTTTTTATTTGTTTTGGATTCTACTTTTTGTTTGGATTTTTTCTTTCTTTCAACTTTTTCATTTTGTTTATATATTTTTTCTTTCTTTGAACTTCTACTCTGTTAACACTCACCTTATTAGCCTTTTTTCTTTTTATACATGCACTCATTTTTAGATGTGTCTATAGTCTATCTCTTTTTCTTGGTGCCCCCATTCTTCTATCTTTGAGCCCATTGTTCATTTTTCCTATTTTCCTCCTTTTCTTTATGCGGTACATGATCATGCACTTTAATGGATATAGATATTGTTTCTTGAGTGTGTTGAGGGACTCAATGTCAACCCAATCCTTCTTTGGTATTTGATGGTTGGGTGGCTTATATATTCTATCCATTTATCCATACTTTTGACAATAGTCATGTCAAGAAATTGCACATATGTCATTATCTGTGTGTCCCCTACGCAAAACTTGGTGAGGGTGGTGTCCTTAGAAACAAATGCCCTTATTGTGTTACTCCTAATATAAACTTGATTCTTTTTATGATTATGATCAATGATTGGGTTTCCCTTGGGTGATCCTTCATCTAACTACATTAAGTTGATAGAATTTCCCCTTCCCCTTATTTATCCATTTCTACCATATATTTGGGTTGTTGTCTCTTAGGGATGATTTTTTTCATAGGAGAGTATTTGAAAAGTAATGGCCATGAAAAAAGACCTAGAGAAACCAAGAAACCAAACATTCAAACAACATCCATAAACAAGTCAAGAAAGCACAAGATTTGCCATCATGCCACCTGAGGATCACACGGAATCCTTTGATTTTTTTCTAAAGAATAAAGTAAGGGAGTAAATCACCAATCAAAGAACAAGAATGACAAGAATACAATAAATCAAAAGAGAAAACCCCATAACAGAAATAGTAAGGCCTTTACAAACCTTACTAATTAGGATGTTATGGAATGTGCAAAAAAATATTTGAGCATGCGTGATTGACCACCATTTATACAGTTCGAGGGACCTAAAAGAAAGTTGAACTAGTATGGTTTAGGGTCCAGGGAGGATGATACAAATTAGAATAGATAATGGGTGGAATCATTTTGATTGGACTATGCAAACCTTATTGCTATGAATGGAAAGATCTTGTTCATGAACATGATGAATGATCTAAAATATCAAATCATAATCCACACCTCCTTCTAAGGGGACATTGCTCAGTTAAGTTAAGGCTGTACTGGCATTTATGGGCAATTTCCCTTGAGGATGACTCATCAACGCTACTTCAAATAGTGTTCCATGATTCCCTTCCATCATTATTTATCTTGTACTAAATTTTTGGCCTCTCTTAAACATATCTGCAACAATAGGAGGGGAGGAAAGAAGTTGGCTAGGTGTGTGAGTTGTAATAGACCTTTTGGAATAAAATATTTGTGGATATGCATTGTTGGATTGTGTGAAAAGAAAAAGAATAAAGCATTGAGGATATGCATTGTTGGAATGTATGTAAGGAGAAGGAATAGGCTTCTCTTCATTGATATATGTTAGTTAATCTACATATTTGCTATGCATGTGTCATTTATAAAGGGGAAAAATCTATGCAAACCAACATGTTGAGATCATGGAGAAATTGCATATGTTGGTGTACATACAATGAAGAGTGGAAATTCTATATTATATCTATTTTGTTTATTGGTACTATGCTATGAAATTGCTTGGATTTGAAAGGAGTGTAGCTTTGCTTAGATTGACCATTAACCTATTGGGATAAGTTTTGGATAAGTTGTATATCTATTGTATAATGGTGGAACCTATAAAGTTTAAACTTCTTATGGAGGACCATGATATTACTTTGCAACAATTTGAAATAAGAGAAAGCTAAAGAAATTGGTGAATAGGATTGAATAAGAGACAAAACTACATTGACACATAAATTAGTAAAAAGACATTCACTAACTCATATGTTTAGCAAATAGATTCCAAGTAAATCAGTAAGCACCTCTCTAAATAGGCAGGCCATGGATACACCACTTGCTTGATGGAAATGTAGATAATCAGATATGCGAGTTTTCCATTTTGGTCAAGCCTCAACGTCTAGTGAGGTCCTCCTCTCTTGGAAGGATAACAAAATATGGTGCCTGGGAAGAACCTGGGAGTAACCCAACCCCCTTTTGTCTATTCTATCAAATCCCAAAGGGGAAATAAGCATGGAGAAATAGCACGAAGAACGTCGAAGATATGAACATTGAAAGGTAAAACCATAAACCAGGAACCTTCATTCCGTCAAGGCCCAAAGGGGAAATAAGCATCGAGCAGTAGCATTGTAGCACAAAGAAGGTCGAAGATATGAACATTGAAAGGTAAAACCATAAGCTAGGAACCTCTGTTCCATCAAGGCCCAAAGGGAAAATTCAATAACCACGAAGATGTAAACTGGGGAATGCATATATGGGCAGATCCCATATAATTTATACCAGGTGGGAGGGCCAAAATGCTCTTAGAAATCTCCTTATTCTTTGGAAATTGGGAAAAGGGAAGATTGTAGCTACCCAGTGCCCACGCCACAAAATCAGGGTGAATTAAACCATAAACCCTTATTTTACCAAATGAAAGGGTGAAGATGCTATCAGAAATTTCCATACTTCTAGAAATTTGGCTAATGGAAGCTTGTCCCTCCAAATTTTAGGGGCTAAATATAATTTTTTTTCCTATATCCCTCCTAAAAATATGGGCTAACTTTGTACACAAATTTTCCCCTAAAATGCTTTACAGGATAATGACATAAGTTTGAAAAAATCACTCTAATACAAAAAATTCGCCCAATAAAAAATTGGAGGCCCCTTAATTTCACCCATGAGTGAAATTTCGCCCCTAAAATCATATATGGTAGGGAGTGAATGTGTGTGAACAATATGTGCATTCCTTCACATGCACTCACACATAGACACATATACCTTCAACCTTCATGTGTGTTGGCCCTTGGATATGGAAGCAAGCGAAGATTAAGGAAGAAAAGGAAAAACGTGAATTGTGCGGAAGACACAGTGATTGTTACTGGGTCGAAGTGAGCAAAAGAGAAGAAAAGATGGAATGAAGTAAGAGAAATCAAGACGTTGGATGAGGAGATAGAGGATGACATATCATCAAGGAAGACAAATCATGGAATACTCAACAAGCAGAAAAAGCCAACATTGGATGCTTTGGAGCACCGCACGAGAAGGAAGGAAAGACAGGCTAGCGAAGCCCTAAAAACGTGGGTCAAGTTGACCTAGGGTTTTAAACAACTAGGGTTTTGGTATCTAGGGTTTTGAAACCTAGGTTTCGGCCTAAGGATGTCGATGAGTGATTGTAATGTATAAATAAGAGCCTAGATGAGGGAAGAGGATTGGTCCCAATTTTTGTTATTGGTGTGAGCGATTATTGTTGTGAGAGAGAAGTGTTAAGTGTAAGAGCCTTCTTGTATTGTAAGATCTTCATTTGGGTGTGGAGATCAGTCCTACAGCTGGGTGTGCAGGAAGGGGAGAGACAGAGAGGAGAAGAGAGAACATCTACTAGCTAAGAGTGCAGACAAGAACTGCATGCTTCATCTTAATATATTACAAAGCATAGTTTTGTGGACGTAGCCCTAGGGAGAGGGTGAACCACACATATATTGTGTTGTGTGTGATTGATACTGTGTTCTCTATCATTTGATATGTTGTTATTGGATTACTGTGTTAGATCTGATAGATAGTTGTGTGGAGTAGATTTGAACTGGTAAGTGACATATAAATGTTATATTGTTCTTGTATTAGATCCACTTGGTATTCCCTTTGGTTGTAGACATATCTGTCCTTCAACCCCCCCATAGTTGCTTCGGGTGAGACTGCATCTACCACGTAGGTGTTTCTGAAAGGGCCAGTAGTTAGGTCTTGTTGGTGCGCTCTTGGATTTGAACCCTGGGTCTACCCCTGTGCCAACAAATGGTTTTGTTGTCGGGACAGGAATCTTATTGAGGGAATGTCAAGGTGGTTTCCATAAAAGACAGAGATTTAGAAGTGGATATAAGATCAATAAAAGGACTTCGCTAAATCCCAGAACAAGAACCCTAATCTTAGTATGGAGGATTGGTTGGAAAGATATATCTTTACTGATATACACAAGATTTTATTTGGAGGAATCCATAGGGAGTTATACAACTGGCTAGCTAGGTTAGCAGATACACAATTTGAGATCAGATCTAGGCCAACTATGGTTTGGACATTGTAGTTGATTAAGAAGGTGAAGAGAGTTGATAACGCCATGTCAAGAGCAGTATATCACTGGTTTGATAGTACCATTGGAGGCTATATCACTGAGTTTTTTGTTGACAGAGTAGAATCGTATAGCCAAGAAAAGAGATATTGATTTAAGGGACCTATAGGAAAATTTTTACATTTTCTAAAGCTGAAGATCAAGATGCTATTGCATGAGAAGAACATCTTGAAGATACAGTAGTCTGTTGGATTGACGAGGTAATGTTCAATAACTCAGACAACGAAAACGACACAGAGGCTGGACATACACGCAATGGGATATTGTTTAGAGAAGTTCCTCTTGCGAACCTATTTAAGAAGGACTATGGGGACGAGGGTTTCTACAGTGAAGAAGAGTCAGATCTGACAGATGAAGAGAATCCAAAATCTGCTAGGATAGAGGGACCTCGCTGAGAAGAGACATAAATTTCAGGAACTGCGTCAACTATCAAAGTAAGTACAATTAATCCTATTGTTTTTTCAGCAACATTAAGTAATTAGAGTAATTAGAGTCACAAGAGCGCTCATAGAACTGTTACTAGTAGTCTGCCACATACTCAATCAGAAAACCTAGAAAGATCTATGGAAGATGAGATGAGGTTACCCACCTTCAGAGGAGATGGATCTGAAGATCTTGATCAACACTAGTTTCTATGCGAAACCATATGGAGTATTAAGAAGTACATCACTGACCAAGCTGTCAAATGAGCTTAGTTTAGTACTACCCTAAAATACCACACATTGAGTTGGTACATGAAGTTTGTTAAGGGAATTGCCCAGCCTAAACTATTGAATGAGATCAAGAACGCACTGATTGTCGAATTCAAGAAACCCAAGTCGGAGTCACAGTGCATTACAGAACCAAAAGAAATCAAGAAGAGAATAGTTGAACCTATATGGGAGTTTGATTAGAGGTTTAAAACCTTGACGCACTAGTACATATGAGCAAATTTGCGACGATTTTTCGTTGATATTGCCACACTTATCTGTCGCAATATCCACGAAAGCCAAGATTTTTTTTCATCGGAATAATTATATCACTATTTCCACAATCCAAGTGTGCGTGGAAACATCGACGAAATTATCTCTCCATGTGTCACCACCTTCAATATTGGTTAACCCTATGCATCGTCGCAATTACAACGAACTATCGTCGCAATAACAATGAAGAAATGTGGCAATTACGACGAATCTTCATTGCAATTGGGACGAA
The DNA here is from genome assembly GCA_009831015.1 of Picea engelmannii. Taxonomy (NCBI): domain Eukaryota; kingdom Viridiplantae; phylum Streptophyta; class Pinopsida; order Pinales; family Pinaceae; genus Picea; species Picea engelmannii. The sequence goes on from ML793234.1 coordinate 336,707, forward strand.
AAGTTATGCCAAGCCAATAACTTACGACGCAGCTGTTGAACATGCAATGAAAGTCTGTCGCAACTTGCGACAAAAATACGTGGTAATATCGACGAGCGCAATATCTCAAAAACAAATTTATGACACACATGCTATATATGCGACGAATATTCGTGGCAAATTGTGACGAAGTTTCGTCGCTATAGCGACGGTTGTGGTAAAATAGTAAAATATTTCCGACGAACTTGCGTCGATATTGCGATAATGACTTTAGGTTTTAATTTTTTTTTACATGAAATATGGTATACCATATTGTATGCCATATTACAATGTAATATGGTAATGCCATATTACATTGTAATATGGCATTACTATTACATTGTAATATTGTAATATATTATAATATATATATCCCCTACAAATAATCAAGACACTAATCAACCAAATATTGTAA
>ML793235.1:42539-90477 GCA_009831015.1 Picea engelmannii
TAATGGAGAAATTAGAAGTGGACCCAACCCTAAAATAAGGAAAGTGGGGCCAAGTGACCTAGAAGATGTTTTTAAGGAAGCTACTTGGAGAGTATAAATAAGAGGCAAGGCTCTCTCATTTGAATCACACTTGAGCATATTGAATATATATAGGTGTATTAGGTTTACAAATTATATCTAAGCCTAAATTCTGAGGAAAGTGAAGAAAAGAAGGTCGAAATGCAAGGAAGGGTAAATTCTTTTGATGGTGCTTTCTAAGGTATGTTATTTCCAGGTCATCTCACCATTTTCTCTATAACTTGTTTTCTATAATGATTCAGATCCTAAAATTGATATGCAAGTGAGAAAAAATATCCAAGTATATGTGGTTAAAAATTCATCTTGTGGGTCGTTGTATTTTTGGAGTTACACTGTGGAAAATAGGGTTTGTGGCCAATCTTGAAACTAGTCAAAATGAGGTGTTTCGGGTAAAAATATCATAACTTCTTCATAACAGATCCATATTCCATGAGACCAAATGTGTTGGTTAGGTTATAGTATTTTTTATTCTTTTTAATAGTTTCATATCATTTCATCAAATATTTTGTGCGGGGCACGCTCTACAAGGTTGCTCTCTAGAATAAGCCAGAATTCAGCAAGGTTTGTCATTTTTGCTATAACTCATTTTATGAGAGGTTCCAAGCAGTTCCACTGGGAGGAATTGCATAAAACAAACTGAAGAACATTGTGTATCATTTTCAGAGATTTATACATTACAGGTTCAAAGTTATGATTACTTCAAGTTAGGGTTGTTGACTAATTCAAAACTAGGCATGTGAGACTAAAGAAAAGTTTGATGAAAATGCTAGTATCTTGTTTTTAAACTTAAGGAAGGTTTGCAAGAATGTGATCATATACACCAGGTCTATTACAGAGCTAAAAATCATATTTGGATGATAAAATTGATGAGGTTTTTTGGTTGTGGCACATGTTGAGTACATGGTTGAGACAAGTAGTTGATGAGTTGACACATACATGAAGTGTATAGCTGATGATGTTGGTAAATATTGATGATTAATAGTTTATGAGTAGTTGAAACATGATTGGAAAATACTTGGTACATGGTTGGATGCACTTGGTTATGGTACAGGTTGATTACAGGTTGCTGCATGGTTGATGCACTTGTTTATGGTACAGGTTGAATATAGGTTGATTACAGGTTGAGGTACAGGTTGATGCATGGTTCAGACTTATTGGTACAGGTTTATAGCAGTATATCTCACACTGATAGTGTGGCAGTGGTTCCATCATTCTACTTCTACTTCAGGGTGGCAGGATGGGGAAAGGACAGGTGGTTGTAGCCACCTTTCGGTTGTAGCCGGAAAACATTGGGGGTTGTAGCCTCCTTCTGGTTGTAGCCAGAGATTTGGGGAGTTGGAGCTTCCCTCAAGTTGTAGCCTGAGAAACTAGGAGGTTGGAGCCTCCCTCCAGTTGAAGCTGGAAAACAAAGGAAGTTGGTGCTTCCAATGAATGTAATTCTTCAAGACATATAAGAAAAAGCATTATGTGGTTTTCTCCCGATTTGGGTTTCCACGTAAAACACTAGTGTATTGTGCATGTGTGTGATTGTTTATTTATTACTGCTCATTATTGGATAATAATTCTACATTGATATAACATTTGAAGAAAAAGGATTATAATTATGTTATTACTGATTCACCCCCCCTCTCAGTAATCCAACAGATTTTACTCATGTTCAAAGGTTTGTAGTTCCCTGGATCCCATTGTGAATGCATTGTTGGCTTCATCATCAGTGGAGTTGCCAGATAGTTTTCTTGAAACTATCAAAAGATAAGGGAAAACACCCTAGTGGAGTCGTCAGGTAAGCTTGTTAGATAAAACTCTAGAGGCAAGGCTTACCAAAAATATTTGTTGTTTGGGGAGAATTGACTCAGTGTTCCCCGACAACGATGCCAAAATTTTATCGCACATTTTGTATTTAAGGTAATAGGTCAGAATATAAAGGGATAAACTGGCGTAACAGGAACCAATCCCACCCAATGTCACCTCAATGGGATGGTTCTTTATATTCTAGGTGGTAAGGCCTAAGGGAGACATCCCTGGTGACCTGGATCTTTGAGAAGGTGAAGGATGATAAGGAAAAAGTGTAAATCCCCCCTCACAAGTCACCACTGAGTAGAAGATTCGGCTAAAAAGCCAATAATAATAAGTAACCAAATAAGAAGAAAAGCACCTTTCCGGGACAAAGCAACAAGAAACTTATATGTGAAAATCTCAGTTAGTACTTCATATATCAAAGATCATCTACTAATTCGACATATAAGAAATTATAACAATAAATATTGACGAAGTCAATGTTTGTCAATACAACAATGAAATAATATTACTCCACCATTAAATACCAAAATGATGTAGCAATCAACATATCTAATCAATCCTTCATTCAATAAATGCTTTAAACACCATTCAATTGCTTATAAGGAAAAACATTGTTGCACAATGATGATAATAGCCAATGATGACGACAACAATAAGACTAGGGTTTCAAATCAAAAAAACATATTTTGAGAATGTTTAAGATCAAATCACTTCAACGTTGGAGGCTTAGATCAGTTCCTTAGGGTTTAATGGAGTCAATAAGAAGGATGAAAGAGTTGAAGGAGGGTGACTTAAGACTAGAGGGAAGGGTTCTAAAGTGTTGCAATAGTAGGGCTTTAGAGACGAAACCCTAAGGGAGAGAGGCTCACTCCGATGTTGCTAAAGAAAGGCCTCGTGCTCTCTCCTCCTTCTTTAGATCAAATTAGTAAAATGGCTAGTTGAAGATAAAGCAAAGACAACCAAAGCATGAGGGTTTGAAGAGGCAAGATGTTGCTACAACAAGGCATTTTCAGTAAACCCTAGAATGGTATGGTCCTAGTGTATAAGAACTATGCCAAGGACATCTCACTCTCTTTGGCTTCTGGATAGTACGACTAGCTCAGGGAGAAGAAGAAATGAGAGTGTAGCTATGGCTAGGCTCTCTCTTCCTTCTTCAATGGCTGAAATTTTTCTATTAGGGACATGAGATAAGGACCAATTAAATGTGCTTGTCACCTAGGGTTTTGATTCAACAAATTTATAAGTAATGTGCAAGAAATTTAAACTACAACCATTCAATATGAAGTTTTGTAAAAAAAAAAATTACAATTCATGAAGAAATAACCATGCAAACCCTAGTTGAAAAACCTTCCTTCAAGAGAAACACCATAAATGCTAAAAAAAGTCTTCCTTCAACAAGTGTGCTTCTCTTGAATCATCCCAAAACCCTAATAGGGCACTAAAATCATACCTCACTAATGAGTGAGTGATAATTGATAATAAAATGAGAGTCAAAACCCTCAATATATAGTGTATCAATGACCTAATTTTATGTTTTAGGTCATAAAAAGGCCGACAAGGCCATAATTTCAAAATCATATTGTTTTTACATTCAATGATAAGTAAAAATCCCTAATCAAGTAATAATGGGAGTAAAATCCCCTTCAAGGGAGGCGTTATCCCCTTCTAGGGAAAATGAGACACCAAGGAGCAAAACATTAGCCCCTCAGGGGACTCTCCAACATGCCACACGTGCCACTGCTGACCAGTCTGCCTCCAAAAGCATCCATGAAGTTGGATGATGGCATGGTGAAGATGGAGGCATCCCAATCCTTCCAAGGCTGGCATTCCACTAAAAATGGGTGATTCCCCCCAAGTCTAGTCATGTCGGAGTGCCTCTGATGGAACGTCCTCTTCCTCTTCAGTGAAAAAGCCCTGATCCATCTCCATCCTATCTCTACCCTCTAATGGGGTCTCAACATCCATATCGTGGGCTCTCCATCCTCATGGAGGTCCGAACTGGTCATCTCCCCATGTGTACTGGTCCAAATGGTACCTTTCCATCGGGCATGGTCCTGCACATCAAAAGCTATGCCCTCCATGGGCTCATCAGTCACCAGGATCATAGCAATGTTAATCACATTTCATCATCAATATTATTAAACATATGCATAAAAACCCTAATACATCAGTCAATAGCTCAAAGACATTACAAAAACCTACAATACAAGATCAGAGAAAAAGACAACACGTCCTATTGGGCTAGTATCCACAAGAAAAGGAAAGTTTCCAGAAAGATTTCATCCAAGCCATGTAAGTGAGGTGATCTGGCTAGGGGATGTCCAGACATGTGGGTGCATTGAAGGCCCAGGATGCATAATGTTATATGTGGGTTCCTTTGTATAAGGTGAGTTGTACCTATCATGGATGCATTTTTTCCAATCCCGTTCTTGCCTTTATTATTTTATTTGCTTTTTCTTCTTCTTTTTCCTTTTATTCAAGGGATGACTAGAGGACATTGCCTTGGAATGGTGACCAGAGCCGATAGTGTTACCCACGAATACTTTCAAAGAGATGAGAAGGTTGGCTCGTGATGAGACCCCCTTTCCCTTGTCCATGCAACCAAATGTCATTGCCTTGGCGTGGTAACCAGATGGTGGCAATGTCATATTGTTAGGTACCCATGAACCTAATAGGTTGGCTCGTGATGAGACCCCCTATCCTCTGACTAGGTCTTGTTTGTTATTTTCTAGGTCCCTCTTATTTCTTGCTGAGAGGCCTTTTATTGCCTTCTCGGGGATCCTTGGGCAAAGCATCTCGAGGTTTCATTTTTAGGCTCTTGTCTTTTACCAACTTCTTTTACCTTTTGGGAATTTAGCCCCTTCTTCCCATGAGATAAGGTGAAACCCTACAAATAGGTCAACCCAATGCCCAGACAAGGGGAATGGGATAAATGAGCGGGAGATAAGATGAAATAGTGGTGCTATGATGAAAGAGGACGATGGCTTTTCAGAAATCCCCCCAGTGGAAAACCAAGACCTATGGGCACAGGCTTGCTAGGGCACCCTGTCAATCTCCCCAAACATGGTCAAGTGGGCTAATGTAAGATCCAAAAAGTTGTTATAGATAAAAGGAATCAAATGCATATATTTAAAGGTTTCAATGATTAAAAGTGACACATACCATGATACCTGGACCAATTACCTCATGGAGCAAGAACCTCTTCTGATACAAGACCAAGCCGATGTTGATGGATGTTGTTGTTGCTGATAAGACAAATCTGATGGAAGAAAAAAAGGATGGGCCCTCTAGGGCCATGCTCAGGTCAATCCTGCTCTCGGTACTCCATGTCTAGGACCTATGGGCCTCGATACATGATATCCTAGTTATCCATAAAAGGCAGGGATAACATTCATAAAGTTACTTTCTATTCACAAAAGTGTGAGATAAGAAAAGAAGGTTCAAGAAAATTGATTGCTAAAGATGCAAGAACTTCAAGCAACATATATGTGTTAAGTGAAATTGGAAATGAAAAGTGTGGTCTAGGAAAGGGAGATTAAAGTTGGATATGGCACAAAAGAATGGGTCACATACATTTTGATAACCTTGTCAAAGTCATCAAAATGGAAGTAGTCAGAGAAATGCCCCAGATCACGAAACCAACCAACACTTTATGCAAGCATTGTCAACAAGGAAAGAAAACAAAGACCGTGTTCAAATCAAAGGAATATTCAATGACAAGACCACTAGAAATTGTGCACACTGATCTAGTTGGACCAACTACAACAAAGGGTTTAATAGGTGAGAAATACTTTATGTTATTAGTTGATGATTATACAAGAATGACTACAGTTTTCTTTCTCAAGAATAAGTCAGAAGCTTTTGAAAACTTTAAGATATACAAGGAAATTGTTGAAAATGAAATGGATTCAAAAACCAAATGCTTGAGATCTGATAAGGGAGGAGAGTTCACTTCAAAGGAATTTATGGACCACTGCAACAGTCATGGAATAAAAAGGCAATTCTCCATTGCTAGGACACCTCAACATAATGGAGTTGTTGAAAGAAAGAACAGAACAATACAGGAAATGGCTCTAACAATGCTAATGGATTCCAAATTGACAGATATCTTTTGGAAACAGGCAGTGCATACAACAATTCACATTCAAAACAAAGTAATGCTCAGAAACAACACTGAAAAAACTCCCTACAAGTTATGGAAAGGAAGACCAACAAATGTGAAGCACTTTAGAGTTTTTGGAAGCAAATGCTACATCAAAAGAGAAGATGGTAGAATGGGAAATTTTGATTCTCGTGTGGACAAAGGAGTACTTGTTGGTTACTCAAGTACAAAGAAAACATACAATTTTTACAATATGAGATTGAAAAAAGTTATGGAAAGCATCAACGTAACAATTGATGAAACAAGAAGACCAGAATCAAAGGAAGAAGAAAATGAATCAATGGAACAACCTTTCAAAAAGGAAGCACAAGATGAAAAAGAAGTAGAAGAGGAAGATGAATAAAATCCGACAGAAGCATAAGAGAAAGTTCAACAAGTGTCTCCAAAGACACCTAGCAGAAGAATACAAAAGAATTATCCTTCAGATCAGATTATCGGAAACAAAGATGCGGGAGTTGAGACTAGAAGAAGAATATGTTCGCCAGAACAAGCATACCTAACACTCTTATCTACAATTGAACCAAACTATTTTGAAGAAGCCAACAAGGATGAATTTTGGAATAAGGCCATGGATGAAGAATTGGATCAAATAGATCAAAATAACACTTGGGAATTGGTTCCAAGACCAAATAATAAGAATTTGATCGACACAAAATGGGTTTTCAGGAATAAGTTGAATGAAGATAGACAGGTTACAAGGAACAAAGCTAGATTGGTATGTAAAGGATATGCATAGATTGAAGGAATCGACTTTGAAGAGATATTTTCCCCAGTTGCCAGAATGGAAGCAATATGTTTTATTTTAGCTTATGCATGCTCCAAAAATATTAAAGTGTATCAGATGGATGTAAAATCATCTTTTATGAATGGGGAACTTGAAGAAGAAGTCTACATTGAACAACCAGAAGGATTTAAGTTGTCAGAAAATCCAGACTATGTGTGCAAATTAAAGAAGGTCTTGTGTGGTCTAAAACAGGCTCCTAGAGCATGGTACTCTAGACTGGATAAATATCTACAGCAAGCAGGGTTCAGAAAAGGAAGTGCAGACACCAACCTCTACATCAAGGTAAGTCAAGGTAATATTTTATTAATGAAATTTTATGTTGATGATATTATTTTTGGTAGTGATGATGGCAGGTTAAGACGAAAATTTGCAAAGGATATGCAGAATGAATTTTAAATGTCATTACTTGGAGAAATGTACTTCTTTCTGGGACTTCAGATACGTCAAAGAAACCGAGGAATTTTTATTTATCAAACCAAGTATATCAGAGAAATTTTAAAGAGGTTCGTAATGGAAGATTGCAAACTAGTTATCACTCCCATGCAAACCAGTTGCAAGTTAGGCAAAGATGATGATTCAAAGTCTACAGATCAGAGGCAATACAGGTAAATGATTGGCAACCTACTATATGTGACAACATCCAGACCATATGTAATGCAGGTAGTTGGACATGTGGCACCAAAGGAATCGCATGTATTAACAGTGAAGAGAATTTTTAGATATCTCAAAGGAACAAATGAGTTTGGATTATGGTATCCAAAAGGAAAGGATCTATCTCTTATTGCCTACACAGATGAAGATTGGGCAGGTTGTATTGATGACCAATGAAGCACCAATGGAGTAGTGTTCTACTTGGGTGAGTGTTTAGTATCATGGCTAATCAAGAAACAATCATCAATATCACTATCTATATCCAAGGCAGAGTATATTGCAGCAACAACATGTTGTACACAGGTTCTTTGGATGAAACAAACTTTGACAGATATACAGGTTGAGTATGATGAGCCCATTCCAATGTATTTTGATAATAAAAGCGCCATCGATATCTCAAAGAACCCAATTATGCACTCCAAGATAAATAACATTCCAATCAAGTGCCACTTTCTACGGGAACAAGTTGCAGAAAATAACATCAGAGTTGAGTATGTGGGCACAAAAGAACAAGTGGCAGACATATTTACAAAACCACTTCCTCGGGAATCCTTTGAGTATCTTCACCAGAGACTCAGAGTTATTTCTAATCCAAAATGAATTCTTTTGAATTCTTATCTTGTATTTCTTAGATGTACATGAGGAAGCACCATAAAGAGGACAGTTCAGTCAGGGGGAGAAACCTCAGATGGAAAGATACCATTGCCATTGATGAAAAAGGGGGAGAGATTCATCAGATGCAGAGGACAGAGGCGTGGTTCCAAGGGGAGAAATGGTCACAAAGATGCAGAGGATAGAGGCATGTTTCCAGGGGGAGAATGAGTGATATGACTTCAATATTGCATGACATAATTTCAGTTTTTCATCACAGTGTTGCCATCAATGCCAAAAAGGGAGATTGTTGATTAAGGTTGGTTGTCATTGATGTCAACCCTTGAAGAAATCTAGGTAGCACAAAGGTTTGGGTAATGGACCCAAGTTTGTTTGATGTAAAGATGACCCATTATTGTCTTTTCATGGTTGATAATAAATAGAAATGGATGAATCCAAAGTAGTCCCCTTATGGTGAAATCCCTCACGGGAAGACGCTTTGTGGATTGAGATATCCTAGAAGTATGGTTAGAGAAACCATGCTTATTTGTGGAAAAATGAGATGAAGGTCATTGAATTTTCTAGTGAAACTATCCTATATGGATATTTCTTGTCATGCCATTTCCAGTGGTATGTGGAATGTCACATAACTCATCACGGTTAGAGAGTTATGGGCATGAGAAGTTGGAGAACCCAGGTTTGGGTAATGGACCCAAGTTTGTTTGATGGATAATGGTATGCATTTTGATATATTTGTAGGTAATACTATTATATATTAATAGTACATTTCATAACATTTCTGGTGGTTTTTGGAATGTCACATAACTCCTCACGGTTTGACAGTTATGGCCTTACGAAGTTGGAGGACCCTCATATGTCATCTAGAATCCCCAAAAGGTCAAAGTAGTCAAAGTGGTTTAAGAGATTTTAGAAGGCAAATAATAAATTGAAGTGACAAGTGTACTATAATTCAAAGTGAATAAAAAATAAATTATTTAAATAATAAATTTAATGGAGAAATTAGAAGTGGGTTAACCCTAAAATAAGGAAAGTGGGCAAAGTGACATAGAATATGTTTTTAAGAAAGCTACTTGGAGAGTATAAATAAGAGGCAAGGCTCTCTCATTTTAGATCACACTTGAGCATATTGAATACATATATGTGTCTGAGGTAACCAAAGGATCTATAAGCTAAATTTATGAGGGAAGGTGAAGAAAATAAGGTCAGAATTCAAGGAAGGATAAATTCTTTTGATGATGCTTTCTAAGGTATGTTATTTACAGGTCATCTCACCATTTTTGCAATAAATTGGTTTCTAGAATGATTCAGACTGTGAAATTTCTATGAAATTGCAGAGACATATCCAAATAGCTGTGGTAAAAATTCTAGCTTGTGGGTCATTGGATTTTTGAAGTTACACGCTGCGGAAAATAGGGTTTGTGGCTAGTCCTGAAACTAGTCTAAAACAAGTGTTTTGGGTAAAAACGTCATAACTTCTTCATAACAGATCAAAATTTAGTAAGACCAAATGTATTGGTCATATTAATTTCTATAGTATTTTGTGTAATATTTTTCAGATCAATTCACCAAATATTCCGTGTGGGGCACGCTCTACAAGGTCGCTCTCTAAAATAAGCCAGAATTCAGCAAGGTATGCCATTTTTGCTATAACGCCTTTTTTGAGAGATTCCAAGTAGTGACACCTAGATGAATAGAATAAAACACACTGAATAACATTGTATATCAGTTTCATATATTTATTCATTACAAGAACAAAGTTATGATTATTTCAAGTTAGGGTTGTTGACTAATCCAAAACTAGTCATGTGAGACTAAAGAAAAGTTTGATGAAAATGCTAGTCTCTTGTTGTTAAAGTTAAGGAAGGTTTGCATGTATGTAATAATATACACCAGGTCTATTACAAATTTACAAATCATATTTGGATGATGAAATTGATTATGGATTTGGGTACATGGTTGAGACAAGTAGTTGATGAGTTGGCACATACATGAGGTATATAGTTGATAATGTTGGTACATATTGATGAGTCATAGTTGATGAGTAGTTGAAACGTGATTGGTAAATATTGGATACATGGTTGGTTTCACTTGTTTATGGTACAGGATGATTAGAGGTTGTTTGGTACAGTTTGGTGCATGGTTGAGGCACTTTTTTATGGTACAGGTTCATTACAGGTTGAGGTACAGGTTGATGCATGGTTCAGGTTTATTGGTACAGGTTTACAGTGGTATATCTCACATTGATAGTGTGAAAATAGTTACATCATTCTACTTCTAATTCTACTTCAGGGAAGTTGGACGGGGCAATGACATGTGGTTGTAGCCACCTTCTCGTTGTAGATAGAGAACATAGGGGGTTGTAACCTCCTTTTGGTTGTACCCAGAGAATTGGGGAGTTGGAGCTTCCCTCAGGTTGTAGCCTGATGAACTAGGGGGTTGGAGCCTCCTTCCAGATGCAGCTGGAAAACAAAGGAAGTTGGTTCTTCCAATGAATGTAATTCTTCAAGACATATAAGAAAAATCATTATGTGGTTTTCTCCCGCTTTGGGTTTCCACATAAAACACTAGTGTACTGTGTATGTGTATGATTGTTCATTTGTTCATTGCTCATTATTGGATGATAAGTCTACATTGATATAAAACTTGGATTATTTGTTTTAAAAAGGATTATAATTGCTCTCTTACTGATTCACCCCCCCTCTTAGTAATATAACATCTACTACCTTGAAACCCAAGAGGTGCGCACTTCAGCCCTAAAAGTGTACTTGCTGAAATTTTGAAATGTCAAGTGACTTGTGTGTTTCCTTAATGGGGAAATCACCTTTATTTATACTAGAATGGACATACCAAAAGTGGTATCTATTATCATAACAGGGTCTACCTCAATAACTAGAAAATAATTGATTATTACAATACAAATTAATTATCTTTCACATATGGTGGAGCCGACCTGTACCCTTTACATCATAATTAGGGTTACAAGTAAATATTACTCTTAGACAATATAGCAGGGGATCTCACACATCCACTAGTGCTCAACCACTAGGGGCACGTCCACCTGTGCTCAGCCACAGGGACATCCTACTCAACATATCTCTATCTCATTAAGTCCATAGGAGAATCATCTGGAGTACCATCTCAAGCTTGACTCAACTGAGTCCACAAGGTAGGAGACCACATGTCATAACAACTCAGTCCAGAGTCTGATGCACACCCATCACATGGGCATATTCACCCCACATAGGGGTACACATCGTTTCATCTCAATTCAGAGAGGAACAACACACCCATATCATGGAAATACTCACCCCACATAGGGGCACACATTGTTTCATCTTAGTCCAGAGAGGAGAAACACGCCCGTCTTATGGGAACACCCAACATATGGGCTCTCTCACAGGTCGACTCACTTAGTATATGTCCTGGAGAATATATCATGAAGCAATAATCATCAACACTCCCTCTCAACTAGGGAGGCATTCTCCACCAAGACAAATCTCTCATGGAAGTACTCGAACTTCATATTGGCAAGTGGTTTGGTGAAGATATTTGCAATCTGCTCATCTGTAGGAAGGTATTTCACATGTACTGCTTTCATATGCACCATGCCTCTGATATAATGATATTTTATCTCAATGTGTTTTGATCTATCGTGAAACAATGGGTTCTCAGAGCTCTTCACACAACTTTGGTTATCACAATGAATAATGGTAGGATCCATCTCATGATCAAATAAATTTGTCAAGATTTTTTGAATCCACACTGCTTCATGGACTGCCACACTCAGCACTATATACTTTGCTTCTGTGGTACTCAAGGCCACAGAGATCCATTTCCTGCTGCATCAGGAAATCGTGGCACACCCCAAGTTAAAACAACAAACGAATGTTCTCTTCCAGTCCATTGCGCTCCATGCCCAATCTGCATTGGCATATCCCTGCAAACTCATGTCTACACTGGAGGCATATCTCAAGACATATCCAACTGTGCCTCATAGATATCTAAGTACATGATTCACTTCTATCCAATGAGTCTGTCTAAGCTGACTCATGAACTGACTAAGTACATTTACTGCTTATCATATGTCAAGTCTAATGTTAACTAGATACATCAATGATCCAATCAATTGTCGGTATAAATGTGGGTCAATCTCACCTAAATCAGTAGAATCATCATTCATCTTCTTCAAATCCATCACCATTGTTGTAGGCATGGATTTGTAGTCTTTCATATTGAAATTCTTCAATATATCCACTATATATTTTCCTTGACTTAGGAAAATCTCATCAGTCCTCTTCCATACTTCTAGTCCCAATAAGTAGTTCATCATACCTAGGTTCTTCATCTCGAATTCAGAAGTTAATGCTTGCTTGCATTCAAAAATAAGTCTTTCTGAACCGGTGAGGCATACGTCATCCACATACAAGACCAAGATTAGGCACTCATTACCAACAATATGATAATATAGGTTTGGATCATCAGGACTCTTTTTGAAGCCCAAACTCATCAAGAATCCATCCATATCATACCAAACACGAGGTTCTTTCTTTAGTCCATACAAGGCTTTCTTCAACATGCACACATGAGTTTTCTCATTGTGTATCGTGAATCCCTCTGGCTTCTCAATGTAAACTTCTTCCTCAATATCACCATTGAGAAAGGTTGTATTTACATCAATTTGATGTATTTTCCAACCCATGGATGCATCTAGTGCAATGATAGTATGGATGGAAGTGTATTGGGATACTGGAGAAAATGTCTCCTCATAGTCAATTCCCTCCACTTGTGAGAATCCTCTAGCTGAAAATCTCGCTTTGTATTTCTCGACAGTTCCATCAGTTGCATGCTTGATATTATAGATCCACTTGGAAGTTACTACATACTTCCCTTATGGTCTCGAAACAAAATCCCACACATCATTTTTCAAGATGGGCTGATATTCATCTTCCATGGCATCTTTCCATACCTACTGACATGTTTCTTCTCCATGAAAAGAAGGCTCAGTATCAATGATGTGGCTCATGGATGAATAGTATCTCAAAAATCTCTTTGGTCTCTTTCTCTCTCAGAATGTGCCTTGAGGAGATCCATGGACCTTTGCCTCCTACAGAGTTTGTCGAGCCCAGATAGGCCTTTTATGGCATACTGTAATGTCTCTGGGGATATCAAATGGAGCAACTGGATCAAATGGAACAATTGGATCAATTGGAATAACTGGATTGATTGGAATAATGGTTGTCTCCCTCTAAACTGTTTTAGGGAGAGAAGGTATGGTCTCGATGTAAATCTCCATCTGATATTCTCGGGATCTTTGAAAGGTTATCTCTTCTTCAAAGATAACATCTCTACTCACCTCAATCTATCTCTAACTAGGGATGTAGATCCGATATGCCTTTGAAGATTCACTCTATCCCACAAATGTACCTTTTCTGCTTGAAGGGTCTAGCTTGGACCTCTTCTCTTTGGGTACATGAAAGTATACTGGACACACAAATATCCTGAAGTGTCCAATCTCAAGATTCACTGTGGTGAAGGCTTATTCGGGAGTTATGTTCTTCAAAATTTGGGGAGGAATCATGTTCTGAACATATATTGTTTTCATGCATGCTTCTACCCACAGAATCATAGGTAGACTGTGATCATGTATCATTGCTTTGGTTGCCTCGATGATGGTTTTGTTCTTCCTCTATGCAACCCCATTTTTTTAAGGGTTGGGAGGAACTCTGTACTCCCTCTTGATCCCTGCTTCAATATAGAAATTACTGAAATCCTTGGAGGTGTATTCTCCTTCATTCTCCTTCATTATATGATCCTTACAGAAAACCCTAGAGGGTCATATAGAATTTCATGAAGGAGGATGACTGGCTTTAATGATTGTGAAATGGGTTCTTCAAGACCTATGCTTTGGAACCATGTTGAATTTTCACTATTCTCTAGAACCATGTTGAATTTTCACTATGCTCTGGAACCATAAACAAATGCAGTTACACCATTCACAATTACTACAATAACCAATATCACAAGAAGAAATACCATGCACAAGAACAAAATAAATATCCTAGGAAACCCCTTCTCAACAAGGGAGAAAAACCCAACAATCCTTTTCTATATTCTCAAGAGAATATCCTCCAATCATGAAACCCTAATGCATGCAAGAGGGTTCTCTACTACCTTGAAACTTGCGCCCAAGAGAGGTGCGCACTTCATCCATAAAAGTGTACTTGCTGAAATTCTGAAATTTCAAGTGACTTGTGTGTTTCTTCAATGGGGAAATCACCTTTATTTATACTAGATTGGACAGACCAAAAGCGGTGTTTATTGGCACAACAGCACTGACCTCGATAACTCAGAAAATAATTAATTATTACAATAAACATTAATTTTCTTTCACATATGGTGGAGCCGACATGTACCCTTTACATCATAATTAGGGTTATAGGTAAATCTTTCTCTTAGAAAATATATCAAGGGATCTCACACATCCATTAGTGCTCAGCCACTAGGGGCACGTCCACCTGTGCTCAGCAATAGGGATGTCCTACTCAAAAAATATCTATCTCACTGAGTCCACAAGAGAATAATCTAGAGTACCATCTCAAGCCTGACTCAACTAAGTCCACAAGGCAAGAGACCACACATCATAACAACTCAGGACATAGTCTGGTGCACACCCATCACATGGGCACCTTCACCCCACACATGGGTAAACATCATTTCATCTCAATCCAGAGAGAAATGACACACCCATCTCATGGGAATCCTCACCCCACATAGGGGCACACATCATTTCATCTCAGTCCAAAGAGGAACGACAAACCCATCTCATGGGCACACCCAACACATGGGCTCTCTCATAGGTCGACTCACTCAGTATGTGTCCTGGATGTTGAATTTTCATTATGATTATCTCAAGCATGAGTTTGTTTCATTTTAATCATGTACTTGAACCATAAACAAATGCAAATACACCATTCACAATTGTTGCAATAACCAAGATCACCAGAAGAAATACCATGCACAAGAACAAAATAAATATTGTGGGAAAACCCTTCTCAACAAGGGAGAAAAACCCAACAATCCTTTGCTATATTCTCAAGAGAATATCCTCCAACCATGAAACCCTAATGCACACAAGAGGGTTCTCTACTACCTTGAAAATTGCGCCTAAGAGAGGTGCACACTTCAGCCTTAGAAATGTACTTGCTGAAATTTCCAAATGACAAGTGACTTGTGTGTTTCCTCAATGGGGAAATCACCTTTAATTATACTAGACTAGACATAGAAATAGAATTAACAAGGTCAACCTCAATAACTCAGAAAATAATTAATTATTATAATTAACATTAATTATCTTTCACATATGGTGGAGCCAACATGTACCCTTTACATCACAATTAGGGTTACAGGTAAATCTTACTCTCAGACAATATAGCAAGGGATCTCACACATCCACTAGTGCTCAGCCACTAGGGGCACACCCATATGTGCTCAGCCACAAGGACATCCTACTCAACAAATCTCTATCTCACTAAGTCCATAGGAGAATCATATGGAGTACCATCTCAAGCATGACTCAACTGAGTCCACAAGGCAGGAGACCACACGTCATAAAAACTTAGTCCAGAGTCTAATGCACACCCATCACATGGGAACCTTCACCCCTCATAGGGGTACACATCATTTCTTCTCAATCCAGAGAGGAACAACACACCCATCTCATGGGCATCCTCAACCCACACAAGGGAATACATCGTCTCATCTTAGTCCAGAGAGGAACAACACACCCATCTGTTAGCGTCGGAAGTCACTCCTGGATTGCTTGCAGGAGAAGAGCCCGACACCCATCAGTTTAATGTCACGATTTTTTTATAAGGGGATGATCAAATGGAGGTAAAGGCTCGAGGAGATATCACTCTAACTCAGGGACTGGGCCTAGCATGTATGGGACAAAGGAGGTCTTAATCTAACTTCAGCCAATGGGTTGATTAAAAGATGAGCAGGTGGAAGACTTGGTAGGAAAGGTGAACAAATAGCTTTGGGCAATAGGCTTTTAGCGGTTTGTGGAAGAAAGACTTTGAATGCAAGATCCTCTTGGTTCAGGGTCTCAAGAAACTGAAAAGGGGACTTGACTGGATCCTCCAATTCCAAGTCGCTCAGCACTGAGAAACACACAAGGACTGATTAGAACAATGTAACTGCTACAGTGATCCTATCCAACATCATCCTATAACAGCTACAACTCGATTGGACCCTCCAATTCCGAGCTGTTCTAACACAGTATGACAAAGATGTAAAAGAAACTGGCATTCATAAGGCAAGAAGTCTCAAAAGTCTATACATAACCAGAGGATCAGTGCTTCATTAAAGATTTACAACCGGGAGCTCTGCTCAACCATTTATAGATACAAAAATGGCGAAAACACCTTCATATACTCAAGAAAACAACATCAAAAAAATCGAGACGCTACATTAAACACATTGCATCTGCATGGATTTTGACAATCTGTGGCTGCCGTCTCTGAATGATCGTGAAACTACAGTAGACGCAATCGAAATCCTGACAGTTCCGTGGACGAATCGACGTGCTTTAATTAGGTGTCGAACTTTCCCATTATGGTGGAGATGATGCCTAACCACCACCAACTACCTCAATAACTGCTTCATGGGGATTGAGAACGGCCCAGCCAACTCAGCACTTTTGGGACATGGAAAGCCCTTTGCGCTGCCACCTAGATTAGTTGATCAGCCTGATAAATATGCGTGGAGGCCAGCACGAAGGATGGGGCGCATAATGGGAGTGGTGGCGACAAAACTGAGGAGTGATGAGGTGTGAGAGGGGTGAAAAGGGAAGATACATGGTGAAAGAAATAAGCGGAGGGGGCAGGTGGTGAGATACAATGGGCACATTTTAAGGGAGGCTGATGTGGTAAGGAGCAGGACACATTGCAACAGGAGAGAAGCAGCTTGGGAGGATGACATAATAGGGGAAGGGCCCACGTCGGTTAAAAATAGAGCAGCTGAGAAGGATGGGATCGCACGAGCGTCATTGATCCGGGTGCTTTGAGCTCGGCCGTCGGGAAGATGCGCACCCGATTCTGGACCCCCCCCTCCTGCTTAAAGGTAGAAAATCTGGGGGGGTCCGGAATCGCCTTGAGCACTATTGATCTGGGCGCTCCGATCGTGCCCGTTGAAGAGGTGCGCCCTCGATTCCGGACCCCCCCCCCCTCCTCTTAAAGGTAGAAAGGTGGGGGGGGTCTGAAATCTTATGTGCGTCATAGATCCAGGCGCGTGAATCTCGATCGTTCAAACTAGACTTTCATTTAAACACAGATACATTTGCATCCCAAACTTAGGGTAGGTGGGTTTTTAACCCGCTCCTTCGCATTTTATCCCTGTTACAAGAAATATCGCTAACATTTGGCTCCATGGAGGATAGAGTCGTCCCTGTGGTGCTCTAAGGACTCTTTTGCAGATTCAGTGCCTTGTTGTTGGGCTATGGAGTCATTTATTAAGCTGGAAATAAAAACAATATTTACAAAAAACAAAAGAGCCTACCGCAGCTCACAAAAAACATTTTTTCAAGAAATGCCCATTTACGGGACCACTAAAGGCTTCTTCGCCTTCCAGATCCTGCAACCTGTAAGTGTTATTTGAAAATACTTCAAAGATCTTGAAAGGCCCAAACTAGAGGGCGTCAAACTTACTGTGCTAGCCCTTTTCCTGCCTGGGTGCATCCCATTTGAGCACCAGATCACCCAGCTTGAAATCTTTCTTCCCTCTCCTCTTGTCAAAGGTCTGCTTGATCTTTTGTTGATGATTGTAGGCCCTGTTCGTGACCTGCTCCCTAGTTTGCTGCACTTCCACCATCTGATGAATCCTTCTGACCATATGGTCAGGCTCCCCTTCAAGTTCCTAGAGAAATTTTGCCAAAGATAAGGTGAGCTGAGTGGGGAAAACGGCCTCTGTTCCGTAAACAAGTTGGAAGGGTGAAATGCCTAGGGATTTCTTCGTTGTCACTCAGTCAGCCCATAGAGCAAATTTGAGCTTCGAATCCCAGGCCCTTTTATTGTCTTCCAGTAATTTCTTAATGAGCTTGATCAGGATTTTATTGGAGGACTCTGCCAGTCCATTTCCCTGAGGATAATAGGGAGTAGAGTGAATTAGCGAAATCTCAAATTGTTCACAAAACTTGACCAAAGGCTCAGACCTGAAGGGGGTGGCGTTATCAGTGACAATTCTGCTAGGGCAGCCAAATCTAGCTATGATATCATCCAGGAAGCTGATAATTACTTTGTGGGAAGTGCTCCTGGTGGGAACAGCCTCTATCCACTTGGTGAAATAATCTGTCGCAGTGAGGATCCATCTGTGTTGGCCACTTGAGGGAGGATGAATTTCTCCAATGAAGTCCAGTCCCCACTGCTGAAAGGGTGCTGAAACCACTACAGGCTTTAAAGGCAGAGATTTGAGTTGCTGCTTTCCTGAGAACTTCTGGCATTTGATGCAAGCTCTGACTTCTCTGTAGACATCGAGGAATAAAGTGGGCCAGTAATACCCAGCCCGGAGGATCTTGTGGGTTGTGGTATTCCAGAAATGATGGCCCCCACAAAGGCCACTGTGGAAATCAAACATAACCTTCTGGGCCTCTTGCGGGTCCAGACACCTTAAAAATACCCCTAAAGGGTCCTTCCAGTACAAGGTTTGGTCAATGAGGCAATATCTGACCACCTTGAGCTTTAAATCTCTTGCCTTTCTCTTTTCCATTCCATCAGGATGCCTCAATTCTTGCAGAAAATACAAGATGTCCTTGTACCAGGCGCATGCTGCTAGCGATAAGGTACCCTGGAATCACTTGTTGGATGACTCAGCTTGCTCATTCATGAAGTTAATTCCCAAATCTTTGCAATTGGATTCAGCCAACAACTTGGCTAAACCCTACCCTTTTATCAACTTGGTGGGCTTGATCTCCAGGTCAAACTCTAGGATCTTGGCAATCCACTTACATCTTTTTCCATCTATGTCGGGTTGTATGAGAATGTCCTTCACAGAGGTCGAAGGAACATATGCAGTGATTTTTGAGTGCAAGACATAGACTCTGAAAGATTTGAGAGCTTTCACCAGGGCATAGGCCTGCTTTTCCATAGCCTCGTACTGGAGTTCTGCATCTCTCAATGCCTTGTTTTAGAAGGAAATAGGTTGCTCTCGCCCTTGCATATTTTTCTGCAACAAGACTGTTGCTACTGTATCACAGGAAGCAAAAGAAAAAATCAAGAAATGTTTAGAGTAATCAGGACTGATTAGCACAGGTGCCTCAATCAACGCCCTCTTTATTTGGACAAAATATTCCCTGGGTTCAGTAGTCCATTTCACTTCATTTCCCTTCCTTAGCATTGTTGTGATGTGCTTCACCAACTCAGCGAAATTTGAGACAAATCTCCTCAAAAAATTTATCTTCCCCAAAAAGGCCTGAACTTCCTTCTTAGATCTGGGAAGTGATAGGTTCTTAAGTGCTTCTACCTTGCTAGGGTCAATCCTTAATCCTTCTGCTGACAGCATATGGCCTAATAGATTTCCTTCCTTCATAGCGAACAAAGATTTCTTGGGGTTTAAATATAGGCCAAACCTCCGACACTTCAGGAAAACCTTCTTCAAATGGCAGCAGTGCTCCTTGTCTGTCATGAAGAAGACTGTGATGTCATCTAGATAGATTACCACGAACTGGTCCTTCTCCCTGATGAAGGCTATGTCCATGGCTCACTGAAATGTTTCTCCTGCATTCATTAGTCCAAAAGGCATCTTGGCATACATGAATGTGCCCCAGGGAGTGGTGAAGGTCGTTTTTTCCCTATCCTCAGGCATGACTGATATCTAATTGTAACCAGAGAAACCATCAATCATGGATATTCTAGATGCGCCAGTGACCCTCTGCAATATGTTCTCCATGTTGGGAAGGGGATAATTGTCTTTCCTTGAGCTCCTGTTCAGGTTCCTGAAATCGACACAGAGTCTGATTTCCCCACTTTTCTTTCTCACCGAGACCAAATTGGCCACCCAATCGGAATATCTCAAGGGGACAATGATTTGGGCATTTAGCAGCTTCTTCACTTCTTTCTCCATGACAGGAAGCAACATGGGATTTATCGGTCTCAGATTTTTCTTGAATGGCTTAGCCTCTTCCTTCAACGGGATCTTGTGTTCAATGACTGATGTGTCATACGTCTTGAGGTCTTCGTAGGTCCATGCAAACACATCAGCAAACTCTCTCAGCAACTCGGTATATTCAAACCTCTGCTCCTTGGTCAAACTCCTTGACAGCTTGACAAAATTAGGCTCCTCTGGTGTGCCAATGTTGCACTCAGTTGTGCCAGCATCATCACCTGAAACTCTCCCCTTTATCGCCACCTCATTCCCATCGAACAACCTTTCTAATGGGACTAGTCCCCTTGGAATGTGATTATTAAGCAGTTGAATAATGTCATGCTTTGCTATTCTACTCAGTAGCTTACCCCCATCAAACCCTTCCTCAGAGGTGGAATCTTGGTCGATATGCATCTCAGAAAATTCTTCGATAGTATCCAAGAATTTTTTGATTTCAAGATCATCCTCAAACACCTTCCAATGCTTGACATTGTCAAGTATGGAGGGCCTGTATTTTACTTCTACATCATACATAATCTTGGGTGGCAGGGGTACTTTGAAATTGCTTGTTGATGTAGCCAAGGAATCTGCCACTATGTTCTCCTCTCTTGGGATGAAGGAAATGTTAAACGTTGAGAAGAAACTGTCAATAAGGTCCCATACCTCATTCCTGTAACTCCTGAGTCAAGGATGCTTGGCCTGATAAGCGCTTCTGATCTGTTGGACTACCAAGTCGGCATCTCCCAACACTTCTACCTCCTAAATCCCCATTTCCCTTGCGGCTCTTAATCCTAGGATAAGAGCTTCATACTCTGCCATATTATTAGTGGTTTCGAATTCCAATTTGTATGACAAAGATGTGGTTTCCTGAGAAGGTGATACAAAAAACACTCCAGCTCCAGCGCCTTCTCGGGAACAGGCTCCATCAAAAAACATTTTCCAGATTGGGGTGATGGAGGGAGGAAATTCATGGGAAAAAGTAGGCTGCTTTCTGAGTTTGAGAGGAGGCTCGAGGGCATGGGTGAGTTGTAGTAAACTGGAGCCTAAATCAGTGTCCAGGGCAAAGATTGGATGATTGGTAGGGTTGGCATCATCATTGATTATGTAGACTAGTTGGGCTTCCCTGTATAGTCTTCTATGCTCTCCTACAAACACTGGGATAGTAGCGTATGTGAGGTCCATCTGCAAGGTTCCCCCCAGTCTTTTTATCCAAGATCTTGATAACAACATACCAAACTTGGGGGGGACATCAGCTACTACAATATCCATGACCACACTTTTCATGGGTAATTGAAACAAGGTCACAACCAGGTCCTTAATAACCCCAAGACATTGAACTCTCCTGGAGTCAAAGGAATAGAGGTCATGATAGGCTCTAGTGACTTCTAGTCCTATCTCTTCCATGACGGTTTTGGGCATGAGGTTGTGAGAAGCCCCTGAGTCCATCAAGCAGTTGTGTAGCACTTTATCATGTATGTTCAGGGACGTGTAGAAAGGAGGGGATGAATCATCTCTATCTTCTACCATGGGACCTAGGACAACTGTTGGCTTTTCATCTTGGAGGTTTATGGAGTCTGTGGGAAGGCATGAGGCTTCAGACCGTAAAAGCTCAGAGAAGCATTTTTTGAATTCTTCATGTTTGATTAGCTCGGTGAGGGGCACATGGATTCTGATCTTTTGAATCTCATGCTCAAAATTAAAAGAGGATGTAATCTTTGGGATTTCTCTTATTTCAGGAACATGATTGTGGACAATGGGAGAAAGGGGTTGAGCCTTCTTACCTCTATGATTGTCTGCTATTTCATTAGCAGGTTTCTCTATTCTAGTGGACTGCTCAAGAATATCAGGTACTGTTGTCCTTTTTTCGGACCTCGGGTTATACCTGCCTCAGCCGTCACTAGCCTTTTCTCCCTTGCTCAATTCATTTAGCTGACTACCCATGAGAGATTCCTCGTATGCTGATTGAGTCAGATGAGGAAAAGGGGGAGTCTCTCTGAGGCAATGTATCTTAGGCTCGACCTCGTCTATTTCCCCTTCTTCATCTTTGGCCACAAAATTGTTCTGTAAGGGGGCCTGAATTCTTTGGTCTTCTCTGTCTCTTCCCCTTTCTCTGTGCATAGTTGGGGGAGCGATATTGTTTGGCCTCCTGAAACCTCCTTTGTTTTCGGTGCTCTGAGGGCCCTTGTTCATTTGCTTCCTTTCCACCTTTAGTCTCTCCATCTCTTCAGACAGAAACTTCATCATCTTGGTTAGTTCATTCACTTGAGGGTGGGGTACCGATGAGCCAGAAGCTGAGGCTTCGGACTTTCCCTTTCTTCTGTCTGCATCGAACTTGCTTCTCAGTCTGTCGGCTGCTAATATGTTGGATTCTACTTCTATGGCCACATATTGCATTTGAGCTAAGGATGTAGCTCTTCTTTCTCTCAATAAAAGGCAGAAATCAAGGTCAAATGCACCAGCATAGGAAATCTGGGCAGAGGCTTCTGAGGGCTTTATCTCTATAGGAATCATGTTACACATCTTATTGAATCTTTTGGAGAAGTCGGAGATAGATTCTCCTTCCATTTTCTTCAACGACCCAAACTCTGTCATGTAATACATGAAATCTTTCCTATCTCCCCACTGCCTCAGGAAAACATTATCCAGAGCTTCAATTCCAGCAATAGATCCAAGGGCCAGTCCCCTAAACCATTTCCTTACCTCATCGTCCAGGCTCTGGATGAAGACTCTCATCCAGACATCTTCATTTTCAATGTTTAGGTTGTCTGTATAACTATAGAAAGCAGCCAAGTGCTCTTCTGCAGTTATGTCCCCTTCCCCAGTGAACTTGGGCATGTATTTCAAATAGTCTACAGCAGGGAGAGGATTCATGGGATGGGGTAGGACTAAGGGAGCATATCTGGAAGAAACTATGGCATCCATTCTATTCAGAGGGGGATTAGCACCAGCCATAGGAATATTAGGTTGAGGAGAGTTGGGAGGAGAAGGAGTTCGCGAAGGGGCTACTGGGAACGAGTCTCAAAGTGGAGTGGGAAACAAGAGAGGATTTAAGGAGAAGGCTAATGAACTCAAGTCAGTAGGCGCTCCTCTTTGTGCAGGAGTGGGGAAATCCTCTGCAGTCACAGGTCTTCGCCAAGAAACAGCTTCAAAGGAGAGGGGAGTGACAAGGATTTCTCCCTCCATTCCCAGACCAAGAGGGGAAAAATCAGCAGGAACACTCCCAAATTCAGGAAACGGGAAACCTCTGAAGGAGGTCTATCAAGAAACTGAGGAGGAGAAAAAGGAGTTCTTACAGAAGGAAATGGTGGATTACCTGTTTCGGCGGTGGAAGCTTCTTCTTCAGGGGCATTTCCTTTTCTGAGAACCACCTCTGGATCAGTTACAGGTGTAGCTAGAGGTAGCTGTGGATGTGACCGCGTATGTCTGCCTCTGGAAGCCACAATTAAAACAGCGGGTTCACTCCAGTGGAGTCGTCACAATGGAGTCGCCAGGTGCATAGTAGCAATCTCAATAGTTTTGATATCTGATGCACCTTCAGAATCAGCTAGTCGTTGTCATTCAATCCCGGGGAAAATATTCAACTTCATCCCCAGCAACGATGCCAGGAATGTTAGCATCAGAAGTCACTCCTGGATTGCTTGCAGGAGAAGAGCCCGACACCCATCAGTTTAATGTCACGATTTGTTTATAAGGGGATGATCAAATGGAGGTAAAGGCTCGAGGAGATATCACTCTAACTCGGGGACTGGGCCTAGCATGTATGGGACAAAGGAGGTCTTGATCTAACTTCAGCCAGTGGGTTGATTAAAAGATGAGTAGGTGGAAGACTTGGTAGGAAAGGTGAACAAACAGCTTTGGGCAACAGGCTTTCAGCAGTTTGCGGAAGAAAGACTCTGAATGCAAGATCCTCTTGGTTCAGGGTCTCAAGAAACTAAAAAGGGGACTTGACTGGATCCTCCAATTCCAAGTCGCTCAGCACTGAGAAACACACAAGGACTGATTAGAATAATGTAACTGCTATAGTGATCCTATCCAACATCATCCTATAATAGCTATAACTCGACTGGACCCTCCAATTCTGAGCTGTTCTAACACAATATGACAAAGATGTAAAAGAAATTGGCATTCATAAGGCAAGAAGTCTCAAAGGTCTATACATAACCAGAGGATCAGTGCTTCATTAAATCTTTACAACCGGGAGCTCTGCTCAACCATCAATAGATACAAAAATGGCAAAAACGCCTTCATATACTCAAGAAAACAACAACAACAAAATCGAGATGCTACATTAAACACATTGTGTCTGCATGGCTTCTAACAATCTGTGGTTGCCGTCTCTGAATGATCATGTAACTACGGAAGACGCAATCAAACTCCTGACAGTTCCGTGGACGAATCGACGTGCTTTAATTAGGTGCCGGACTTTCCCATTATGGCGGAGATGATGCCTAACCACCACCAACTACCTCAATAACTGCTTCATGGGGATTGAGAACGGCCCGGCCAACTCAGCACTTTTGGGACATGGAAAGCCCTTTGTGCTGCCACCTAGATTGGCTGATTGGCCTGATGAATATGCGTGGAGGCCAGCGCGAAGGATGGGGTGAATAATGGGAGTGGTGGCACCAAAACTGAGGAGTGATGAGGTGTGAGAGGGGTGACAAGGGAAGATACATGGCAAAAGCAATAAGCGGAGGGGTAGGTGGTGAGATACAACGGGCACATTTTAAGGGAGGTTGATGTGGAAAGGAGTGGGACACATGGCAATAGGAGAGAAGCGGCTTGGGAGGATGACATAACGGGGGAAGGGCCCACGTCGGTTTAAAATAGAGCAGTTGAGAAGGATGGGATCACGCGAGCGTCGTTGATCCAGGTGCTTTGAGCTCAGCCGTCGGGAAGATGCGCGCCCGATTTCGGAGCCCCCCCCTCCCACTTAAAGGTAGAAAATCTAGGGGGGTCCGGAATCGCCTTGAGCGTCGTTGATCTGGGTGCTCCGATCATGCCCGTTGAAG
The DNA here is from genome assembly GCA_009831015.1 of Picea engelmannii. Lineage (NCBI taxonomy): Eukaryota > Viridiplantae > Streptophyta > Pinopsida > Pinales > Pinaceae > Picea > Picea engelmannii. The sequence goes on from ML793235.1 coordinate 67,774, forward strand.
AGGTGCGCCCTCGATTCCGGACCCCCCCCCCCTCCGCTTAAAGGTAGAAAGGCGGGGGGGGTCCAGAATCTTATGTGCGTCGTTGATCCAAGCGCGTGAATCTCGGCCATTCAAACTAGACTTTCATTTAAACATAGATACATTTTCATCCCAAACTTAGGGTAGGTGGGTTTTTAACCCGCTCCTTCGCATTTTATTCCTGTTACAAGAAATATCGCTAACACCATCTCATGGGCACACTCAACTCATGGGTTCTCTCATAGGTCAACTCACTTAGTCTGTGTCTTGGAGGATGTCTCATGAAGCTGTAATCATCAATACTACCTCTCATCTAGGGATGCATTCTCCACCAGGCCACGTCTCTCACAAAATTACTCAAACTTCATCTTGACAAGCGGTTTGGTGAAGATATCTGCAATCTGCTCATGTGTACGAAGGCACTCCTCTTGTACTACTTTCCTCTGCACCATTTCTATGATATAATGATATTTTATCTCAATTTGTTTCGATCTATCGTGAAACACATGGTTCTGAGAGATCTTTACACAACTTTTGTTATCACAATGAATAATGGTAGGATACATCTCATGATCAAATAAATCTGTCAGGATCTTTCAAAGCCACACTGCTTCACAAAATTCCACACACAACACTATATACTCTACTTCTGCGATACTCAGGGCCACATATCTTTGTTTCCTGCTACACCAAGAAACCATGGCAGAACCCAATGTAAAACAAAAAATGGATGTGCTCTTCCAGTCCACTATGCTCCCTACCCAATCTACATCGGCATATCCCTGCAAACTCATGTCTACACTGGAGGCATATATTAGGCCATATCCAACTGTGCCTCATAGATATATCAGTACATTCTTCGCTGCAATCTAGTGAGTCTTCTTCGATTGACTCATGAACTGACTAAGTACATTCACTGCATAGCATATGTTAGGTCTGGTGTTAACTAGATACATCAATGATCCAATCAATTGTCGGTACAAATTTGGATCAATCTCTCCCGAATCAGTAGAAGCATCATTCATTTTCTTCAAATCCATCACCATTGGTGTAGGCATGGATTTCCAGTCTGTCATACCGAACTTCTTCAATATACCCACTATATATTTTCCTTGACTCAAGAAAATTTCATCAATCCTCTCCCATACTTCTAGTCCCAAGAAGTAGTGTATCATACCCAGTTCCTTCATATCGAATTCAGAAGTTAATGCTCACGTGCATTCAACAATAAGTATTTCTGAACTGGTGAGGAATAATTCATCTACATACATGACCAAGATCAAGAACTTGTCACTAACAATGTGATAATATAGGTTTGGATCAGCAACACTCTTGATGAATCCCAAACTCATCAAGAATCCATCCATATTCTCATACCAAGAACGAGGTGCTTGCTTTAGTCCATAAAAGGCTTTCTTCAATCTGCACACATGATTTTTCTCATCATGTATCATGAATCCTTCTGGTTGCTCGATGTAAAATTCTTCATCAATATCACCATTGATAAATGTTGTCTTTACATCCATCTGATGTAGTTTCCAACCCATGGATGCGGCTAGTGCAATGATAGTGAAGTGTATCGGGCTACTGGAGAAAATGTCTCCTCATAGTCAATTACCTCTACCTGTGATAATCCTCTAGCTATAAATATCTATTTGTATTTATCAACACTTCCATCAGATGCATGGTTGATCTTATAGATCCACTTGGAACTTACTACATACTTCCCTTCTGGTCTCAGAACAATATCCCACACATCATTATTCAATATGGACTAGTATTCTTTTGCCATGGAATCTTTCCATACCTTCTGACCTATCGCTTCTCCATGACAAGAAGGCTCAGAATCAATGATGTGGCTCATGTCTGAAAAGAAGCTTGAAAATCTCTTTGGTCTCTTGCTCTCTCAAGATGTTCCTTGAGGAGATGCATGACCCTCTGCCTCTTGCAGAGTTTGTTGAGCCCAATAAGGAATTTTATGGCCTAATACAATGTCTCTGGGGATATCGATTGGATCAATTGGATCAACCGCAATAATGGTTGTCTCCCTCTCAATTGTTGAAGGGAGAGAAGGTATTGTCTCACTGTCAATCTCCATTTGGGATTCTCTGGATCTTTGAAAGGCTATCTCTTCTTCAAATAAAACATCTCTCCTCGCCTCAATCTGTCTCTGACCAGGGATGTAGATCCGATATTCCTTCAAAGATTCATTGTATCCCACAAATTTACCTTTTCTTCCTGAAGGGTCTAGCTTGGACCTCTTCTCTTTGGGTACATGAAAGTATACTTGACACCCAAATATCCTGAAGTGTCCAATCTCAAGATTCACTCTAGTGAAGGCTTCTTCAGGAGTGATGTTCTTCAAAATATGGTGAGGACTCATGTTCTGAACATATATTGTTTTCATGCATGCTTATGCCCACAAAATCATAGGTAGATGTTGATCATGTATCATTTCTTTGGTTGCTTCAATGATGATTCTGTTCTTCCTCATTCTCAAATAGTTTCGACTCCCTCTAAAGTCTGAAGGATAAACATATTCCTTTTTTTTTAACTTGTCTAGAACAAGAAAAGAAACGAAAAGAAACAAGACAATAATATCTCCTAGAGGAGAATAATGAGTACATCTCTTGAATCAAAACAATTTAAGGATTATTGTCACCGCTACAATGCCTAATTATAATGTAGCAAAATTAGAAAAGTAGGTTAGAGGCATGATAATTAAAACAATAAAACCTGGATTCTTCACTTCTAGTGTGGTGTTCCTATGAATGCACTGAGATCCCTTTGAATCCATGATTGCAAAAAAGGTTCCTTCCTCCTGCAAGTAGCCTCATGAAAATGATACAACTAATATATACAAGTGCATACTTGATAGTGTTGATATGAAGAGGAAGGATTCATCTTTGATGTATTCATATCTTTGATGTGGCTCTAGATCTGTCTTCCAATATTCTTCATGTAGTATGAAGTTTCTTGATTCCTCAAGCCTATCTTCCAGCAGAGTTATGTTCTTCATGGTTTGCAAATTCTTCCACAAACCCTTAGAAACTAGGCTAGGAAACCTAACAGCTAGGCTTAGGATATAAATATTAGGTTTCATTGGACTTATGACTGCCAACAATAATTCTTAAGATAGTCACAGGAATACTGGTGAGCTGAAAATCGCCTTCAAGTACTTGCAGAAACCCTAAAATCTCCTTCAATTACTTGTAGAAAATTGTGAAACCCTAGAAAACCTAGGGCCAAAATTCTCGGAATTGCAACTTGAAGCTTATTGGAGGTGTTTTGAAGGATTTTGTACACTCCTATACAATTTTTAGCCCCAACCCTCAAGTAAAAAGTGCTGAAATATCCAAACAAGAGAGGGCCATACAGATTTCTAAAAACCCTAGGAGGGTTGTATGGTTCTACAGAAGAGAGAGGACGACTACTACAATCTTTTGCAATGGGTTGTTCAAGACCTATGCTCTGATACCATGTTGAATTTTCACTATACTTGGCTCAAGCATGAGTTTTATTTCATTTTAGTCATGTACTTGAACCATAAACAAATGCATCTACACCATTCACAATTGTTGCAATAACCAAGATCACAAGAAGAAATACCATGCACAAGAACACAATAAATATCCTAGGAAAACCCTTCTCAACAAGGGAGAAAAACCCAACAATCCTTTGCTATATTCTCAAGAGAAGATCCTCCAACCATGAAATCCTAATGCATACAAGAGGGTTCTCTACTACCTTGAAACTTGCGCCCAAGAGAGGTGCACACTTTAGCCTTAGAAATGTACTTTCTAAATTTTCCAAATGAAAAGTGACTTGTGTGTTTCCTCAATGGGGAAATCACCTTTACTTATACTAGACCAGACACAACAATAGGTGTGTTTGTTGGCACAACAAGGTCAACCTCAATAACTCAGAAAATAATTAATTATTACAATAAACATTAATTATCTTTCACATATGGTGGAGACGACCGGTACCCTTTACATCACAATTAGGGTTACAGGTAAATCTTACTTTCAAACAATATAGCAAGGGATATCACACATCCACTAGTGCTCAGCCACTAGGGGCACATACACATGTTCTTAGCCATAGGGACATCCTACTCAACAGATCTCTATCTCAGTGAGTCCACAGGGGAATCATCTGGAGTACCATCTCAAGCCTGACTCAACTAATTACACAAGGCAGGATACCACACATCATAACAACTCAGCCTAGAGTTTGACACAAACCCATCACATGGGCACCTTCACCCCTCACAGGGGTACACATCATTTCATCTCAATCCAGAGAGGAACGACACACCCATCTCATGGGAATCATCACCCTACACAAGGGAACACATTGTCTCATCTCAGTCCAGAGAGGAATGACACACCCATCTCATGGGCACACCCTACTCATGGGATCTCTCACAAGTTGAATCACTTAGTCTGTGTCTTGGAGGATGTCTCACAAAGTTCTAATCATCAACATTGGAGGATGTCTCACGAAGCTGTAATCATCAACAATTCTCATATTTATTGAAGTTTGACATGACTCTTGGCCTTTATCCTCCTTTCATGACCTTTTGTTTGTTGAAATATTATAACTTCGAAGAATATTTTAATTAAATTTGAGTTATTATATTATATATCAAATCCCCTTTTGCGGATTGATCATGTTGGTTCTTGTATAAGATCAAATTCCCTTTTGTGGATTGGTCAAACTATATTTTTATGGTGATATTTGTAAATTCGACCCCTAGTATTTATAAAGTGGTTTTAACCACTTCTAGGAGAAGTTGACCGCACTAAGTGAAGTGACATAACCCTAACGCCTCCACAACTAGTATTGATATGTGAGGATGGTGCCTCGCTTGTACAGACTCACTCTCACTCATCTAGTATGCATACCTTGAAGGAAGTTTAAGTTGCAGGAGAAAGGAGAAGAGAGGCACATGCTCAGTCTTGGTTTATCCTTGGTGTTTTGGCCTTAGTCTTGGCATTGTATTGGAAATCTATTATTGAGTAAGCTTTTGTTGGGTTTTCTCCCCCATGAAGGTTTCCCAGGATAAAATGTTGCATAACTTGTGATTGTGTTTCTTTCAGTGATCCTCTTTATGTTGTTGTTTTGGAAATGCATTGAATGCTCATGTAATTTGGAAATAACCTAATAACAACAGTAAAAACTTAACATGGTATCAGAGCTTGACTGAATAGATCATCTTTCACTGGGTATCTAGATSCCATTGTTGCATGGATGATTTTAGGGGCTAAATTTCACTCATGGGCTAATTTTCCATGGTTTTTCCAAAAATGAGATTCACTRTTTTAAAAATGATTCGCCCAAATTCTATAGGATAAAATTATTTTACCTTAAAAATCGCCAAAATTTTATAAAAACTATATAAAATCCTTAGAAATTTGAATATTTTTACAAAAATATCGCCAAACATTTATAGTTGTCATATGAAGGATTAGTRAGATTCGCCAAGGTTTCTACATTTTAAAATAAATTTCCATCCTTAAAATCATCCTTGCATTGTTGTCGTACAAGAAAATTAGGGATTTTTACTGAAGATGATTTTTTTACSAAAAACTATCTTGGGAAGTGCACCCTRCCCTAGTGCATCTTTTGGTAGCTTGAGTGAACTTTTTTAGTGGGTAGATTCTCTRGAAATTCAAACCCTATTTTTGAATGGTACCATAAAACYAGAACCAGTACCAGAAGTACTAGTCCAGAATTGCATAGGTCAAGTTTCAAGGGGTAAAACTTGGAATTTTCTGAAACAGTCAGCTCCAAAAAACTCACCTTAGCCCAGCGCATCTCCTAGTAAKCTCRGTTTCAATTTTTKAGGACTTCCATTTCTGGTCATTTTATTAGCTCTGGGTCAAGATGTCTGCAAACACCAATATTGTTGAGAAAATAGAAGGTGTGGAAAATTTCCATGTCTGGAAGTACATAATTGGACTCATTCTTGAGAGAATGACCTTGCAAAATTCATAAAATAAAATGTATCGAAACCCGAAGAAGATGAATCCAAAGAGAAGTACAAGAAGGATATGATTAAGGCCAAAAAGATAATTGCACACTCTATTAAAGACCACTTGATCCCTCAAGTGTATTATAATAATACTCCAAAAGATATGGGACACGTTGCTAAAAACTATCTTGCTAGAAGGGAAGAATACAAAAGGAGAAATAACAAAAGACATCATTCCCATGCAGCTGAAGATGATGGGCCACCCAAGAAGTTAATTATAGAAGAGATTGAAGAATACGTTTTGTTTTCCAATCTCTCAGGATCTTTGACACTTGGACAGGATACTTGGCTCATAGATAGTGGTGCCTCTAAGCACATGACAAGTTATAAGAACACTCTCTCCAACCTTATAGAAAAGGACTTCCCCAAAAAATTTCACTTGGATATGATTATCAGTACCCTATCAAAGGAATTGGAGAAGCCACCTACAAAATTGATTCAGGAACTCCGATGAGAATGAAGGATGTACTCTATGTACAAGGTTTAAAAAGGAAATTACTTTCTATTTCACCCCTAGATAAGAAAGGATTCAGGTTTGCATTCATATATGGTGAAGTTCTTATGTGGTCTAAAGGAAAAAAATATAAAAGATGTAGTTGTTATTGGAACAGAAGAAGGTGGTTTGTACAAGTTAAAAGGCCACTCAGATGTATCCTTGACTCACTCTACTGAAATTCCTTGTGAACTTTGGCATAGAAGACTAGCTCACAAAGCCTTACCATATGTAAGCAAGGTAGTTACAGTTTTACCAGAATTAAAATTTGATCATGAAGGTGTGTGCAAGGGATGTGCACAAGGAAAGAACATAAAGAATGATTTTCCAAAGAGAAAAAGTAAAGCAGAAGGAATATTGGAACTTGTCCACTTAGATGTATGCGGTCCAATTCCATCAACCTCTCTAAGAGGGTATGTATACTATGTATCATTTATTGATGATTACTCTCATAAGACTTGGGTTTATTTCTTGAAGTCAAAAGATGAAATTTCAAGGAATTCAAAGCCTTGGTAGAAAACCTCTCCGAAAGTAAAATCAAGATACTTAGGTTAGAGAATGGAGGAGAGTACACTTCTAAGGTATCTAAGGCCTTTAGAATTTACATACCATGTTACCATCACATTAAGATCGGTAGAGATGTAACCTTTTATGAAGATGAAACACTCAAAAGATCAAGGAAATTCCATCTTGAAGTAGTATATGAAGAAGAACATGTAGCTCCTAGAGTTGCAAAACCCATGAAGGAAGTTACATTTACCCCTGATGATGAGATTCCATAAGATCATGATATGATAGAATATAAAGAACCTCCACGTATGACTATCTCTCACAAGAGGAAGCCAACTTAGGATAGATAAATTGTTTAGGATGCATAGAAGTATGGTGCCCCAGAAGGAACCATGAGACAAAGGAAGAAGCCTAATCCATTCTCCAACTATATGGACTTGATGTGTGATCTCGTGGATAAGGAACCTACTTGTTTTGAAGAAATCATTCAAGATAAAGAATGGATAGATGCCATGACAGAAGAATACCAGTCCATTATGAATAATGATTTATGGGAAGTAGTTCCCATACCAAAGAACAAATATGTGGTATCTTCCAAGTGAATATACAAAATAAAACATGCAACAGATGGAAGCATTGAAAAAAATAAGGCAATATTTGTGGCTCGTGAATTTTATCAAAAGGAAGGTATTAACTATGAAGAAACATTTTCTCGTGTAGCCAGATACACTTCTATCATAACCATCATAGCTCTTGCATCCAAAATGAAGTGGAAGTTGCACCAAATGGATGTGAAAACAACTTTCTTAAATGGTGTTATTAAAGAAGAAGTGTATATAAAACAACCACAAGGGTTTGAAGTTGAATATAGAAAGACTCATGTCTGTAGGTTGAAGAAAGATCTATACGTGTTGAAGTAAGCTCTTAGAGCTTGGTATGGTAGAATTGATAGTTTCTTGACAAGCTTGGGCTTTACCAAGAGTAAAGTTGATCCTAACCTTTACTTCAAGGTTATGAATGATGAGCTAGTTATATTTCTACTATATTTGGATGATTTATTCTTGACTAGAGAAGAAAAGCTCATCACAAATTGCAAGAAGAAGCTCATTGTAGAGTTTGATATGAAATACCTAGGCTCGATGCATTATTTCTTAGGTCTTGAAGTTTGGCAGATCCCAGAGAAGATATTCCTTAAACAAGGTAAGTATGCAATTGAAATACTGAAGATATTTGACATGTTGGAATGTAAATCCATGAACACACCCATGGAAACGAATTTGAAGCTCCTGGTTGATACTTTGTCAGAGTTGGTTGATGCTACTCTATACAGACAAATTATTTGATCATTGATGTATCCAATGAATACCAGTCTAGATATATGCTTTGTTTTGAACACTTTGAGTCAGTATATGGTGGAGCCCAGACATGTTCACCTTGTAGCTGCAAATCATTTAATGAGATACCTTAAGGGTGTGTTGGATTATGGTCTCTATTATACTGGAGATCATGACTTTAGACTATATGGTTATACTGATTTATATTGGGATGGAAGTGATCCGGATAGAAAGATCACTTCAAGATGTTGTTTCAGTTTGGGGTCAGCCATGACTTCATGGAAAATTAGGAAGCAATCCATTATTTCTCTCAGCGCGGAAAAAGCGGAGTGTGTTTCAACATGTTTCACTAGTTGTGAAGCCAAATGGCTTCAGAAGTTGTTGGCAGGTCTATTCAATCTAGAGATGGGATCCACCATGATTCTATGTGATAACCAGAGTTGTATAAAGATGATGTAGAACCCAATGTTCCATGATAATTCAAAGCACATAGAGATCCAGTACCACTATATTAGTGATATGGTGCAGAGGGGAGTTGTAAAGCTCCAATATGTTGGCACAAATGAGAAGGTTGCAAATGTGTTGACCAAGACTCTGTCTTGTGTGAAGTTTGAGTACTTCCAAGACAAGCTTGGTGTAGTCTGAAAATACCTCCCTCAAAAGGGGGAGTGATGTTGATGATACTATGGTATCCTGACCAACATCGGGTAGCTCCGTTAGGATTTTATATCCTAAGGGATTGATCATCCCTGGGTAGATCTTGAAGGTCTGGTAAGGATGGTCTGTCAGAGTACCTGTGCATGTATATTCTAATTGTAGTCAGTAGTGGTAGATCCATTATGATTTTATATCCTAGGGAATCGTATGATTCCAGGGAAAATTCCGAAGGTCTGATAAGGATGATCTGTCAGAGTACCATGTGGTAGCTTGCTAGGATTTTATATCCTAGGGAATATCATGATTCCTAGGTAGAACCCGAACATATGGTAAGGACGGTATGTCATAGTACCACAAATGTTGTTTTTGATACGCCTGCCTCATTCTATTGCCACATGTTGATGTTGTTGTCCCAACTTCGTGTTGTTGATGATGTTGTTCCAAATTCGTGTTGTTGATGATGTCGTTCCAGCTTCGTGTTGTTAATGATGTTGTTTTAGCTTCATGCTATTGATGTTGATGTTTCAACTTCATTCTAATGATGATGATGATATTACTCCAACTCCATGCTATAAATGATGATGATATTGATGATGATAAAAACTTTTGGTGATTTATAGATGTGCCAATTAGTGTTCCAAATGTTGATGATGATGTTTCCCTCTCCTTCTCTTGATGATGTTGTATTGGGTCATGTAAGTAGAATACCCTTCTTGTTAAGTGGGAGTGTTGAAATATTGTAACTTCGAAGAATATTCTAATTAAATTTGAGTTATTATCTTATAGATCAAATCCCATTTTGTGGATTGATCATGTTGGGTCTTGTATAAGATCAAATTCCCTTTTGTGGATTGGTCAAACTATATTTTTATGGTGGTACTTTTTAAGTCATCCCTTATTATTTATAAAGTGGTTTTAACCACTTCTAGGAGAAGTTGGCCCCACTAAGTGAAGTGGAATAACCCTAGCACCTCCTCAACTAGTATTTATATGTTAGTATGGTGGCTCACTTATACATACTCACTCTCACTCATATAGTGTGCATATCTTGAAGGCAGTTGAAATTGTAGGAGGAAGGATAAGAGAGGAACATTCTCAGTCTTGGTTTATCCTTGGTGTTTTGGTCTTAGTCTTGGCATTGTATTGGCAATATATTATTGAGGAAGTTTTTACTGGTTTTCTCCCCTATGAAGGTTTCACATGATAAAATGTTGTGTACCTTGTGATTATGTTTCTTTCAGTGATATTTTTTATGCTATTGTTTTGGAAATTCATTGAATGCTCATTTAAATTGGAAATAACCTAATAACAATAGTAAAAACTTAACATCGTTTACCAATATGTTTCCTTATTCTCTTTGTAATGATGAGAGAACAAATATGATAGTTACATTTTGAATTTGTCTTTTAGCACTGGTGGGCCATCCTATATCTCAGCTATAGTGCACCTCTCCCATCATAATGAATGGCTTAGATATTAGGAGATTCGATCATCGTACGGTTCAGACTCCCTCTTTATCCATTTTAGTTTGATTCCCTTCATTGATCCCCCATTGCTTTGACAATTGATTTTGTCCTTAATGCTCTATTATCATTGGTTGGAGATTGCATTACAAGGACTTTAAGTATGACCTCCTCTTGAAATTGGTACCTGGAACCATTCAACAAGTAGTGGATGAGTCACCAAAGAATATCCTCAAAATACAATATTAACACTACACATTTGAAACCATATAACTGAAAAATTAACTAAGTGAGAGTTTATATATCCTTCCCCAAGTTTGGTTCATGGTTCCTCTTCCCTTGATTGAGGTCTTTTGTTCTTTGGGGATAGTAACAAGGTGTTAGATATTAATCCCAAAACATGTATATGATAGGTGAGGAATTTCTCAAATATTATAATGAGGAAGTTGTAGATATCGAAAAGGCCTTTCCAACGGTATAAATAAAGTGCAAAAAAGACACTCAGGAAAACGTTATGGAAAAATTATGAAAGGAAGTTTTGTAGGGTCTTGTCCCTTTTTTAGATGAGTTAAATACAACTCCTCTAATTTGTTTCGGAGGAGTTAAAGATAACTCATATTATTTGTTTTGGAGGAGTTAATGGGAACTCCTTCAATTTGCTTTAGAGGCGTTTGAACGAACTCAGAGCACTTTTAGGGAACTTTCAGAGCAGTTTGTGGCAACTTCTCCTTGTCTTTTAGAGGAGTTTTAGGGAAATCCTGCTATATGAACCAAAGATCATCAAAGGAACTCCTCCGATGTGTTTTGGATAAGTTTCCAACAACTCCTCATGTTATCACATAAGTTGTAGAATGGTAAAATCCCGACCCAACCACCAAAATGGCAACAACTATGGAACACTACATCCAATATCACCTCGATGTAGGTCTCACACTTCAAGGGTGACTAGGTCACTCTATGGAGGCAATCCTGGTGAACCTATGGGGGAAAGGGATGCGAAAAAGGGAAATTAAAGAAATAGTTCCCTAATTTCAAATATCTATATGGAAAATGGAAATAAAAGATGAGTCTCAAGTGTTTTAAAGGTTTCCAAAGACTTGGGTGAATTGTCGATATGTTGGTACCTTCTAGAGACACAAGAAGAACCACTTTGCAATGATGTATGTTACTTGGATCAGAAATGTAATGTTGGTGTACCTAATTTGCAGCAATAGATAACAATATATATCAGCAAGAAAGAAGTAGTATAGTTGCTTAAAATATTGACTAAAGTCAAGTGAGATAATTCTTGAAACAAGTAGATAATGACTAGAGAAACTTCACAATTTATAGCATGAGACTTTAGAAATTAGTTGTGGTTGTCATAAAGATTGTGTGCATAATTATTTTGCAGCCTTATGGTTGTAGAAAAAAATTTGTGACAACAGAGAAATCAGCCACTAAAACTTGCAAAGAAACCACTCAAAAATTGCATTAAGATAAGTAGAATAGATTGGCAATTTCTTAGCAACTTTTGACGGTGAAAACACAAGTTATGAGAGACTTTAGGTTAGGGTTTCTGTAGTGCAATTACCAGCATTATGGCTGTATAAAACCAAGACTTATTTCAGAAAAATATCTAATCAAATCAGCCCCTAGTTATCTCAATAAATATGCCTAGGTTAGTAGAAGGTTAGGGCATATTTTTAGGCCTAGTCTAGGGTTAGTTTAGGAGATAATTAGGGTTAGTAGGATAGGTTTAGAGCATCCCTAATGGCTCTAGGTTATTTTTACTATAGAATAATTAATTGTTTGAAGAAATAGGATGCCTCAAGGAGGCAAGGGAGCCAAAGGCTCAAGGAACACTTTCCCAAAGAGAGAACTTTAAAACTTAAAATTTGTACGTTTACCAAGGCAAAAAATTATTTATTCAATGCAACAAGTAAATGTATATTGCCTTCAAACAATTGGGTTAATGGAGTCAAGAAAATAACTATCTAGAGACACTACCTCCTTAGGGGTGTAAATCCTCTTACTCTCCAAGGAAAGTATCTCTAGATAGGGTTAAATCTAAGAGGGTGTATGCCCTTATACTTCTCTTAGAAAACACTTGTTAAAACAATATCATATAAGAATAAAATGATGGAAAATATGGTGGGGGTGTATTCCATTATACTTCCCTACTATCTCTAGCAAATTAACCTTGATTTAAGAAACAAATAATAGCACAATCTAGAAAAAGCTAAGACAAACAACCATAAAAGCTAGAGAAAATCCTTCCAAGGCTAACGCATCACTTCCATCAACCAATAATCCAAGAAATATCCATAAACAATAGCACAAGAGATAGAACTAGCCAAAGAGAGCGAAAATTTCAGTCCAATATCCTCTCCAAGATGGGAGAGTTGTGATAAAATGAGATCTTATGATCTCTTATTTATACAAAATGTCACTAAGATAGTTTTTCCACATAATTAAGGGTAAAAAAAAATACTAGGGGTCATAAACCCTAATATTTCCCCTTTTTACAAACTAATATTAAACAATTTACTTTAATTTCACTTTTTCACAAAGAAAATCCCTAGTTATAAGGACGTCACCCCTTTAGGGGATGTTTTGGCACTAGGAGAAGGTTGTTGGTAATGGAGGAGTGTATAAAGGATTCCCAAAGCATCCAAACAACTTCCTTCATTATCAAGTCTCAATCCCCTCAAAAATTCCTTGTGCCAATGGATGTCAACCTCACAACCAAACCCTAACCCCCCTAGGTGGCATCATGCCTTTAAAGGTGACGTTTTGCCTCTCCTAGGAAAGACATTTGGTATGTGGGTGCTAGGTTATGTCATCCAAGTCATATTATAGGCCTTAAAAGTTTTATCTCTCTCATCCATCATGCGGGCCCTTGGAATCCGCCCGTGGGATTCAAGCCCCATGGAAGCCTAAGTTAGGCTTGTTCTTCCAAAACTGTCCACCAACTAGGTCCTGAAAAGACAAATAGGCACACCCTAAAAGGATATCAAGTCATAACATCATTATAAGTGATTCCAATCAATAAATGAGACACCTAATCATGTGCATCAAAGATCATTATGTCAAACAATTAAGTGCTCAAAGACATTATGCGACTTGTCAAGCTTGAATATGGGAGGGTTGATGAGGTGTCCTATTAGGTAGATCTTGCCCTAGGTCAAGGAGATTTTCCAAGAGATCCCTCTCTAGGCCATGAAAAGTGGGTGAAGTGGTTATGGTCAAGACTCAATGGGCATATATCTCATGACACATAAGAGGTCGTAGTGTTTCATTCATGGGTTCCTTTGTAGAGGGTGTGTGGTACCTTCGTTTGCAATGCACTTTTTCCAAGCCCATTATTTTTCCATTATTTGTTTCTTTCATAAATTTAAGGAACAATTAAAGGCCATTTCCCTGGCGTGGTGTCTAGATAATGACAGTGTCACCCACAAATACCTAGTGGAAATGAGAAGGTTGGCTTGTGATAAGACCCCCTTTCTCTCAACCATGCAATTGAGAGCTGTTACCCTGGCTAGGTGACTATATGATGATAATGGAATACCACTAGATATTCACGGACATGATAGGTTGGCTCGTGATGAGACCTCCTATCCTCTAGCTAACCTTTTAAGAATTATTATTCACATTTATTGTGGGTCCCATTTTCTCAAAGATAATCGTTTCATTACTTTCTTGGGTGATCCATTGGCAAAGCATTAGAAGGTTCATACACAGGCTTTTATATTTTACCCAAAATCAATCCCTTCGGGCCTTCAGCCCCTTCTTCTCATAGAATGAGGGGCAACCCCTTCTTGGGTCAATACACCCTAAAATCCCAAGAGATAAGGAAATGGGGGGGAATAGTGATGGAAAGTGGTAATTATGGTCGTGAATGGTATGATGGATCTTCAAGGGAGTTCCTAGTAGAAAACCCATCCCTAAGGAAGACCACTTACTAGGGAACAATGTCAAACACCTAGGTGAAGCAGGAGAAAATGCATAATATCCAAACATATATCATGAAATATAAAGCAATCTAAGATACAACATACTTAAATTCCTAAAATATTGAAATGATGCTCACTATAATACTGACTTGTACCTCATGGAGCAAGGCCCACTGCCTTCTAGAAGCCAGCTGGTGTGGTGGATTCCATCTAAAAATATGTGACCTTTGTGGTGGTGATAAGGGTCTCCATCTATGCAAAAGGATATTGTTGGTCATGTAGCCTCTCGAAACTCCATATATGAAACCTGAGGGCCTTGAGACATCATCTCCTTAGGTATCCACAAAATGGGGATAACATCTGCCTCCTAATTGGGGACATGTGCTCATTGTAGAGTGCATGAGAACCACAACATCTCCTCGTAGACCTGTTCCTGCCAAAAAATTAGAAAAATGGATCAGAGAATCTAGGGTGGTGCTATCACCCTTCATATATATATATATATATAGAAATCCAAAAAGAAAACTAATCTAGATAATTTAGTTTTGACATTTTTTTCAAAAATTTCTAAAACTAAGCATGAAATCAATATGCAAGTAGAGAAAAATGAAAATGAAATGCATCTAAACTAATATGAGCAATCAATATGAAAATGCATGGAATCAAAATGACTTCGCTACTTACCTAGGGCCTTGGGGCCCTGAAGATCGCATGATGGATGATGTCATGTGAAGTCATACAACCAATGCAACCAGTTGATCATCTCATCAAAGTATCTCCCTCTGTGCTTAGTCATATAATACAAAAAAGATAAGCCAAGAACATAATAATCATGAGTATAAACACACATATAATCAATCATGAAATAAACCTCATGGAGATGGGTGCGAGGGAGGAAATCATGCTAGAAATAATATCTACCACTATGATCATGCAATGAATCCTTCTTGAAAGTGCAACCACAACCCTGGTCAATCCATCTCTGAAGGGACTATCGTATATAGACAATGGTTCATCTTCATTTACGTGTAAATATCCACTACTTTTTGAAGACTAAGGGGATATGAGAGAGTGGAAGAAGAATGCATGGCTTCCCGGAGAAGAAGATAAGAGGTAAGGGATAACCTCATTTCTAAAGAAACTTTTGTCCCTCAAACTTGGGAAATGTTGCTTCTTTATCTACAAATCCCCGCCAAAAGTCTTAATATGATAGTGCTTCTACTTGGTAGAGTGAACCTTAGAGTGTCACAAACTGGCCACAACCTGGTGTATATCAAAATCTAAGAACAACGACTGAAAATCCTCACAGAATAAATCTATATCAAGGGATGACTGAATATCACCATGAGTATGCTGTGAAAATTCATCCTCTAAGGGGAGGAACAAATATGTAATCATATCATAACCAGGCTGTCAAATATCTAAATCATACACACATGAAGACCAATCCTCTGAAAATGACACCCCCTCTGCCCAAGAGATATCCTCATTGTCATAAATTACGTCTCTATCAAAATTGAGACAACTAAGGTCCCATCTGCGTCCACCAGTCTGTATGAAAATGTCTATAGTCTCATCGATCACATCAAAGGTTACTTTCATAAGACCATCAGTATGACTTAAAATGACCAGATTTTTGTCTTCATGTGTAGGAGAAGTAGAGGCATGTACATCTTCAACTAGATCTTCAAATTCTTCATCATCGAGACTGATTGCTTCTTCAACATTATGTGAAGGAGGAAAAAAAGGTTGGACAACTTCGCCTTCATCAAGTGGGATCAAATATAGTGGTGCCTCAATATTTTTTTCTTTATCATAATTATTCTTTCTTCTTATGGACATGCCCCTCCATCGCCTCTTCATCACAATAGGCTTGATCCTTAGTGCATAGTTCGTTGCTTTCTTTTCTTCAAGGGGATCTTTCATATCCAAGGTTTCCTATGATACTTATTCACTTTTGAGGTCATGGAATAAAGTATCATCAAGGTCTTCAAAAGGATCACAACTCATCATGTTCTCTTCTTGATGACTTTCTCCATATGTCTATTCTTCGAATAATTCTTCATCATCAAGGGCAGGAAATAAATCTCTTATGTGATTCATCATTTCTTTGGTATATTTATTAGCAACCTTCTCCTTTTCCATCTCTAAGAATTCCATTTTTAAGTCACAATAAGTTTTGGATGAGGGTTCATCCCATGGTGCCATAATTCCATTGACTGAAAAGACACCTCAAATGAGTCGCTAGGTGAGATTAAGTCTCACAAAAGGAGGAAAGGGGATAGGAGGAAAGGTGGGTTCATGGAAGGTGGAGTCACCATATGAGCTTCAAGAAGATCTCATCAAGAAAGGTGGAAAAGGATCGTCCCTTCAATGGAGTTTCTAGGAAAGCTAAGGGATAGAGGCTTTGGGAGGGAATCTTGCCAAAGTGTCGTTAGGGCATGAAAAGGATTAAAAATCATCCCCAACAATGGCGCCAAAATGTTATCGCACAAGTTGTAGGTTGTGTAAATCCTGACCCAACCACCAAAATGACGACAACTATGGAACACTACATCCAATGTCACCTCGATGTAAGTCCCACACTTCAAGGGTGACTAGGTCACTCTAGGGAGGCGATCTCGGTGACTCTAGGGGGGAAAGGGATGTGAAAAAGTGAAAGGAAATAAATAGGACCCTAAGGTCAAATATCTATATGAAAAACAGAAAGAAAAAATGAGTCTCAAGTGGTTTAAAAGTTTCCAAAGACTTGGGTGAATTTTCGATATGTTGGTACTTGCGCGAGACACAAGAAGAACCACTTTGCAATGATGTATGTTAGTTGGATAAAAAAGTTAATCTTTCTTCCCTTAATTTTCAGCAATAGATAACAGTTTATATCATCAAGAAAGAAGTATTATAGTTGCCTAAAATGTTGCCTAAAGTCAAGTGAGATAATGCTTGAAACAAGTAGATAATGACTAGATAAACTTCACAATTTATAACATGAGACTTTAGAAATTAGTTGTGGTTGTCATAAAAAATTTGTGCATAAGTATTTTGTATCCTTATGTCTGTATAAAACTTGTTGTGACAACAGTGAAATCAGACACTAAAACTTGCAAATAAACTACTCAAAAATTGCATTAAGACAAGTAGAATAGATTGGGAAATTCTTAGCAACTTTTGATGGTGAAAACACAAGTTGTGAGTGACTTTAGGTTAGGGTTTCTGCATTGAAATTACCAGCCTTATGGATGTATCAAACCAAGACTTATTTCATAAAAATATCCAATCAAATCAGCCCCTATTTAGCTCAATAAGTACACCTAGGTTAGTAGAAGGTTAAGGCAGATTTTTAGGCCTATTATAGGGTTAGTTTAGGAGACAATTAGGGTTAGTAAGCTAGGGTTAGAGTATCCCTAATGTCTGTAGGTTAGTTTAAATACATAAGAAATAATTTTTTGTAGAAAGAGGATTCCTCAAGGAGGTAAGGGAGCCAAAGGCTCAAGGAACACTTTCCCAAAGAGAGAACTTTAAAACTTGAAATTTGTACGTTTACCAAGGCAACAATTTATTTCTCCAATGCAACAAGTAAATGACTAGTGCCTTCAAACAATTGGGTTAATGGAGTCAAGAAAAGAAATAGCTAGAGACACTACCTCCTTAGGGGTGTAAATCCTCTTACTCCCCAAGGCAAGTATCTCTAGCTAGGGTTTAATCTAAGAGGGTGTATGCCCTTATGCTTCTCTTTGCAAACCCTTGTTAAAACAGTATCATGTAAGAATAAAATTATGGATACTATGGTGGGGGTGTATTCCCTTATAATTCCCACCTAGATATAGAAAATTAACCTTGATTTGAGCAACAAATCATAGCACAATGTAGAAAAAACTTGCCAATTCAAGGAAAAAGCTAAGACAAGCCACCATAAAAGGTAGAGAAAATCCTTCCAAGGCTTGCAAATCACTTCCATCAACCAATAATCCAAGAAATATCCATAAAAAAGAGCACAAGAGAGAGAAATAGCCAAAGAGAGCGAAAAGTTTAGTCCAAGAGCCTCTCCAAGATGAGAGAATTATGATAAAATGAGATCTTATGATCTCTTATTTATACAAAATGTCACTAAGATTGTTTGTCCACATAATTAAGGGTAAAACACAAGACTAGGGGTCAATAACCCTGATATTTCCCCTTTTTACAAAGTAAAATTAAACAATTTACTTTAATTTCACTTTTGCACAAAGAAAATCCCTAGTTATAAGGACGTCACCCCTTTAGGGGACATTTTGGCACTAGGAGAAGGTCATTGGTGGTGGAAGAGTGTAGAAAGGCTTCCCAAAGACACATGTCAAGCATCCAAACATTTGGCATGTGGGGGCTAGGATATGTCGTCAAATTCATCTTCTATGCCTTCAAAGTTTTATCTCTCTCATCCAGCATGGGGGCCCTTGGAATCCACATGTGGGATTCAATCCCCATGGAAGCCCAAGCTTGGCTTGTTATTCCAAAATTGTCCACCAACTAGGTCCTAAAAAGAAAAATAAGCACGCACTCCAAGGATATSAAGTCATAAAATCATGATAAGTGAATCTAATCAATAAATTAGCCACCTAAGCATGTGCATCAAAGATCACTATGTCAAACAATTAAGTGCTCAAAGACATTATGCGACTTGTCAAGATTGAATATGGGAGGGTTGATGAGGTGTCCTATTGGGTATATCTTTCCCTAGGTCAAGGAGATTTTCCAATAGATCCCTCTCTAAGCCATGTAAAGTGGGTGAAGTGGTTAGGGTCAAGACTCAATGGGCATAGTGTCTCATTCATGGGTTCCTTTGTAGAGGGTGTGTGGTACCTTCATTTGCATTGCAATTTTTTCAAGCCCATTATTTTTCAATTCTTTGTTTATTTTATAAATTTAAGGAAATGTTAAAGGACACTACCTTGGCATGGTGTCCAGATAATGACAATGTCACCCACAAATACCTAGTGGAAATGAGAAGGATGGCTTCTGATGAGACCCCATTTCTCTCAGCCATGCAACTAAGAGCTATTACCCTGGATTGGTGACCAGATGATGGTAATGTCATGCCACTATATATTCATGGACATGATAGGTCGTGTCATGATGAGACCTCCTATCCTCCAACTAGCCTTTTAAGCATTCTTAATCATATTTCTTGTGGGTCAACCTTTTCTCAAAGATACGTGTTTCATTTCTTTCTTAGGTGATCCCTGGGAGAATCATCTAGAAGGTTCATACATAGGATTTTATCTTTTACCCAACATCAATCCCTCTGGGCCTTTAGCCCCTTCTTCCCATAGAATGAGGGACAAACCCCTCTTCAGTCAATACACCCTAAAATCAAAATACATAAGGAAATGGGGGGAAATAGTGATGGAAAGTGGAAAGTACGGTCAGGAGCAATACAATGGATCTTCAAGGGAGTTCCTAGTATCAAACCCATCCTCGAGGAACACAACTTATTTTTGGATTACTCGAAGGGGGGGTGAATCAGTAATAGAGCAATTTAATCCTTTTTCACCATAAAATGTAAGTGTTATATCAATGTATCATTATCATCCAATATTTGGAGAGTAAATAAACAATGAACAAATGATCAATCACAAACATACACAATACATCAGTGTTTTACGTGGAAACCCAAAACAAGAGAAAACCACATAATGTTTTTTATTATATGTCTTTAAGAATTACATTAATTGGAAGCACCAACTTCCTTTGTTTTCCAGCTACAATTGGAAGGAGGCTCCAACCCCTTAGTTTCTCAGGCTACAACCTGAGGGAAGCTCCAACTCCCCAATTTTTTGGATACAACTAGAAGGATGCTACAACCCCCTATGTTCTCCATCTACAAACAGAAGGTGGATAAAACCACCTGTCCTTTCCCCTTCCAACCTCCTTGATGCAGAAGTAGAATGATAGAACCATTGTCACACTATCACTGTGAGATATACTATTGTAAACCTATACCAAACAACCTGCACCAAACAACCTATACCAATAACCTGAACCATGCATCAACCTGTACCCCAACCTGTAATCAACCTATACCATAAACAAGTGCATCAACCATGCACCAACCTATACCAAATAACTTGTAATCAACCTGTACCATAAACAAGTGGATCAACCATGCACCAACTTGTACCTCAACTTGTACCATCAATGAGTGCATCAACCATGCACCAAACCTGTACGAATAACCTGTTAGAAGAACTTGTCCAAACAAACTATCACAACAACCTATCTCATCAATATTATCAACCAAATCATATCTACTCATCAATATCAATCACCAAGACAACTCTCAAAGATGAGCATCAACCAAGCATAAAAAAACAACTCATAATCATCACCAAGATCAATATGTGCTTCTAATAATATACCAATACAAGTATGAAACATCATCCATAAAGCATGTGTCAACAATACTACTAACAAGTTCCTTCAACCATGTACCAAGTATGTACCAATCATGTATCAACTACTCATCAACTATGACTCATCAAGATGTACCAACATCACCAACTATACACCTCATGTATGTGTCAACTCATCAACTACGTGTCTCAACCATGTACCCAACATGTACCTCAACCAAAATCCCTCATCAATTTCATCATCCAAATATTATTTGTAAATATTTAATATACCTAGTGTATATGATCATATACCTGCAAACCTTCCTTAACTTTAACAACAAGAGACTAGCATTTTATCAAACTTTGCTTTAGTCTCACATGACTAGTTTTGGATTAGTCAACAACCCTAACTTGCAATAATCATAACTATGTACTTGTAATGAATAAGATCTGAAAATGGTACACAGTTTTCTTCAATGTGTTTTATGCAATTCCTCCATATTTCACTACTTGGAACCTCTCAGAAAAGGAGTTATAGAAAAAATGGCATACCGTGTTGAAGTCTGGCTTATTCTAGAGAGCGAACTTGTAGAGCATGCCCTGCATGGAATATTTGTTGTATGGATATGAAAATTGTACATAGAATACTACATACTATACTATAACCAATACATTTTTTCGTACTAAATTTCGATATGTTATGAAAAAATTATGACATTTTTACCTGAAACACATGTTTTAGACTAGTTTCAAGACTAGCCTCAAACCCTATTTTCCACGGCGTGTAACTCCAAAAATGAAAAGATCCACAAGATGAAATTTGTATTATAGCTACTTGGATATGTTTTCTCAATGGCCTCCCAATTGCACGGTATGAATCATTATATAAAAAAAAATATTGCGAAAATGGTGAGATGACTTGTAAATAACATACCTTAGAAAGCATCATCAAAAGAATTTATCCTCCCTTGAATTTATGCCTTCTTTACTTCACCTTCCCTCTAAAATTCGGCTTAGATATCCTTTGGTTACCTCAGTCACCTATAGATATTAAATATTCTCAAGTGTGATTTAAAATGAGAGAGCCTTTCCTCTTATTTATACTTTCATGTAGCTTCCTCAAGGGGTTACCTTTTAACCATCTTAACCCACTTTCCTTATTTTAGGGTTAACTCACTTCTAACCACTTGTCCAATTAGTAATTTCTCCATTAACTTTATTATTTAAATAATTTATTTTGTATTCAATTTGAATTATAGTACAATCATCACCTCACTTTATTATTTACCTTCTAAAATCTCTTAAACCACTTTGACTACTTTGACCTTTTGGGGCTTCTAGATGACTCATGAAGGTTCTCCAACTTCACATGGCCATAACTCTCTAATTGTGAGGAGTTATGTGATGTTCCACATACCACTAGAAATGGAATGACATGTACTATCCATCTAGAATATTCTTTCCTGAAAATATATCAAAACTCATACCATTATCCATCAAACAAACTTGGGTCCATTACCCAAACCTGGGTTCTCCAACTTCTCATGGACATAACTCTCTAACCGTGAGGCATTATGCCACATTCCACATTGTTGATTTGTGTACCTTGGGAGGTGTTCCCCATGTGTTTTCCCTCCTTAGCACATGTGGGAAAGTCATTTGGCACTTTGTCTTAGTTACTTTATGTCTATTTGTACTTTGACTTTGGTTAAAGTGCATAATGTCACTTTGGCAAAAGTGAACATTAAATTACCTTTTTGGTGATTTTGAGGGGACATAAAGTGACTTAGGGAATTAACCCAAAAGTGGGTTTTGAGATTACATTTATGAGGGGTGATCTCAACCTTTGATTAGGGATGATCTCATCCCTTGGATCTTAGGTTTCA